>NW_001799422.1:414908-455827 GCF_000165425.1 Paramecium tetraurelia | reverse complement strand
CTTTAGAGAATTACCATCATCACACTCTTCATTACCTATAATTAAACCATCTCCGCAATCAAGAATGCATTCTTAATCAATTTTCTTGTATCCAGTTTAACATTATTCACAGCCTTTTAATTGACACACAGCGCAGAATTTATCACAAGAAACCAAACATTAAAAGCAACCATCATATTGTATTTCATTTCCATCATCACACTATTCAGTTCCTGCTTTGATAGAATCTCCACATTTAGTAAAACATTAATTATTTTTATCATCATAATATAATCCATCTTTTTCATTACAACTTTTCCGATCAAAGCATCTACTCTTTATTACATCATAAAATACAGTATCTTAACATTATTTACATTTACCATATTAACAATCAAGACATTCATCTTAACATTAAAATTAGCATAAGCTGCAACCATCATAAATAAGATTATTCCCATCATCACATAATTCTTCAACAGTAATAAGGTTATCTCCGCAAACAGGTGTACAAGAGTTGCCAATTATATCCAAATTATAACCAGCATTACAAGAAAGGCATGCATCTTGAGAGCAAATTTAACAATAAATTGGGCATTTCTATAAACATTCGAAACCATTTCCGTTGCATACTTAAAAACTATCATCCAAATACTCAATAGTTATGAGTTTTTCATATTAGCAAATTTCTAATGGTTTTAATATTAAGCCCTCCTATTTAGTAAATTCAAGACAGTGATTCATACATTTATTATCTAACATGAAACAATTGCTATACATTATACTTTCTTAATTTCGTTAATAATTAATTATTGATAGATCAGCATCAAAAAAGATTTATTAATTTGAAGATTATATAAGATTTACAAATAAAAAAGTAAAATACACAATTTCATCTTGTTGTATTTACTAAAGAGATTTATTATCCAAAGCCTCTAAACTTATTTGGTTAAGATAATTATTGTACTAATAGTCTTAATAAAATGATTGTAAAAGGGCATTTGAATAAATATCATTTTTCGGTTAAACAACAGAAGATGTTTAAATATATAGTTCTTAACATCTCCCTTCAATGTTTTGATAGCCAATAGCACATACAAGACAATACCCCATTGTACATGTTAAGCATTGATTTTCACAACTAAAGTAGCATTAATGGCATCCATCTCCAAAAATGAGATTTCCATCATCGCATTATTCAACAGGTGTTACTAATGAGTCCCCGCAAATTGCTACACATTCACGATCAATTAAAATAAATCCAGGTTTACATAATACACATCCTTGTCCATTAATTAAATCGCATTATTGGCAAAATTGATCGCATTCGCACCTATGCAAATTAATATTCAGTTTATATTTATTAATACAATGGAAACATTTGTTGTTTTGACAATCATCACAAATTGATATATTCTAGCATTGTAATTAGCATATTTTACTGCATCCGTCATAATCAAATAGATTACCATCATCACACTCTTCATTAAAAGAAATATCAATAGCAGATACAACAATGCCGTCTCCACAAATATTTCTGCAATAATTATTTTCAGGAATCAGACCTTCTCTACATCCAATGCATTTACCATTCTAATAATCGCAATCTACGCAATCAGTTCTACAGTAGTATTTACAATCTTTGCAATTGGTTGTAGATATAGCATCATCACATTTTTCGTTTCCAACTACTAATCCATCCCAACAAACTTCCTTGCATTAATAAGTTGACTAAGAAACATCTAAATACCAACCCAATGTAGCACATTCATAACAGATTCCATCAATACATTTAGTGCATTAAGGTTAACACTAGAATTTGCATTCAAAACATCCATCATATTGAATTGAGTTCCCATCATCACAAAATTCATCCCCTGTAATGATCATATCACCACAATCACATGACAAATTTATTCCTTAGCAAGGATTGCATGTTGATGAAACTGGACAATCCAAGTATTTTTAAAGTGTTGCCATAAAATAAGTATTCGGATTTTAGTCACAGGTTCCAATATTACTTAACTAATACCCAACTAAACAAATCTCACATTGATTTAAATATGAACATTTTAGACAATTCTAGATACATTTTTGGCATACTTATCCTTAATTTTCTTCAAAATAACTATCCTAGCAAACGCATTAATTATCCACTAATATTCTAAACAAGCTTGGAACACATTCTGTGCATTTTAAAGAACTAATGCATTGATTACAATTCTAAGGACAATTATTACATATGTTAGATTCCAGATATTGATTAGAAGCACAAATGCAGCCTTAGGTTGGATTCGAGAAAGTTGCAACACAAGTTAAACAATTTTAAAAAGAAGTGCATGTGTTACAAGTAGTAGGACAACTTTAACATTTTTACTGATATTAATCAAAGTATTGGTCATCTGAGCATAGAATTATTTATTCTATATAATTTGGATCTGAGCAATCTGAATCATTTGAACAAGAATTGCAATTAGGTTTACATTAATGAACTGTAACATAAAGTTAATAGAATCCACAATAACCATAAATAGGCTCATTGTTTATGCCTTTGCATTCAAACTCTATTGTTATGCTATTGAAATTATGCAATTATTTATGTTGAATCGGTATTTCCGCTAAACTACTTGATGTCAATTCTGTTTGAGGAATTCCATCTAAACCAAAAGTAAATGACCCATCCTCAGGGAAGTTAGGGCCGAAAATCACAATAAAAGAAATAGTTATAGCATGATGAGGATCTTCTATTGCAAAAACTCTTTAAAACTTTGCCTATGCCCAAATAAAAGGTCCTCCAAATATTCTATATTAGGATTTCCAAATTGAATAATAAATTCCTGATCCCTTAAGAAAGTTTTGGCCAACAACACTTATTAGGGTATATTATGGGTATGCTTCTAGATCTAATTCTAGACCTATGAATTCTTTAATAATGTATTTAGAATCTAAGTTATAATGATGATCTTTACAATTTGTTTGATCATCGTCTTCCTAACAATGAGTGGTATTAATTTTTTATTAATAAGAACCTAAACATAAACTACATGTCCCCCATTTCGATTTCAAATATCCACCCTAACACTAAGCGCAATTAAATTTTTCATCACATCTCTAGCAATTGGTTGGACAATAACCAGAATAAACATAAAAACTTCTTAATCCCCAACCAGCATTTGCATCTCTAAAATATTAAATAAATTTACGAATAGTTCCCTATGATTTTTATAATTACAGTATTTGTTATATTGGCATAGAAATATAAAATATTATACAGATTATCAGTATAAGAAATACCATTAAACACAGTATTTTATCTGGTTTCGTTATAATATCTTAACAATTTGTCCGCTTTCAAAATACCTTAATCATCGGTATATAGCTATCCATAGTAAATATCATTTATTAAAAATTGAATACTACTTAAAGGTGGCATTTTATTAAACAGCACTAGTTCAAGAGTAAACGCTATCATAAATGATCCTGGATTTGTTGGCAATGTTAGAACTCTATATAGACCTTGGTTATTTTTAAACAATCCATAAATAAAATAACCATCATATTGTCTGTTTTCTGGTAATGCTGTATTTAATTACTGAAAATCATAAATAATTTGCCATCTAAATTGTTCTGTAGATTTATATTATTAAATATAAAGACCAACAAAGTTGGTAACTAAGTTATAATAATCAATACTTGGATATGGTTCACAAACTCCTTTCACATACTTTTATTAACTAATTTGGCATGTAGGCTTGCAACCCTAATTTTTAACATAATACATAGCTGTGCTTGGGCAGGAGTATGTACATGTATTCTCAGGTGTAAGAGTACCATAAAGAAAACAATTAGTACACTAGTTAAATTTGCTTCCGAAACATATTCTACAAGTTCCATGACATTATAGGGCAGATACTACTAAATTTTTTATTGAGACACTTGCACTTAGAGAGTTGATCTGAAATTTGTGGTAACCAGAAATAGTAGTAGAATTTATTGTAGTATTGATAGATTAAATGATTGCAACTTAATTATTGCAAAATCCTTTAGAAACACTTACTTATTCGATCTCATTATAAGTTATTTATTTCTAATTGGAGCCAATGCTGTACAATACAAAATCCAAATTATTCCACAAGTTAAAAAATATGAGGTCGTATGTGATTAAATACATTGAATAAGAATTTGCAGAGAAACTGTTCATATATGTTGCTGATTATGATTAAGCATTTAAAGTTATATAGCTCCCTTCTGCTGAACAAGTCATATAATTAGCAGGTATATTTGGATTTCCAAATTGACTTATGAACCCATCAGTATCTGTGTTACTAAATTGCTTGATTGCTGTTACATATGAACTTATTCTCACCCATGTGCAATTAATCTATTAAAGGATTAAAAAAATAGCACAGATTAGTATGAACATTAATAATGTTAAATATATTTCTAAAAATCTTGAAAGTAAAATCTAAAAATAACTTATAACAACAAAAAGAATTACAAGAAAAATAGATAAGAAATATTTTTATGCTAAATTAAACTTCGATATAAAAATGGAACTTCGGTGTGAAATACAAAAGTTAGAGAAGAATTCTTTAAATCACAATTACGTTAATTAAATATGATTTAATTTTAATTAATGCAATAATTAAAGAAATGAGAAGAATTTTAAGTTAGATTAGATATAATTACATTATGATTCAAATGGAAACCGTATTTAAAAATCAACTTCTATATTTAGAGCAGAATCAATGTATAATTCGATAAATTATTGTCTTATGATTTGAATGAAACTACTTATTACCTTGATTAAAATTATATATAGTGCAAATTTATAATTAAGCTAGAGGTTTAGAGATATTTTAGAATAGTATTAATTATGAGACTAGATATTAAATATTATGATAATAATAATATAAAAGTTGATAAAGAAATTAAGTGTGAATTCTAGGTTATTAATTTTTAAGATTAGGGTTTTTGAATGATTATCATTATGATTAAATTTTTGGATGTTATTAGTAATATATTTTTAGATTAGATTTTTGAGATTATTATTATTATTGTTAATTAACTTAATTTTGAGAATATTTTATTATTAACTATCCTTTTATTGTTCTTTAATTTCTACTAATATTGTTATTCAAAAAATTATATATGAAAAAATGAATATATTAATGAAGTGATTGTAATATGGATGGAATTTGTTATGATGAGTTCGACATTGTTTCCGTATGATATTCTAAGAAATTCAAATCATTTTATGTTCCTAAGCTCTCCTTTGTCCTAACCTAATTTAAGTTATTAAATATCTTTATTAAATTGAGGATGATGGGACTATTTTAATCTGTTTTTCTTTGAATTTCAACTATCCTAATTTAAGACTCTATAAGAAAATCAGAATTCTAAACATTTTTGTCAATGAAATTAACCAATATTATTGCTCTGTCTATGGTTTATTTCTTTCTTACAATTATTTTACTTATTTCTAAGACATTTAGAATTTTCATTTGTAAATGTAACAATGTGATCCATTTTTTTTATTACATTTTAATTAGGTTATAGATGAATTATATATTAGAAATGAATACAATTATCTTTTTATATTTATTATAAATGATTCAGATTTTTCAGAATGGGCACATTAAATCAAATTCGGAGATAATTTATTTTCATCAACCATATTTTTATTGAGATCTTTCAACAAATTTTATTATCTTTTAATCAATTATTCAAAGAGAATCTGCAATTTATTTTGGAACTTGTTTATCAACTGGCGAATTTGAAACTTTATCTTTTCATATAATTTAGAGTAGATGGGATGATCTAAATGTAGTGAACTGATGCTAAAATTATTCATATAGTGCAATACTATTAGGTTTTTAAATAACAAATTTTCATTTTTTTATAATAGATGGTTTGAAGTGTTAAGATAAGAATAATCAACGATATCTCAATATTAAATTAGATACGAAAAAAAGTAAAGAACTATTGTTAAAGATCCTCATTTCAATTAATTTTTTTTACCGTATTTTTATTTCGTTACCTCTTTGTTTCCCTATTGATTGATGTAGAGGAACTTGAAATATAAAAGAAGAACATGTATATTTCGTAACAATTAATCATAGCATAATTTTACAATTGAATTAATTGGGTTTATTTTTAAAATGCCTCAAATATATGCAAGAATAAGACTTTCTTCAATTCTATTAATACTTGGGATTGTAATAGAATTATAATAGAATATAAAAATAAATCTTTCTTAACAATATTATTAATTTTCTTATGAATTCACTCAAATTTAATGATAAAGAAATTCAAGAGCAAATTTTAGATTTATGCGAACAAATAAACGACGGTATTTGGACCGATGAAACTGAGATTTTAGAGATGTTTAAAGAAATATTTGTAAAATTGAATGAGGAGGACTAAAAGTCCGCCCTCGTTTACATTTAAACTAATTAATAAACCTAAATATATGTAAAGAAACTTCAATTGTAATTTTTAAATGCCGAAGATCTTTCAACTGAAATCCAAGAGGATATAGATTATAAAAAGATTTATTAATAGCTAACACTACATAATACAGACTGGTAATAATTAATAAATCACTTAAGATAAAAAGAATTTTGTGATTAAAACAATATCAACCCAATAATTATAGAAAATTTTGAAATTCTATAAAAACTTAAAGAAAAAGTATTCCACTTATTGAATCTAAACTGTTTAACAAAAATTAAAGAATGGGGATATCCTTATTTAAACATATTTAAAATTTTGCTTGGGTTTATAGACGGGAATAATGATCTTAATGAATCCGAAACAAAAAAATTAGAAATGATTATAGGTGCTTTATTAGAAGAATAAGTGTTGTAATTTTTAGAATATGAAAATAATTTATTTTCGTCAGCAAACTCTGAAATGATTAATAAAATCATTTCTGCTATTTAGTTGGAAGGAAAAAAATATTAAGATTTTTCAATGGAATTATCCTCCCTATCCTTTGATTAAAAAATGTTTATTAAGTTATGCACAACTCAAACAAAGGAAAAAGCAATTGAAAATATTAAAAAGTAAGTTTCACTGTTACATTATTGCGAGAACGTTAGATGGGAATAAAAAATAAATCTGAAAAAAATGGATTAAAATATTCTGAAGTATCATGGGTTTGAAAGCTTATACTTCAGCTTAATCTTCTACTTTTGGCAGTAATATTGTTATAACAAATCTAATGAATTAAATGAATTTTAATAAAATCTAAAAAAAGACTCGCTCGCTAAAATTGAATCTAAGTAAAGATTCATAAAGAGTTTTATTTCTAAAGTCAAAGGCAATAGCTAAGATTAAATTTACCGTTTGTTTACCCATCATTCAATTTAATTTACATTTTAATAAGAAGAATATCTAGATAAAGAGAAAATAACTATTTATGAAAATTTCCAAAAAGGTAAATACAAATTAATTGATTAATTCTTTGATAAGGACATTGAAAAAATTTTATAAACTGATTTATATTGCATATTAAACAATTTAAAATTTATGCCGATATTTAAATTGAAAATGCTAAAAATCTAGTTAGGTCAAAAGAATGAAAATTGTAATTATGGCTAAAGAATAGAATAAATTGATATGAATTAAAATAATGAAACCACTCTGAAAAAGCAAGATGTTTTGCCAACAAATTGTTCATAAGAGATTTTTAATTAAAATTTTGATACAAGCTCAACTCACTATTAGCAATTTTTGATATGGCTTTTGTTTTAAAATCCTTAAAGGGAATTTTTTAATAAAAAAAAAAAAGATTTAGAGTTACAATTTATACTTCAGAATAGCAATGATATTGATATATACATAAGGGAATTAATAAATCAAGAATAAAATTTATCATATGGAGAAATTGTGTTATTATTAGAATTGTTGAATCCAAAATTCAAAAAATTTATAACAAGCATCATCAAGCTCTATAAGATAAGTTAATCTTTCAAGCTTGTTAAGGCAGTATTGTGCCTAAATGAATTTTTTATAGAAAATTAAAACCTAGAAGGAAATCATTAAGAATTAAAGTTAGAAGAAACATCATAATTACCAATAGAATTAATCAAAGAGTTGTTCTCATTAAACGAAAAAGAGTTATATTCTCTGAAAATTCTTTTTGGAAAGAATAAATTTAAGATACTTTTAGTTGCAACAGTCAATTAATATTTAATTTCAGATGCCAAAACAAAATACATTTATATTAAGATTCTTGAAAAATTAGTCCCACAATGCTCAGGAAAATATCATGTGAAGATTGAAACTTTCAGAGCCTTATTCATATGTTTAAAACCTTAGTCATTAAATTTCTTATTCTCAAGAAATATTCAACAATAAATTACACCTAGTATTTTTAAAAGAACATTAATAATTATTTTTACAATTATGGCTAAAAAGGATGAATAGATCTCAAAATTTATATTGTCTAACTTAAATCATTTTCTTGATAAGACTTATTATAATTTCGACTATATTTGGAGTGCTAGGCAAAAATAAGTGATAGATAAACATAATTTCAAATATAACTTAATAGTATTTTTAAACGCCAAAAACCTTGGCAAATTATTGGAAGAAGAATGTTTTTCATTATTTTAGGAGAATCCACAGTTTTATAAGGAAGAACTGGGTAAAGTAGGTTTCTTTAAACGCATCTATTTATACTCTGCTTATTATCTTCAACAGAATATCTTTGATTAATGTCCTTTAGATGGCGGCTTTACTCTTGAAGATTTCAACATCTCATTAACTGAAACAACTCCGCAATAAGAGAAGAAAATTGTTTCAAATTGGATGGATGATATGAAGGATACATTAAAATTTAAAGCATTAATTCCATTTTTTTTTAATATTATTAAGAGAGGAGAATCATCAAAAAAGTTGTTGTCAATGATAACTACATACCAAAACCAAAAAAAAGACAATTTACAAATTATCGGTAATATGAAAACCTTGTTTTAATTGTTTTATAGCAATTCTAATGATGAACTTAAAGTTATGTTGCTGAAATTCTACTCAAATATGTATCCTATTCCGTTTATTTATCAAAATCCATCCTTTTTAAATGCTAAATCAGAAATAGATTTATTCAAATTTAATGATAAGCTCTATTATGTATTTGAAACCTCCATTTCTATCATAAATTTTTCATTAAGCTTAAAATAAGCTTAAATTGGCAAAACAGAATTAATCAATTAATTATTTTATCAATAAGAAAAATTTGAGACTTAGGATACCTGCCAAATAAACAATAATACTATTGATATTATGTTTGATACATAATTTAATGGGTCAAGAAACTTTACTGTAGCTGATGCTCATGGCTAAATACCTATTGAAATTTTGGTTAAGATTTTGCCATTGTTTCGATTGTGGATTATATAATTTGATTCAGAATAAGAACTTAAAGAAAATTATTTCTAGTTACAAAAAATCAAGAATGCTCTATAAATCGATAATCATAAGGTATGTTTTATAATAAGAAATTACAAAGGAGATTTAGAAGAGAATAAAATTAATAATGATTATCAGAAACTTTTAGAGCAAATTAAAAAAGAAGGAATAAAACTTCATAAAATAATGGATTTAGCTTAAAGAGGTTTGGATAAATAATAAAAAGAGCTTGAAATTTAACATGCTTAAGCATTTATTTTTAATGAGATTGCTTAAAAGGATTAATAGTCATTAGTTTCTAATTAAGATTTTTTAAGTATTATATAAAATTTTGATACCGAAGAAAAAAAAATTTCTCCCTAATTCATAGATGATAGGGATATATTAAAAGATTTAGAAAGTGAACTAAACAGATTAATTTAAATGCCTTTGGGGTTTTATGAGAAAGAAGCCTTTCCAATCAGATCAATAGGATATTAATCAAAGAAATTAAGAGTAAGAGAAAACGAACTTATGCAATAAAGAAATAATTCAAATTAAAACTTAAGCATGGTTGATAAATCTCAATACAATATAGAAAATGAAAAAATAACACAATAAATAACAAATTTAGAGGAATCAATTAAGAACTCAGAGTTATCAAGACTTTTAAAGATGTTTTGCAATATATTAAAAAAAAGGTCATACTATATTCTTTATTTATAATTCACTGATTAAGTTAGAAAATTTAATGATAGACACACTTATGAATTGTAGGAAAAAAATTAATAAATAAATGATTAATTAATGAAGCTCAAAAAAGAGAGAGATCAAATAAAGCTTAAAAAGGCTGAAATTAAGAATGACACAGAAAAGCTAATATATTTTGATAAAAAAAGTAAAGAAATTAAATAATAAAAGCAAAAACTCAAAGAGGAACTAAAAAAAAATTTAGAATTTATAGGGTGCAGAAACATTGGGATAGAAATATTTTGGAGAGAACTGATTGCCATTAAACAAAGAAGTATTGCAAACACATTAATCGATCCAGCAGAAAAAGTATATGAAATGATTAAAAAAGGGGAACCTTTTGAATTTCTAGATGGTGACTCTCTCAAAATAAATGAAAATTTTTTGGATTAACTTAAAAATAAATTCACAAATTTAGGAAAAGAGAAGGTTTTGGTATTAAGTGTTTTAGGACCTTAAAGTTCCGGTAAATCAACTATTTTAAATAAAATATTTGGCTGTCATTTTTGGACAAGCGTTGGCAGATGTACAAAGGGTATTTATTTAAATTTATTGAAAATATCTTATAAGGAGTACTTTAATAATTTATTTGATTATATATTAATACTTGACACAGAGGGATTATAGAGTCCAAATAAGGATGATTCTGAATTTGATAAAAAAATTGCACTTTTAATCTTATCCATAAGTGACATAATTTTGATTAATGTTAAGGGAGATATACATCAACAATTTAAAAATCTAGTTGAAATGTGCATATTTACTTTAGTGTCCATGAAAACTAATCTCTCTTCTATTAAATAATTAAGTTGGTGTTTTAATTAAAATAATGATGCTAACAACTTTGCTCCATTTTTAGAATAGATATAGGGAATTGCTAATAGCTTAAATTTAGAACACAATCATAAGTTAGATGGAAAAAATTAAACAATAGATTCTAATGAATTTTTGAATATTTCAAAAGACAATATTTAAATATTGGGATTTGCATGCATTGAAAAATTATGGAGAAACAATCAAAGCTTAGGTATCAATAAAGATTGGAGATAATTAATAATTAATGAATCTTATTCAGAAGAAGCTTATCTTTATGGGATAAGGATGATTAAAAGTTTTATTCAAAAGTTTGAATCTTAAACTGAAACATCTAAAATGTAAAGTTTAAGCTTATTCATATAAAATATAAATACTAATTGGTAAACTATTTGTAATTTACCTGATTTATTGGAATTTGCTGAATTAATTTCATATAAGCATGATTAATTAATGAAAAATAAACTTGATGAAATTTATGATGATGACAAATTTAGCTTTAAAAATCAAATTGGAATGGAAATTATAGATAAAGTGCTCAGCAGTCCTGTGTAAAATTTGAATTTATTTAATCAAATTTAAGCTGAAAAAAATGAGGAGCTTCGAATAACGTTTTTCAATATTGAAAAAGATCTTAATGAAAAATTGCTTTAATTTAAATAGGATAAACAAATTTAGAAAAAGATTTATCTTAAATATCAAAAGCGATTAAGCCAGCATATTAATAGCTCCTTAAAAGATTCGGAAGTTATAGTATTTGAATAGATAAAAGATATCGAAAGAGAGTATCAAAATAACAAAGGATTCAAGTCGCTTGACAACTTTATTCTTTAAGTTAGTAAGGATCCAGAATAGCTAACTAAACTAAAGGACAATCTTAATTAAATTAATACTGAATTTGAAAGATTATGGGGAGGTATAAAAACTGAATCGGAATAACAACAAAGAGAAATATTAAGAGAGTATTCTGCCAAATAATATGAATATATTTCCTCTTCATTCAATGAGTACAAATTAACTACAGATAATGAGCAAAAATATGTATCCTCGTTTCTTGAGAATATTAATAATAATTCACCTTTTCGATAAGATTTCGATGAAAAATTTAAAATTTATGCAATTTTCGAGACAGAATTATCAAATTAAATTTAATTTCGAACAGTTCTTAATACAATAGAAACAATGAGATATGCAGAGATTTTTAATTAAAATTTAGAGGATCGGATGAAAAAACCTAAGACAAAATATGATGTGATGGATATTAACAATTATTACTAATTTGTAATCACCTTAGATTTTGTTGAGAAAAACATTTTGGATGATTACATATATTAGGGAAAAAAATATAAAAGCTAAAAATCAGTTAAATCTGGAAAAAAATTTAATTGTAATACAGAAGAAGTAGGATTAATTGGAGATTTAATACAAATATTAGATAAATTTTAAGGATTATAATAGAAATAAGAATGCTATGACCCAAACACTTTATAATAGATCAGTAACCAGATTTCACAATTATTGGCACTATTGGACTATTTCAAAATTGATCATGATAATAAAAAAAAAAAAAAAATACTAGAAGTATTCTAAAATCCCTAAAATTGGAAAAATTGGAATAATTTTTAAGAGTCAGTGATAAAGGCTTTCAAATCATTTTAAGTGTCTTGTAAATAGTTCTAAAAACAACCATAAGCCTCCTTCGATTATACAAAGGATACATATAAGAAAACTATTATTGAAATTAATAAAGGCTTAAAATTAAATACTACATAAATTACCTTATCTACAGAAAAATAAGTTTAGGAATATATCCAAAATTTTGAACATATCATTGTATTCAGAGAGACAAAAACAATCCCTGTTTCTCAAAAATAGTATTAATTAGAAGCCAGCTTAAAGTACATATAGATCAAAGAAATTAATTATTAAGAAAACTTTTAACTTAGTTTTATTAAATATTTTTCAACAGCAATGTTTAATGAAAATTAAATATAATTGTAATAAGAAAATTGCTAAAAGAATTGGTTTTCAAAACTTGAAAAGTTAAATAGTTGGTAAATGATGTATTTTTCAATTTATGATGTAATTAAATCAGAAATGACAAAATCTCATCAAGAAAAAAATAAGCAAGACAATTCTGATAGTGAAGAGATTTCATAATAGAACACAAGTTTGATAAAAATTATTATGTCTAAAATTGAGTAGGAAATCATCAATTATAATAAATCTTTTGCTAATTTTGGCATAATCTTAAGTGGAACTGGAGAGAGATGTATCTATTATTATTCAATTTTAATAATTTGGAGATTTACTTGCTATAAAAAAGGCAAAGGAGTTTAGGATAGTAATTTAAAATTTTAGAGCCTTAAATAAATTAATTAGAGAAATTTATTGCTGACATAAAATAAAATAAAACAGAACAAAGTATATTAAAAGCTAAGACTCTTATTTCCAATTTTTATCAAAATTATATTGAAAAATTTTATAGAGACAATTAAGCAAATTTTGGTAAAGAAATCAAAAACAAGAACACTATTACTAATACACAATTAATATAAGAGCTAGATAAAACAATTTTAGAGAACTATTAAGATGATATATAAGAAAAATAATATAATGATCAATAAATATTCTAATATATAACAGATTAAACTAAATTTATTGAAAATTATGTGAAAAATAAGGTGAACAAAATAGAAGTTGAAATCAAAGGTCTATTTGAAATTAAATTAAGAAATGAACTAAAAATAATTTTAGAAAAAATTAATGTTAACGTATAAAAATTAAAAACATATACTGAGGTATAAGACCCAATTAAATCGAAAGAATATTTTGTAATTAATGAGAATTATAAGATCAATGATGAAGATTATGAAAGTGAACTTTTTGAATTGATCATATAATGTCTTCAGGGTGAATCATAAATAAAAAGTAAATATGAGTTTTAGAAAGAGCAGAAGGAAATCTTTTGCTTTGATAATTATCAAAAGATAGAAGTCAAGATTTTTGATAAATCATAGTTTTAATAATCAGAACGATAAATTTAACTCTTAAAACCTTTCGTTTCCGAATTGTCAAAGTAGATAAGACTACATATTTAAAAAGCAAAGGAAGAAACTTTAACTTTAGAAAAATTTATTAGTTATGAAGAGATAAAAACTATAGAATTAAATATGGTAGGCTGTCGACATACTTGCCCAATGTGCAAGCGCAAGTGTGATTAACCTTATTCAAATGGCGGCCACAAACATAAATGTTCTAATGGTCATTATTTAAGAGGTATTTTTATTTAATATTACAAAGGGATGAATGGAGTGTTAATAGAAAATATTCCTTCCTTATTCACTTGCGATGAAATGGATGACGAATGTTTAATTGTTACATAAGAAACAAATGAAGCAAAAAAATGGAAGGAGATAAGAAAAATATATGACGATTGGATATTTAAAGGGTTAGATGAAACACAGTAATTAGCTCTTAAACAAAAGATGATGAAAGTATGGAATTAAGGAACTGGATAAATGGTATGTGAATAGTTAAAAATAATGTTAAAAAATCCAAGTATCAAATTTGTGCCAAAAAGTGAATTAAGTGGATAGCCTAAAATGCATTATATTTTTATGATTGATGATTCTTGGTCAATGAATTTCAAAAATCGTTGGAATTCTGCAAAATTTGGTTGTTTATATTGCATAGGATAAATAGAGAAAAATTTTAATGCTAAAGTGAGTGTGATTATTTTTAATTACAAAGCTAGAGTTGTTATTAATTGTGAAAAAGTCAATGTGGCTGAAATGGAAAACAAAATAACAATTTCTGGTGGACTTACTAGTTTTGAGAATGCATTTTAAGAAGCATATAAATTAATTATTGAGCACTAAAATGATGGATTTGATAGGTAATATACATAAATATATCAAGAACTGAAATTTTATTTTATACTGATGGGGCAGGTTTTTACCCTAAAAAATCAGTCAAATTATTTACAAACTTAGAGGATCGTGTAAAAAATCAGATATATATCCATTGTTGTACCGAATAAGGGAATGCCACATAATTATAATCGATTGTAAATGAAATGTAGAGTAGTAATATTAAATCTGAGTTGAAATAAAATTTTAAAGTTGAAAATCTTTCAAAGACTTGGGCTGAAGTTGTAAGTAGAAAATATCATAACCTAAAAGGTTGAAATATAAAAATTCATCAAAATAATATTGTTATTAAATAAAGATTTTTAGTGGTGTTTGGGTTGATTTAATTATCCATCTATAATCTACATTTCCTAAATTTGGTTTATCTAAGTTAATATCATAACAGAGATTACTCCTACCTTATTAATGAATGTTACTAATCAATTAACAAGAGGAAGGGTAATAATTTTAGCTCCTTTAATTGAAATATAAAAATTTTAGAATCCTGATTTTTCTTATAAATTGTTTAATTAGAATAGTTAAAATTAAAAAGTAAACATAATAGTAATTTCATATCAAATTCAAAAACTCTTAAAAAAACAATAATCTATCAAATTGTACTTTGTTTTATTATGATATTTTTAAAAAATAAACTTTGTCTAATCTCATTTTTAATACTATTCTCTAATCACTCTACACCTCTGTCATTTACAAATATACACTATATGAATCACTTTTTAAATTGTAGCTTGTTTTCTGAGCAAATCTCATCTCTCTACTATTAACAGATGAAGTATAAGTTGAAATTTAATAAAAGAAATTATATCAATATTTTAAAAAACAGAGTAATTAAAATACTAGTTAACATCACGAATAATAATACCCTAATTTGATTATCAAAATAAATTATATATAAATATTTATTATTTAAATTCTTTAAAATATAATTAATCAAAAAAAATAAAATATTTCTTCTAATTAAATGTCAGATATTGATTAATGGATAGAAACATTAAAAAATGGGGAGAATCTAAAGGAAACAGATGTCAAAATATTATGTAACAAGGCAAAGGATATACTAAATAATGAAGATAATGTCATAAGAGTTGAAGCTCCTGTGACTGTAAAATAAATTACTATATAGATTTGTGGAGACATTCATGGATAATTTTAAGATTTAATGGAATTATTTAAGGTAGGAGGAGATGTTCCCGAAACTAACTACTTATTCTTGGGAGATTTTGTGGATAGAGGATATAATAGTGTTGAGACTTTCTTATTATTGTTGGCTTTGAAAGTGAGATATCCAGATTAGATAACATTGTAAATATAAATATTATAAGAGAATTCGAGGAAATCATGAATCTAGACAAATTACTTAAGTATATGGATTCTATGATGAATGTTTAAGAAAGTACAGCACTTTGAATGTTTGGAAGTATTGCACTGAAGTTTTTGATTATTTGGCATTGGCAGCAGTAGTCAATGACAGCATTTTCTGCGTACATGGTGGTTTGAGTCCCTATATCAAAACAATTGATGAAATTCGAATCATTAATAGAAAGTAGGAAGTGCCTCACGAAGGTGTTATGTGTGACTTGATGTGGTCTGATCCTGATGGTTTTTTGTTATATTAAATGTTGTAGAAATTGAAGGATGGAGTCAGAGTGCTAGGGGAGCAGGTTTTGTTTTCGGAGCAGATGTTGTGAAGGAATTTAATCGTAGAAATGGCATTTCTTTGATTTGCAGAGCACATCAACTAGCAATGGAAGGATTCAAACTCATGTTTGATAATTCTTTAGTCACTGTTTGGTCAGCTCCAAATTATTGCTATAGGTTCTAATTCATTTTAATTTTAGGTGTGGCAATGTTGCTTCTATTCTTGAGTTGGATGAGAACCTTAAGAAATATTATAAGTTGTTCGAGGCTGCTCCAACTGATAGAGCATCGAATTCAAAAAAAACTATCGCAGACTATTTCTTATGATGATTTATTATTAATATAAATAACATTATGTAAGAAATAATTATTACAACACTGTTGAAATTTAATGAGATTTTCGATGCTTTCTAACAAATTTTCAAGATTCATAATTACAATTGTAATCAGCAACGAGAGATTTTGGAAAAATGCTTAGAATAAGAGTATATCAGCAGTTGCATCTATATCAGTGTCAATAGTAATAATAAATTCTTTCCAAATTACAAGGATTTAGAAGAGGTAGAGCTCAAATTTGCTAAGGAAAAACAGTAGCAAGAAAATTATCTGATAGGTCTTAAAAATATATTAATCTTTAGAATTAATCGAAAGTAACGTTCAATGTGAAACAAAAGAAATTAAAAAACAATTGGACTCACTCATCTACACTCAAAGTGAAAAGTTCAATGATTTTAAATCCTTTGTGTCTGATATCTATTTAACCAAAAGCGATATTCGTTAATTCAAATCTAGTTCTGATGAGAGGATTAATAAATTATAAGATTAAATTCAATAATTCCAAACAAAGTATGCACTCAAACTATACACTGAATAACATATTGTATTTATTTAATTTGATATTCAGATCGACATGAAGTAAGCCATTTAGTAATTGCAACAGGCTAATACTTTAATTAAATAAGATTCTTAAACTTTGCACAAACTTAATCGAGATAACAGATAAACGATTAAATAATAAAATGAATAGTTGACATCAAAAATTGAAAATATTGAAAAGGAGTAGTATAAAATCTTTGAATTTGAGAAAGAAGTTGATAAAATGAAGAACATAATTTAAGAATAAAAATAAGGTAAATGCTAAGCAATTATTTTAGACAATGAAGTCGTTCAAAGCAAAGTAAAATCATTGGCTTAATTATTTTAAGAATTAGAAGTCAATAATTCAAAAGTGGTTAAATTTGAAATACATACGGCATTCAAAAAGGTTGAGGAGGAACTTTTTTACTTCAAAAATAGGCAATAAAGCTTTCAAGATTAATTATAAGTAGTAAAAGAGCAAGTTTAAAAATTTGAAATTGTCGAAACTTAATTCGAAAATAGTGTAAATGAATAATTTGATTTAATATCTACTGAATTAGTTTAAAAGAAATAACTTATCAAATCGATGCTTAAAAATATTGCACTCCTCTAGCAATAGTAAATATATAATCAAATAAAAAAGGGAGAAAAATTAAATTTAATCTGATTTACCAAATAAGGTGGCTATTTTATTATCAAAAGTCTCACTCCTTGAAAAAACATCCAAAACAGCTTTCGATCAATTAAAAAGGATTATCGATGTGATTTAAGAATTCTGTGAAACTTCTTAAATTCCATCCGACTACAAAGAGAAGGATCTAACAAATCTAATCCTCCTGTTAGATCGAAGAATTTTGGAATATGGAAAATCTATTTATGATCAATAAGTTCAATCAGTATAAAACAATTCAGTTAAAATAAACACTCCTAGAATTTCAACATCAGTAGATTCACCATTCAAAGTGGGTATTTAAAAACAGAAAAAAACGAAATTAAGTAAGATGCTAAATAAGACATTATATTATGATAGTAGAAGAGAAACAATAATTTGAATATTTTACATTCATATATCATCATGACTTGGTCTATATAAAGATATTCTGGTTTTCTAGAAAATATAATTAAATATATTTACTAAGGATTAAATTTATTCTTATTACTATTTGATCAAGCTCTCACCAGATTTTATTGCTTAATATTTTTATTGTTTTTCTTACATGAGGAGCTTCATCATTTATTAAATTTTCTCCTGATTTAGAGTTTTTGATCTTCTCATCTCTTCCTTACTGTCTTAGGGTAACATTTGATCAACAATACTAGAAATTTAGTCCATTTTCTCCTTTGTTTTTTAAGGTAATTTTTTATTATATAATAGCAAAGGCGAAGTGGATTTAAAATCGCAAAGAATGGAAATGCATTCTTAAAATGTTAAAATTGCATTTTATTAGGACAGTATTTGGATTTTGTTATTTATATGGTTGTGAGAAATTTAGCTTTTGTGTTGTGTCAAATGAGTTGATTGTCGATGAACACTACTTTTTTTTGAATTAACAGGTGATGATTTGAATGTAATAAATGTTTAAGATTGACTTTATTTTGGAGTTCTAATAAGATTGGTTGTTATTTTGATTTCATGCTAAGATTAAAGGCAAGGCTTATCAAATTTGTCAAACTTTATTAGCTTCATTTAATAAGTAAATACTTTAATTTATAATCAGATTCCGAAATAAAATTAATAAAAGATTAAATTATATATAAGATCTTAAAAAATGCATTCATAAGTTAAATTATTTCACACTCAAAGAAAAAATTAATTAATACATTATTACTGAATCGAAGATGGTTCAAATCTTGAGGAATTTAACAATTAATCTTAAAATTTTGACATTTATTGTAATTAAATAAAATATTTTATGAAGAAATCCGAAAATTATAACTGAATAATTTACAAATACCATATTAGAATCTATCAAGATTGATACATTTTATTTCACTATTATTATTTTAATTTTTATTATGTTCTTTATTAATAATGAGCTATGTATTCCTTTGCAGGACAATATTTTTATTTTTTTGGTGTGTATTCTGTATGCACTAGACTTTTATATTGAGTATCATATTTAGGACTTCTACCATAATCTATGATTTTGTCGCTGTTTAATTTAGGGTTTTTTTAAATTCTGAATGGTTAATATGCTAATTGGGTCTATGATTATGAGACAAATGGTTATCCAGTTGGCAAAGGAGTCCTTCAAATTAAGCATATAAAAATTTACAATTCTGTCATCATCTTTAAAGAATCGCTAGGCTTCTGATAAGGTTTGTTTGCAAATGAATCTTTATATAATGATTGCGCTGTGAAAGGTATTTAATCACTCACACTTTAATGAACTGGCCTTTTAAAATGAGCAGTTTCTGGTGGTCCCCAGAATTTGAATTGAGTCTAAAAATCTCTAAGAATAGAGTACTTTGTAGCTACTATTGCCTAAGAAATCTCCTCGATGCTCTTGTGATTATGGCCTAAGCATTTCTTATACTGGGATTTTGAATTGCTTGTATGATGTCTAAATTCTAAATTTTAAACTTACTTATTGTGAACTTTGCTGATCAATTGGTTTTTGATTAAAAAATTGAGTGGAGTAATACGTTTAATTCAATGGTCGAAGAGAATTATATCCAGTTTGTTTATGTAAGAAATCTTTGCCATAAACAGTATTTTGAGAAGATTAATAATTCAATTTACAATTTTTAGAGAAATTACATTTACACTAACCACATTCACATTTATAGCAAGCGCAAAAACCTAGAAATTAAATTTATTCCATTAGATTTACCTAATTAATGATGGAAATAATCTGGATTGTCATTTATAAGCTTAGGAATGTTAACACTTTAAACATCTGGCAAAATTAGTTTCCAAATTGGGTGATCCAAAGGTATTTCATCCACATAGTTGAATTATTAATTGATTGGCTAAAAGTCTTCAATTTAATTTTCTTGGCTCTTAATTCTTAATAAACTCTCTGATTTCGGAGTTCTAAGTCGAGATGCATGATTCTCTCTTGTTTATGGTTTTTCTTAGGCAGATTAAGTTCCATTTTTTTATTTTGATTATTGTGTATCTGGTCTTGTTGGCATAAGTGACTTGCAAGTTTCAATTATTTACTCCTCTACACTAGAGTCAGGTTATCTAATGATCCTCGATCCCAAACCTGTTTATTTTCTTAAAACTTAATATTTGACCATTCTTGGTTTATTTAGGGAGCTTTAAGTATTGTTCGATTAGAACGTATATAGTTTAGTATTTTCTAAATATGGTGATAATACTACATCCTTATGAGGTCATTAGATATTTCGATATATATTTTATTAAATTTATTTTTTTCTTTTTTTCATAATATTTGTGTCAAAATGTGCTAATTAAATATCTTCCAAAATTTATTACTTAACCAGATGTAATTTTTAATTAGTCTATAAATAATAATTAATACACATTTGATATCAGTAACAACTAATAATTCTTTGATATATTATAAATTAAATATTCATGGACCTCAAGAAACTAAGTAAATATAAATCTAATTGTCATGCATATATATATATTAATTTTGAGTTAAGTTCAAAATTTATAAACATAATGATTATGTAACCTAAATAGCCAAAATATATTTGAATCATATCTAAATAATTCATCTGATTTAAAATAATTAATAATCTAAAACAAAGAAATAAATAAAAATTAGGAATTCTAAGAATAAATTCAATGTTTATATTAGATCCAATTAATAAGGGTATTTGTAATTGTATTCTTAGATAATCACTTTTTAAATAAAAAATTCTTTATTTTAACCTCATGAACGTGTTATTGTTGCAAATTACTAATATTATTCAATAATATCATGTAATTAGAAAAGTAACTTATTATAAGTAAAGATTAATAATCTCTAATATTCTCTTCTGAATTCGTTTTTAAGAGCGATTTTCATATAGAATTTTGAAATCAAAAAAATTAGTTAATGAACAAAAGACTGCTTGAATGATCTGTATTTTAACTTCAATATTAAGTTTAATATTTTCAAATCTCAGTATAAATGGTGAAATCTAGTAGCTCCCAGATATTAAATAAATTAGTATATAAAAACATTGAGAATGAAATCAAAAGAAATAGAGCAAAACAACAAAACCAGTAATACAAAAACGATGCCAAGTGAATCAGGATTGCAGTTACATAGAAATGTACATGCTTAAACTTACGTCGCAACTAATAAATCAGCAGTTCAGCTGTAAAACCAAAGAAGTATAACGCCTGGAAATAGGACCGTAATCATTAGAAATGTGATTTCTTATGCTTATATTTGTAGTTCTATTTGCCTATTCAAATTTCAAAGGTGAGGGATGAACTTTTAATCTAAAAAAGTGTTAATGAGAAGGTAGAGAAATACGAAAATGAAAAAGAATGGTTCTAAGGTAAATTGATTAAGCAACACAAATTCGGTTATTGCAAATATTACTTAAAAAAACAATATTATTACGAGGGATAATTTTCATGTAGTCTTAAGCATGGAAAAGGTTTGATTATTTACGAAAACGGAGATTATTATGTATATTTTTGCATTAAATTTAGTAAGGAGAGTTTTTTGCTGACAAAATTCTAGGGGATAATGGTATGTTTAAAGACTTTGAGGATGAATGCAAATTAAACACAAAACTTGAAAAAAAAAAACTGGAATTCCCTAACGGTGCTGTATACTAAGGTTAGGTACTTGATGGGAAAAGACACGGCTATGGAGTCTATACTTGGAAGGATGGCACTAAATATGAAGGATAATTTCAAAATGATAAATTTAATGGATATGGAGTGATGGAATTTGCGGATAGTAGTAAATTCAAAGGAGAATGGGTCAATGGAGAGATGGAAGGATTTGGACATTATATATGGCCAAATTCGGAAGAATACAAAGGATATTATAAAAAAAGTAAAAAGCATGGTTTTGGAGTGTTTAAGTATAAAAGTGGAGTTGTTTATTTTGGTGATTTTGTTGATGGATTGAATCATGGCGATGCGGTTCTTAAGTAACTAAATAGTAAACCAAAAATTTCTAAATGGCAGGAAGGTAAATAAATTGAATGAGTTATAATTTGACAATAATTATTATTTGTAAATGTTAGAATTGCCTTTTAAGAATCTCACCCAATTTGAAAAAGAATTCAAAAATGCATTAAAAGAAATTCAATCTACAGATAGTACTCTCGAAACTCAAGCTGAAAATAAGAATTCTTTGAACTCTTTATTTGTTTAAGGTTCAGCCTTTGAACGAATTAAATCAAGTTAAAAGTCTAAAAGCTTTGCCTATTTTCAGTAGAAATCAGTTGAGAAAACCATGTATAAAAGGTTCTTCAGCGTAAAAGAGCCTTTTGAATAAAACAGCGACTTAATTTATTATGGCCAATTTCAGTATGAGAAAGCTCATGGTTTTGGTAAACTGGTTTCAAAAAAGACATCGATTTTATTTGAAGGGCATTTTATCTTTGGCTAGATCCACGGTTCTGGAAGATTAATTATGAGTAGAGGTGATGTATTTGAAGGAAGATGGTTTTTTAATAAAATTTTGAGCGGAACATATTATAACGAATTTTTAAAGCCTATAATTCAGATAAAAGAGTTGTCAATTGAGTTTCCCTAAGTTCGAAGTTAAAAGAACTATCATGGAAATCTTATTAACAATAAAAGGGAAGGCTTTGGAAGATACTAATGGAATGATGGAACTTATTATGTTGGAGAATTTGTGGATAATACAATGTGTGGATTCGGAAGGATGGTTTATCAGGATGGAAGAAGATACATAGGCTTTTGGAAGAATAATGAAATGGATGGATATGGAGAGTTTGAATGGCCTAATGGACAGATGTATGTTGGCTCTTATAGTAGAGATAAAAAACATGGAATAGGGATGATAATTTTAGATGGAAGAGTTGCCATTGGAGAGTTTGAAAATGGTAAGTCCATTTCAAAAAGCAAAGATTTTGATCTTTCATCCTGAAATTAATATGATTATAGAATAGTTTGAAGTTAAATTCATATTCGATAAAATAATTACATTATATTTATTGATGTTATTCTTTGATTGAGTTTGTAATAAAATAATTATCATATCTTAATATTTGAAAAATCAGCACTTCTAACAACCTTTTCAGCTGATTCAGCAACTTCTTATTCTCTAATGTACTCATTTTTCATATCTTAATATATTTTAGTTTCCTCAGCATAACTATCATTCTCAATGTTCAATTGGGATTAGAATCTCTATCTATCTGCATCTCTTTAGGCAGAGTATTCAGTTAATTCATTGATTTTAGCTAATAATTAGATTGAAGACATACTTATGGTAGCTTCTAAATCGACTGTAATTTTACTGATTTATTTACCAAATTCTGAAAATTCATGATCTAATTGTTCTACTCTTTCCTCAAATTCTTATTAATCTTTAGCTTCTTATGCTGTGGAATCATTGATTGCATCTACAACAGCATTTCTAAATTCATTCAATTTGTCTAAGATGGTTCCAACGATATCTTAGTTTGAGAAATTTTATTCATTTGCTAATTAAATTAAAGCCTTTATTAATGGTCCATGTTTGCTGTGAGCTCTGATTCTTTATTCAATCATGTTTAATTGAACATGAATTTTTCTAATGTTTGATGTTGACACTTATCCAAGAGATTAGTTTCTTAAACTGTAAAGCAATTCTAAAGCTTGATCTGTTGACTCTACAGCTGAATTAAAATCTGCAAGTTAGGCTTCAAATTCTTCCTTCTCATTTTCTCTCTTTAATTATGCTTCAGCCAAAGTCTTTCTAGATGAATGTAATTTAATATTTATACCTATTAGCCTCTTAATAGTCTTGAATTTATTCAATTTTGTTTTTCAAATTTTCTCTTCTTGGGTAAAGTAAGTTTTCAAGAGTGTCTTAAGTTCTTTAATAATCAACGAAAGCTTAATTGATTTCTTATTCCAATGTTGTCACAATTTTGTGATGTTCATTTGTTCTTTGTCCGAAATTAAATTCCAAAACATCTAATTCCTCTTGTAAGTCAGCAACTAAGTCTTCGATAGCCTAGACCAATTCATCAACAGGTCCTTGTGATTATGAATGTAATGCCATCATTGACAACAAAGTTTATCCCCATTTAGATTTGTGCAAGTCTTCGATATGCTTGTGAATTGTTTTTTTATCAAAATGAGCTGCCATGCTGAAAGTTAACAATAATGCTATGAGGATGACCTTCATTAATTTATTATATATTAAAAACGAATTTCCAACATTCAAGGTTTAATTTAATAATAATATTTAAACAAACTTGAATTTTGTATTAAATGAACATGATAAAGTTTATCAAAAGCTTAGACTAATTCGGAGTTTCCTTCTACCCCAATATTTAATATTCAACATCAGAATACAAAACTGTTTAAGGGGGAGTGATGTCAGTTTTGCTTTACGGATTGAGTTTTTCATATTTGGTGTACATGTTGGTTCAATGGCAATAAGGATAAATTTTGCCAAAAGTTACTACCTTATCCAATTTTGTACAAGATTACAAATTGGAACTTAATGAGAGTTTTATGCAAATAGAAATGAGAAAATATTCATACACATCGATTGACCCATTCAATCCAGAAGCTGTCATTCTTTAACCTGTTATTTATTATTTCGTTAATGGCTAATCTCCCGATAGAGGATATCCCTAACAATATAAGAAAAAAACTAACATGTTTAATTTCCACATCGTTGAACTTCAAAACCTTACTATACAAACAAGTAGTGAACTCACAACT
Source organism: Paramecium tetraurelia (assembly GCF_000165425.1). Taxonomy (NCBI): domain Eukaryota; phylum Ciliophora; class Oligohymenophorea; order Peniculida; family Parameciidae; genus Paramecium; species Paramecium tetraurelia. The sequence continues at coordinate 430,627 of NW_001799422.1, read as the reverse complement.
GAAAATCCTCAAATTGAAATGATGGTTGTTTTTGGCTAGTGCTTGGGTGTGTATTTACAAGAAGGATAGAAATGTGCTGATAATGAAACTATACAAAATTTCTTCGATTAATAAACCAATACATTAATTGTCAAATAGTTCAAAAAAGAATTTAATACTAATGCTGTTACTTTGGACAATATTGACAAAGAGTTGGTCATCCCCTTAACAAAAGATAGTACATTCTATGCTTAAGTAAATACGAAGATCTCAGACACATAGGTAGATTAAGGGTTTTTGTTTGAAAGTTTCGATGATTACGAATACATTACTGATTATTAAGTGACAGGCAACTCTATGAATAAAGAATATTTTGGAAAAAAGTTGGGTTACGAAACTTATGCCGTTTTCTATTATAAAGTCGATCAAATTCAAACTATTTCTTAAATAACCTATCCGAAAATAAGTGAGATATTGGCAGATTCAGGATCTATAGCATCAACTCTCTTATTATTATCTTACATAGTAATTCTAATGAACCAAAGTTATATGCAATTCGAAGCAATTAATCATGTAATAGCCATGTATTATCCTGAATTTAAGAATGTTAAAATAATAAAAAATATCTTTGGCAAAATCATCAGAGTTGAAAGTAATGGAAAACTAATCAACTTAAATTTATTCTTTCCATATTACGAAAAATTGAAGAGAATTGGAGAAATGAAACTCACAATATCGAATTAAATTTATGAGCTTTCCAGGATTCAATTTATACTCTAAACTTAGTATTCAAATAAGTTTATTTCTAAATTTCACTCAATTGGTATTCCATTTCCAACTCTAACCATGGATTCGATGGTAAACAAAGAAGAGAATTAATCCAAATTAGAAAATAGCATTATAATACAGGATTAAAACTATAAGTCTAATCAAATAGTAAGATCTACTTCATATAATAGTTGCCTAATGTTGAGAGTTAAGATTATTAGTTAAAAAAAGAAGCAGTATCAAGAAAAGCAAGTACTGTTGCAATGAATATTATTAAGTAGGAGGACAATCACAATCACGTCAAAGAAGATAGTTAGAAACCGTTTGAACTAAATTTAAAAGATGAAGATTTCGAAATATTAACTATGCAAGATGAATATGCCCACTTAGAGGAGAAGGAAATCAATTCTAAAGACGTAGAATAGATCCAACCACTCTAAAATGACCCTACTAATACAGACCTGTTAAAAAAGCATTAACAAGAATGATATTATTTTATATTAATATATAATATAAAGTAAAACAAAATCATTAGTTTAAATGCTTTATTCAATCGTAAAATGAAGATCTGAAAGATCTTAGGGATCTCATTTACTTGTTATGGATAAGTTGTCTTTCTGAATTATTATTGCTGAGAATTATCTTTTCCTATTATTCAAATTATATTTTTCTAGGAGATATAAAATAACTATTTTTATTAATTTTTTTCATTTTTTCTTTTAATAATTCAAATTTCTTTTCATCTTCCTCCTTAATTTTTTAATTCTTTATGATTTTTCTATGTTAAAATATTTTTTGTAAATCCTCCTTACACCTTTGATTAGTAGCATTCTTATTTTAAAATGAAATTATTTTATTAATGCTATTACCATAAAACGCTTGGTTCGTGCCTTAGAATAGTGCTTTTGCTTCTCTAAGACTTGCCTCTTTCACCTTCCAAAAAATTTAAACTTTAACTTATTAATTAGTATATAAGTTTCCCTAAAGAATTTTGCTATTGAGGTATTAATTGATAAAGCTTTTTGCACAAAATAACATTTGCATAATCAATCTTCTTTTCAATAATAGTCTCCACCATCTAGGGTAAGCTACAGCTCATCAATAATTAAGCCAGAAGCCAATCCTATATTTTTACTCCTTTAACCAACAATATAAAAGCCTAAACACATTAGAATACATCTGTGGCAGGTTTTGCAATCTAATTTCAATGAAAAAACTATTACAAGAAACTTGTTTTTATTGAGTTATCTAGCCAACTATCTCAAAGTTTCCTAAGTCATTTACAAGATAATTAATATTATAAAAATTTTATCCAAATAGAAATTCAAAACACAATTCCGTATTTGAATGCATTAACTCGAAATAGAAATCAGTTTTCTATTTTCTTAATTTGAATATCAATATTTATTGATATTTTCTAATGTTCATGATTAAATATTATTTTTATTACTAAAGTACTAATGCTTATTCCTCATTGATATTGTTCAATTATTGATTTATTTCATATATAATACAAAAATACATATGAAGATTATATTTTCAAAAATGATACTACTGAATAGATCAAAATCATTATCATTATAAAATAATGTAAATCATTATAATTTATTGAAATAAATAATTAAATCAATGATGATGATTGTCATATTGTCTTTTTTATAATTAGTCTGTTATTTTAAGGCTGATTCCAGTAAATATTGGGAGAGACCTTCTTTTTCTTTAAAGTTGTCCCAATTTATCAGCAACTTTTGGAGAATTTGATTAGTAATCACATCCCAAAATCCATCAGTGGCTAGAATTAAATATTTAGAGTTCTCATTCAATTGCAACTTGGTGATTTCAGGAATAGCAGTTAATCCATGTTCAATGTATTTTGGATCACCAAATGATCTACTCACTGCCAATTCACCATTAATTCTAGCCTAATTTCTTTTTAATTGTGTTTATACTTGATGGTCAAAACAAATCCATTGTTATCTGTAATTCTTTTAGATTCATCCAATCTATCAGGTTTATGTTCCTAATTTAATTTAGTTATTTAGAAATCTTTATCAATTAATACGCAAGCGCTGTCCCCAACATTGATTACAAATAGCTCTTTACCTACATTGATAACACACAAAGCAGTTGAACCTCCATCTTTCATCAACAGATGTTATTATTTAAGAATGTCAATATTCATTTAATTAAAACCTAATTTGGGAGAAATATAAATTGATGAATACTTTCTAAAATAGCTTATTCAATATCAATATTGAAAAACTAATTATTTTTTAAATGAGAATGCAATTGTTCTCGAAGTAACTTGGCTACATAAGACCCCCCATGACCATCAAAGACCCCAAAATAAAATTGCTATTATTTTCCATCAAAGTCTGCAATTGCTTAAAACTAGTGAGATATTCCAATTATGACATACCCTATCTTCCATAGTAATCCTACCACATCTTTTAGCACTGACTTCACCATAAGTTATATTATCAATTTTAATTACATCAAAATAATCATAATACTCCCTTGTATAACTTATGAATATTATACTAGCCATCACTGTCTAAGTAAGGGGAAGTTCTCTCTGAAGAACTTGAGCTATTTAATTCAATTTTTAAGTTATAAGTCTTTTTCATATAGTGAAACCAATTTATCAATATAATAATATAAAATCAATTAATTTACCTATTCCTTAACTAGTAAGTGGACTCAGTTATCTTAACTTTTTTTGTGATATTTGGTTCTGGTTCAGGATTTGGATTTTGGCTAGCTAAATTTGATGATGGTTGATTGTTGTCAATAAATTTAGAGATGGCTTCTTAATATTCTTCCAATGAAATTTTGCCATCACTATTCTTGTCCATTTCTTAGAGTAATTGATCCCATTAATTTTCATCTTGGACTTAGATTTTGCAATTAAAAATTTTTTTAATCTCATCAATTTCCAAAAACCCATCTCCATTTTGATCCAACAAATTGAATGCTTCTTTGAGTTAATCATGAGATGCCAATTTTTTCATGTCTACTGCAGCTGTCAAGAATTCTGTAAATTCAATATACCCATTTTTATCGGTGTCTACTCTGTTGAATAAATCCTCGACGTCGATATCATCATTGCAGTATGCTTTTAATTCTTCCATGCTTAATTTTCCATCACCATTCTTATCGAGTTCCTAAAAGGTTTACCTCAACTACTTATACTTTTCTTGAGTCAGATTTTATTAGATCATTAGATGAAAGGTAGCTTAGACCATCTTACTCTCACAACAAAACCTGGACAATTTTTAAAGTCTATATTACATTTCTTAAGAACATATTTCTTTTGTAACTGACTTACTCTACTTTTGAATCCACTCACTTTACAATGCTTATTAGGCACTAAATCTTTTTGCGGGATCAGGTTCTAATAAGTTTATTAATAAATTCTGAGCATCATCCGAAATGGTCTTCCAAATTTTCTATTTCAGATTGATTTTAGAAGAAACAATCTTCTTCTCTATTTCGCCTGTGTTTTCTCCTGGAAAAGGGACTTCACCAGAGAGTAGAATATATAAAATAACACCGCAAGACCAGAGATCACATTTCTGATCATACTCTTTTTCTAAAAGAACTTCTGGAGCTGCATAATCAATAGTTCCTATTTTCTATTTGATTGATACAATATTGGTCATGTCTTTGCTTAATCCCCAATCTATAATTTTTATATGTTAATCAGTTGGATCGATGAGTATGTTTTCTGGCTTGATATCACGATGCATGATATTTTTCTCATGAGCATATGCAATAGCACTCAAAATCTACTTGAAGATGTATCTGACTTCTTCTTCAGAAAAGACTTGATGTTATTTTATTCTTTTGTGGATCTCATCGAATAATTCAATCCCTTCGCATAGCTGACTTACAATGTAATAACAATTTTCATCCGAAGCTATCTCATAAACAGCCATAATATTGGGATGATCTAACTTTTTCATATTCTCAATCTCATTCTGATCTGTGAAATCCTTCTTAGCAATTATCTTCAAGGCTCTCAATTCATTAGCTTGATTTTTCACTTTGTATACCTTTCCAAAGCTGCCTTACCCAATGAGATTGATCCTATGATATCTTTTCATGATATCATTTTTTATGTTGACAATCAAATTTCCTGAATTGACTATCATAAATTTATTAATGGCCTAATTGACTCGTTTAAGTTCAAGTTTGAAAATGGGAATTGTGGGCATGGCCAACGTTGGTAAGGTAACTAATTCAATTTCTATAAAGAGTTCTACATTCAACATGCTTAGTAAATAATCTGTGCCAGCTGAAAACTTCCCATTTTGTACCATTGATCCAAATTAAGCAGTAGTCAAAGTCCCTGATCCCAGATTTGATTATCTATGTTAGATCTTCAAACCCAAGTCATAGGTCTTCTCTACACTAAGCATCATCGACATTGCAGGGTAATCATAACAATCATTGCAATACTAGTTTAGTGAAAGGAGCATCTGAAGGATATGGATTAGGAAATGAATTTTTGGCTCACATTCAAGCTGTGGATGGATTGTATTAAGTTGTGAGAGCATTTGAGAAAGAGAAAATTGTACATACTGAAGGCACCATGGATCCAATAAGAGATTTATAAATTATTTCAGAAGAATTAATGGCTAAGGATTATCAATTTGTATCAAAGAGAGTAGATGAATACAGCAAAAAAATTAAAAAGTATGAAGCTAATAAAAATGTTTCAGTTGAAGCTAGAGATATGGTAGAATAATATAAAGTCTTGCAAAAATGTGATGAACTATTAAAGAAGAAATAATGGGTTCGATATCAAAAATGGACCGATTTAGAATAAATACAATTACGGAAAATTTAATTATTAACTGCAAAGCCATCTATTTACTTAATTAATTTATCCAAAGAGGATCATGATGCCTATGTAGCTAAGAAATAAAATAAGTATGCAAAACCTATTGAATAATGGGTATCCAAAAATAGTCCAGATAGCAAAATAGTCTATTACTCCGTTGAAAATCAGGATTAATAATAATTATTAGATCAAATGATTATCGCGGGATATGATTTATTAAATTTGATTAGATTTTTCACTGTTGGTTCAGATGAAGTCAGAAGTTGGACTATCAAGAAAAACATTAAAGCTCCTCAAGCAGCTGCTGCCATTCATTCAGATTTTGAAAAAGTATTTTCTTATTATAATAAGGGATTCGTTAATGCAGAGGTTATGTCGTTTGATAAATTTAAGAAGCTAGGAGATAATGCCTTGGATAACTATGAAAAGAAGTTTTCAAAAGAAGGAAAAGATTATATTGTTAAAGACGGCGATATTATACACTTTAAAACTAAATCATTTAAGTGAGTCTATTTGTGTATTTATATTTAGTTATTTTAGAGTACAATAATAGTCTTATATTATATATTTTTGAACTATAAATATATCAAATAAAGTCTAACTTTTATTATTGCTACTAGGGTTATGATTTTTATCCTACTGCCAAATTAAGTATATTGTCAAATTCGTTTTCTGGTTTCTTTTATTGGGCAGATATATCTAAAATAATTATATCAACGCGTCTTACTGCTAATAACTGGATATTATTATTGAGGGAAACCTTATTGTTGATAGGGTTGAGCTTATTAGTATGGAACAGGTTAAGTTGGCTACTATTAGAAAGCTTAATACATGGTTTGCTATTGTCCAAATTATTATTGTTGATATAATTATTGTAACTTTCAATAAAATAAATTAATACATTTTATTATGGGGGATATTGTTATTATTAAGGAGGATATTGTTATTATTAAGGAGGGTATTGTTATTATTAAGGGGGGTATTGTTATTATTAAGGGGGGTATTATAATTGTTAAGGAGGATATTATTATTAAGGAGGAAATGCGTTCAAAGCAGAATAATTAGATTGCTATTAAACTTATTAAATAGGAGGTTGCCCATAAAGTTACTATTATTGTATTGGTGGTTATCCAAATTATTACATAGGTGGAATTTAAGACATTGGTGGCACTTATGACATTGGTGGAACTTGTGATTATTATTATTAAGTAACAGTTGATGTCAGTTGTGGTTGTTATGGTAAAGGATTTGACATATCGACTTCAAACAGATCAATTCTTTATTGTTATTAATATCAAATTTTACATGTTTTATTGTTTTTCCGGTTAAACTGCTTAAGTAGGTTATGGCCCTTTTTATTATGCTTCTGTTTTTGGATCGTATTCAAATAAATTTAATAAATCGATTTATTGAGGCTTTGGTTATGGAGGTGGTTGAATTTATTATTGTTGACTTGGTACTTACATGGGTGGAGAAATGCTAATAGGAGTCTATTATTATTGGAAGGGCCCTTGTTGCTAAGTTTGTGATTGAGGCACTTGTTATTATTGTTATTATGCTGGTTAAGGTTTGAAAGGATCTGGTTTCTTATGCTTCTTCAACACTTCATATCGTGTAAAAGTCTAATATATTATCAACAGGGATTACTTTGAGTAGGTCATCATTCAATTCTAAGCAAAAGTTCATCAACCCCTCATCATTGTTTCCCATGTCAGTAATTAAACTATTTAGAAGTAGACCCATACTTTCTTAGCTTTTCTTCGACTCCTCTCAAAGTGGTAGTCATGTCTTTAAGGATTTCGTTTTTGCTTACATCTTCTTATGGATTTGCGTTATCAATGATTTCCTAAGGATTAACAATATCGATTACATTGGTCAAAGTGATGTTGGATTTAACAATTTCTAGATCTCGTCTAAGTTTATCATTTTTGGAGTTGCCCTTTGGGAATTAAATAGAAATTATTACAGATCCTAAACTGTTGACTCTTGCTCCTGAAGAGTATGCTGGTTGTGCCTTTCTGAGTACTGCATATTTGCTTTCGTAATTGTTGGGTATTTGATCTAAAATGCAGATGCTAGAAGACAGTTACGTTTGGGAGCGATCTTTTGCAAAAATTGGAAGAAGGCAGGAAATAGATCCTGGTGTGATTGCATAAGTGACTTGAGTACTGCTATAACTTAGAGTAATCTTTGTTGCATCTATTGGGTGTAAAGGAGTGAATTACTTGGGCATTCATTTATGGGTTGAGGAGAGTGTTGAGTCTTTATAGAAAGTCATTGGTGGCGATCTAAGTGTAGAAGGGTGTTTCGCAGGTGAATGCAAGATATTCGATGAGCTCCATCGTAAGGGCTTGCACCTTGCCGTTACGAAGCTGCATGAGTCTCTTGCCAATAGCCTAGACTGCAAATTTCGATCTATGGTTTGAATTACAATCTTACTAATCTGCTCTTAGGTTGACAAGGTCAGCTACTTATTTCATTAGTTTCTAATCAGGCATTTAGAGTGTATCCGCAGTTGCCTCATTGACTGCTCTCTCGACAGGATTCTCCATCTTTTTTTAATTTAAATTTTAGAAAATATAAAATGAAGGGGGTATAGATGGAAGAAGTGTCAAGCAGAATAGTAAAAGAGAGATATTTGTATATATATAAATTTTATATAAAAATGGCATAAATTTCATAAAAGCAAAGAGGTGTCTTCTCTGAAGTCTTAGACCCTACTTTACCCAGTGAGTACAATGTCAAGAATTACAATCAGGGTCCATCACCTGACTTAATCATGACTACCATAAGTCGATAAACAATTCCCAAAGCAATCTCCTTGCAACGGTTACAAACATCAAGCTCCAGTAGACAACAATTGCGATCTGATTTAGCATCTCGACAAGTACCAAGGAATCAGTTGAAGACAAGACAAAAAAATGAACAAGTTTACAAGTGTAGAACCGAAAGTAAAATACTTTGTGGCATTTTTAGGTGATATTACCATATGATCCCATTCCTGGTGAAGTCCCAAGGAAAGTGGCTATTGATAGAAAAAGAAAGGAGTTTCGATCTCTTGATTTTAATAGATTACTTCAGGAAGCTGGAATTGAATTTAAATAGAAGGATTAAAGTGTAGAGTGGTTGAAACTTGAATATTTTGATGATACCACATTTGATGACAACAGTAATGAAGATTGGATAAGGAGAGAAGAGGATGAAGAAGGAATCAAGCATCCTCTTTTAGGTTTAGGATTGAGAGGAGATGAATACTAATATATGGAAATATTGGAGTACAAGGATGACAAGTTTATTGGCAAATGGTTGAAAGATGATGTTAAATTAGAATTGCATAGATTATACATTTGTTTTGATGCAGAAGATCCACGTAAGTATGTCAAAAGATTGAAGAATGCATTTTAATAGAGGATATTTGCTGATGCTCTTGTTAGATACAACTATTACATAGATAACATGTCCTTGTTTGATCTCAGTGAATTAGACAATGAATAAAAGAAAAGAATTGAACAGAATGCAAAGACCAAGAAACTAGAAGCTATGGAAACTACTTAATTGCTTCTTGAAGTTAATATGGATTTTCAGAGAACTATGAATAAGATCATATTCGATAAGTACTTAGATGATGAGTAACAAGATGAAAACTATCCTAAATTGAGATTACCTGCAAAAGAGAGAAAGAAAGATGTTCGTTATTATGGTTGGATGGAACTTGAAGCATCCAAGGGAGTCATGGAAAAATGGATGTTTAAATATGATGAACCATTCATTAGAAAACCTCTGACTTTTGATGAATTAAATAAGAATTTTGGATTTTCCACTTTATATGTAAGTTAAGAGGTTGTCAAGGCTTTATAAGATATCAGACATGAATGCAATTAAGTTTTAAAAGAGAGTTTGTTTGATTTCTCTAAAAGAGAAGGTGCATTACATTTAGATGAATTCAAACACATGTAAGAAAATGCAACCACTTCCTTGATGTATCAATTAAAAGGTACATGGGTGCCTACTATGATCAAAATTATTAAAGATAGGTTTGCTGAAATTGGAAAGGGATGGTTCAATATGAAAGAAACATCAAAAATCACCTATGACTTTGGTAAATTGAAGCGTATGTTAACAGTTATTAGATTGATGATGCAAGACACAATCACAACACTCATGAAATCTAATTTCGATAGATATTAAAAGACAATCAAAAGCAATATACCCGTAAATGTAGATATTAAAAATACAGATTGGGTGTTGAATAAATACGATGATGGATTTCTGGCAGACAATAGAGTTTAAGTATTTAGTCATGATAGAAAACTACCTTTATTTTAGATAGAACTATTAGCAAAGGATGACTTCTTCTAATACACAACTAATCCAACTCTCTATGTTTTGATATCATTACAAGCAATGAAAAAGGCTGTAGATGAAATGGCAAAGATACCAGATTTGGAACCAAGAATCTTGTCTGATTTGCATAAATCTCAAAAACTAGAAACTTTCATTAAGGCTCCTATGATGCCAATCTAAGAACCTGTTGAGCCAGATCCAAATGAAAGACCTAGGAAGTTTGCAGATGAAAATAAATGGGTGTGGGATACTTACTATTGTATCAAAGCATCAATTGAAGAAGCCTTATAACCATTGGAGTAATACAAGACTGTTTTTAATAAATACATCCCAGTCTTAAAATTGAGACCAGATGATGTGGCTAGAGACATTGAACTAGAAGATCCTCCAAGAGAATTTGAATCAATTCGTGATGAAATCATTAAGGCTACTTAGAAGGAGAAATAATTAAACGAAGAAATTCTAGATTCCATACATGTAGGAATGTTTGAAATTCATTTGAACGAAGCAAAAGGAATTCTTATTGAAAGATACTAAGGACTTTAAAAAAATCTAATTGATCTTATTGCTAGAAGAGCAAGAAATACTAGTATTAGAATATTTCAGGAATTTGGAGATATCAAGAAGACAATACTTGAGGAACCTGACACAATAGAAAAGTTGACACTATTAAAGGAATATATTGGTAATTTGCCATAGGAGTTGGAGAAGATGAAGATCAAAATGAATTAATTATTTGATGTGTTCAAAATGTTGGAGGAATTCAACTACAGATTTCCACTGGATGATTTCCAAAGGAGATGGAAGATATTTGGAAGTCCAAAGGAAATAAAGGAGATGGTTGAAGTGAGAAATGGATAATTGGAGAAATTGAAAGTTAAATTCTCTGATGATGCTAAAGTTTAATAAGAAGACTTTAGAGAGCAGATTGAAAATTTGGAGAGAACTATTCAAGAGTTTCATAAACATCAAGACGTGAGTAAGAATAAGGATATGGCTGAAGTGGTTGAATATGTGATGAAATAAATCAGTGAATTTTAGGAATAGGCTAGCAAATTCAATATGCAAGAAGCATTGTTTGATAAACCACAAACTGATTATTCCAAATTGAACTCCATGTCTAGGGAATTCAAGCCCTATTATGATTTATGGTCAAGCACTTATAAATTTAAGAATGGTATTAAATAATGGTTGAATGATGATTTTATGAATGTTGATGCTGATGAGTGTGAGAGAATAGTTGAGGAAGGTGTTAAAAATATCTAGACTGCCATGAGAACAATTCAAGTAACAGGTATTCAAAAGATTGCTGAAGCTGTAAAAGCAGAGATTGATGAATTTAGACCAAAAGTGCCATTATTGTCAGCTCTTAGGAAGAAAGGTATGACTGTAAGACATTGGACGTAAGTGTCTTAATTGAAGGGTCTTGATCATGTCATCAACCCTGATGAATAGGGATTTTGTTTTTAGAGAATTCTCAATGATGGATTCTTGGATGTGATTGACAAGGTTGTTAATATTGGAGAAACAGCCAACAAGGAATACTAAATAGAAATGATGCTTGACAATATGCTTAATGCTTGGGAGAATATTAAATTTTAATGTGTTCAATACAAAAACACATTTATTCTCAAAGGATTCGATGAAATACAAATAGTCTTGGATGAACACATTATTAATACTTCTGCTATGGTATTCTCACCATTTAAGAAATTCTTTGAAGAAAGAATCAGTGAATGGGATAAGTCATTGAGGAAGATTCAAGACATTTTAGAAGAATGGGCTAAATTTTAGTAATAATGGATGTATTTGTAACCCATATTTGATTCTCAAGACATCGCTAAGTAATTGCCAGCAGAAACCAAGAAGTTTAAAACGGTTGATTAAACTTGGAGAACCACAGTGACACAAGCCAAGGCTAAGGAGAAGGTCTTGGATGTTTGCATTGAAGATGGGTTATGGGAAAGATTGCATGAAGCCAATAAGACATTGGAAATGGTTTAAAAAGAACTGAACAATTATTTAGAAAAGAAAAGAGAGAAGTTTGCAAGATTTTACTTCTTATCAAATGATGAATTATTAGAAATTCTATCTTAGACAAAAGAACCAACAGCAGTCTAACCTCATCTTAAGAAAGTGTTTGAGAATATCAACTCAATAGAATTTGATAAGGATAAGAAAATTCATGCTATGTTTTCAGCTGAAAAGGAGAAAGTACCTTTTGCCAAAATAGTGGATCCAAACAAAAAGAATGTTGAAGAATGGATGAATGAAGTTGAAAATATGATGAGGTTATCAGTTAGATAAGCATTAATGGTTAGTATTGAAAATTATACACAAGTAAAAAGAGAAGAATGGGTTTTGAAACATCCAGGTTAATGTGTATTGAATGGATCATAAGTGCATTGGACAAAAGAAGTAGAAGCAGCTATTGATGCTTAGAATCTTAAAGGATATTTCAAAAGATTGGAAGATTAGCTTGGGTCATTAGTTGATTTGGTTAGAACTAAATTATCAAAACAAGCAATGGTTACAATAAATGCTTTGATTGTTATTGATGTGCATGCCAAAGATGTTGTATAGAAGATGGTGGAGAGTGAGGTGTATGACAAATTTGCCTTTGAATGGATATCGCAATTAAGATATTATTGGGAAAATCAATTAGTAGATTTTGATTGTTGGGTAAAGTGTGTATAAACCAATTTCCCATATGGTTATGAATATCTAGGAAATACACTCAGATTGGTTATTACACCCTTGACTGATAAATGTTATATGACATTGATGGGTGCATTAAGGTTAAATTTGGGAGGAGCTCCAGCAGGTCCAGCTGGTACTGGAAAAACTGAATCAACTAAGGATTTGGCTGAAAAGCTTTGGCAAAATAATGTGTGGTGTTCAATTGTTCGGACTCTATGGATTTTATTATGGTTGGCAAGTTCTTTAAGGGATTAGCATCTGCTGGTGCTTGGGCCTGTTTTGATGAGTTCAATCGTATCAATATTGAAGTGTTATCAGTTATTGCATAGTAATTGCTAGTGTTATTTGGAGAAAAAGCAAAAGGAACACCTTAAGTAGAATTTGAAGGTTCATTCATTAAAATCTTACCTACTTTTTCAGTGTTTATTACAATGAATCCTGGTTATGCTGGAAGAACAGAGTTACCTGATAATTTGAAGGCACTCTTTAGACCAGTGGCTATGATGGTTCCAGATTATGCTATGATTGGTGAAATTATGCTCTATTCATTTGGTTTTAAATTAGGTAGAGATCTCTCTAAAAAGATGGTTACTACATTCAAATTGAGTTCAGAATAATTGTCATCCCAAGATCACTACGATTATGGTATGAGAGCAGTAAGATCTGTGATTAATGCAGCAGGTCTATTAAAAGTTTAATTCCCAGATATGAATGAAGAATAATTATTATTAAGAGCGCTTAGAGATGTAAATGTTCCAAAATTTTTGAAAGACGATTTACCATTATTTGAAAACATCATATCGGATTTATTCCCTGGGTTAGAAAGACCACAATACGATTATGGTAAGTTGATTCCAGAATTATCATTGTAATGTGAGAAGTACGTTTTCAAGGAATAACCTTATCCTGTTCAACCTGTACAACCATTCATTGATAAAGTGCTACAACTCTATGATACAATATAAGTCAGACACGGACTGATGCTGGTGGGTCCAACAGGAGGTGGTAAGACAACCAATTACTAGATCCTCTCAAAGTCAATGACGAAATTAGGAGAAGCCAATGGTTTTTATAAAGTACATACACACATATTGAATCCTAAATCAATTACTATGGGTTAATTATATGGTCAATTCAATGAATAAACTCACGAATGGACTGATGGAGTCTTAGCCTATATGGTGAGAGAAGCTGTGAAAGACACAAGTTCTGACAGACATTGGATAATGTTTGATGGACCTGTTGATGCATTGTGGATAGAATCCATGAATACTGTATTAGATGACAACAAGAAGTTATGTTTGAATAGTGGTTAGATCTTGACATTAACTCAATACATGACCATGATGTTTGAGGTCGAAGATTTGGCTGTTGCTTCACCTGCCACTGTCTCAAGATGTGGTATGGTTTACATGGAGCCTAGAGCAATGGGTATACAACCATTAATTGATTCCTATGTTTAAAGGTTTCCTACAAATATTAAAAATAAAAAAGAAGGATGTGTTGAACAATTTGACTAAGTGGTTCCAATAATATGTGGATGAGGCACTGGAATTTACATACAAACATTGTAAAGAAGTTATTCCTACAATGAGAAACAATTTAGTTTAATCGCAATAGAGAATTATTGACAGTTTAATTTCTCCATATGTAGAAACTGAAATTAAAAAAGTCTCAGTTGATGAACTTGATCAATTGAATCAGAATATTGAATACTACTTCCATTATTCATTAGTTTGGAGTATTATGGTAACAGGAGATTTCTAAAGTAGATAAAAATGCGATAAGTTCCATAGATAATAGATGCAAAAATATAGAGCCAACTTTGAATATCCAAAAGAGGGTTTGATTTATGATTACTAAATAAATTTATCACCTTGGAGTGATGCTTATTAGTCATTTGAAATTGATTAGAAATTATAATTCCATGAAATTGTGATTCCTACTACTGATTCCACTCGTAATATGTATTTGATGAAATTGATACTTACTAATAATTTCCATGTGTGTTGCCCAGGACCAACAGGTACAGGTAAATCATAGAATTCATATCAATTATTGATCATGGGCATGCCTGAAGATTTTCAATATGTTCCCTTAACTTTTAGTGCTTAGACATCAGCAAATCAAACACAAGATACGATTGACTCTTGGATTGACAAAAGAAGAAAAGGAGTAAGAGGACCCCCAGTCGGAAAGAGATAAGTCATTTTCGTGGATGATCTAAACATGCCTAAGAAAGAAGAGTATGGTGCTTAACCACCTATAGAATTGATCAGATAAATATTAGATCATTAAGGTTGGTATAATAGATAAGATCTGTAATTTGTGAAATTAGAAGGGCTGCTCATCTTGTCTGCAATGGGGCCTCCTGGTGGTGGTAGAAGTAATATTACAGGCAGAGCAGTTCGACACTTTAATGTATTAGCATACACGGAATTGGATGAGGATGTCATTAAATCAATATTTTCAAAAATAATTTAATTTTTCTATAAGAAATTCAGTGAAACTGTGCAAATGTTGTAGATGCAACTAATTAATAGTGTGTTAAGCATTTATAATTCAGTCAGAAGAGACCTCTTGCCTACTCCATCGAAAAGTCATTACACCTTCAATCTCAGAGACATAAACAAAGTGTTTTAAGGAATTTGCAGTATCTTACCTAAAAACTGCTAGGAGCCTGCCCAATTAGTTAAACTATGGTATCATGAAAATATGAGAGTATTCCATGATAGATTGATTAATGAATAAGATAGAGTCTATTTCAAATAGCTACTCACTCAATTCTTTGTTGATTTTGGATTGAAATAGGAAGAAGTATTAGATTAGGAGAGAATCATCTTTTGTGATTTTCTAGGTAACAGAGACTTAGATGTAAGGCCATACGTTTAGGTATAAGGAGATCTTCAATATTTTGTTGGGTAGATGGAAGAATTATTAGATCAATACAACAAGGATGTTGGAAGCGGAAAGAAATAGATGAAATTAGTTATGTTCTTGGATGCTTGTGAACACATAACAAGAATCAGCAGAATTCTAAGACAACCTGGTGGAAATGCTTTATTGCTTGGTATTGGAGGTA
>NW_001799422.1:369264-414758 GCF_000165425.1 Paramecium tetraurelia | reverse complement strand
ATTAAGAAAAAGGAATTGGATGAGATTAATGCAAAGATAAGAGAATTGTAAAGGGTTTTCGATGATAAAAAGAAATAACAAGAAGATTTATAGAAGAAGATTAAAGAGTGCGAAGTTAAATTGGAAAGAGCATAAAAGTTGACTGAAGGTTTGAGTGATGAAAAGGAGAGATGGGCAAAAGATATTGAAAGTCTTACTAATAGTGGTGGCTTAATACCTGGTAATTCTATTATAGCTGCAGGAATGGTTGCTTACTCTGGACCATTTATATCATAATATCGTATCAGAATGGAATAAGATTGGAGAGCTAAATTAAAGGAATATAACATTCCATTTTCTGATTTAATTACAATGAGGAAATTCTTAGGTGATGAAGTTAAAATTCAATCATGGAATATTTGTGGATTACCAAAGGATGACACTTCAATTGAAAATGGTATCATAATAGACAAGAGTAGAAGATGGACTTTGATGATTGATCCATAATCTTAAGCTAATAAATATATTAAAACTATGGGTAAAGACTTACCAGAAGGATTGGATGTCTTGAAATAATCAGATTAAAATTTGATGAGAACCTTGGAGTTGGCTATTCAATTTGGTAAATGGGTTTTAGTAGAAAATGTTGGATTATCGTTAGATCCCTCTTTGGAACCTATTCTATTATAATAAATCAGTAAGACTGGAACATCTGCTACAATACAAATTGGAGATAAGAATCTACAATATAATTTTAGTTTCAGATTCTTCATGACAACCACTCTTCCAAATCCTCATTATTCTCCTGAAACTTCAGTTAAAGTAACCATTATTAATTTTGCAATTACTCCACTAGGATTAGAAGAACAGATGTTGGCATAGATAGTGGCATTGGAGAATCCTAATTTAGAAAATAAAAAGACTGAAATAGTTAGAAAGAATGCATAAGATAAGAAAGAATTAGTTAACATAGAAGATAGTATTTTAAGAAGTTTGTCTGAAACCAAGGGAGACATTTCAGAAATATTGATGGATGAGACTCTCATCAATAAATTATAAAATTCAAAGAAGTTTGCTGCTGAAATTAATCAAAGAGTTAAGGATTCCAAAATAACCGAAGCCCAAATAGATGAAGCTAGAGAATCATATAGATCAGTTGCATTCAGAGCTTCATTACTTTTCTTCTGTATTATAGATTTATCCACAATTGATCCTATGTATTAATACTCTTTATAATGGTTCATCAACTTGTTCACTTTAGGTGTTTAGAATGCACCTGCATCATAGGTTTTGGAAGAGAGATTGGTTCATCTCAATAACTTCTTTACTTACATGTTATATGAAAATGTTTGTAGATCATTATTTGAAAAACACAAACTTCTATTTTCATTTATGTTGACATATAAAATACTGAGTGCTGCTCATAAAATGAATGAAGGAGAATGGAGATACTTATTATAAGGTGCTACAGGAGATGTTCAATTACCACCAAATCCAACTGAATGGATTAGTGAGAATACATGGCCAGAGACTTATAGAAACATCTATGGCATGTCTGAATTGATCAATTTTGATGGCATTCTATCTGATTTCATGAGTAATTCTGATAAATTTAAAACTATTTTTGATGCTCCCAATCCTCAAGATATTGAATTCCCAGAACCTTGGAATGAGAAATTAGATTCATTTTCAAGAATATTGTTATTAAAAGCAATTCGAAGTGATAAAGTGATTCCAGCAATTCAAAAATGGATTATAGAGAAGATGGATGAGAAATTCATCATCCCACCTACATTTGATTTGAGTAAATGCTACAAAGATTCCACTCCTAATACTCCACTCATATTTGTATTATCTCCTGGTTCTGATCCTATTGCAGATCTAATGAAATTTGCAGAGGAAATGAGTATGACTAAGAGAATTGATTCTATTTCTTTGGGTTAAGGATAAGGTCCAAAGGCTGAAAAATTAGTTAAAGATGCTTTAGGCAGAGGTGGATGGGCATTGTTAATGAATTGTCATTTAGCAACATCTTGGATGAATGATCTTGAAAAGCTTAATGAAGAAATGTAAGATTAAGGCACAAAAGATTTTAGATTATGGTTAACATCTATGCCTTCAAAATCATTCCCAACAATTGTATTATAGAATGGTGTTAAAATGACACTTGAACCACCAAAAGGTCTTAGAAATAATATGCTCAGAACTTACACCTAATTAGATGATAAAACATTAAGTGATTGTAAGAAACCTGAGGAATTCAAGAAATTATTATTTGGCTTCTCTTTATTCCATGCAATCATTTAGGAAAGGAGAAAATTCGGAGCCATTGGATGGAACATTCCTTATGAATTCACGAATGAAGATCTCACTGTATGTAGAAGACAATTAAAAAGTTTATTAGATGATTATGTACTCATACCATTCAAAGTTATCAATTATCTTGGAGCAGAAATTAATTATGGTGGTAGAGTTACTGATGATAAGGATGTTAGATTAATTAAAACCATTCTGAAATTGTACATTTCCCAAGAAGCATTAAAAGAAGGCTATCAATTTTTAGTTCCTACTTATTACCAACCTAATGTAGGTGAAAGATTGAATTATATAGAGTATATTGAAAAATTACCATTGAATCCTGAACCTGAAGCATTTGGATTACATAGCAATGCTGAAATAACCAATGCTTAAAACGAAACTAGAATTCTCTTAGAAACTTTATAATCTATTCAACCAAGGACACAATAAGGAGCAGGGAAATGCAGAGAAGATGTTATTGAAGAATTAGCCAATTTCGTTGAATCTAAGACTCCTGATCTATTTGATATCGATGAGATTTCAAACAGATATCCTACTGATTATCAAGAATCCATGAATACTGTTCTAGTTCAAGAACTTATACGTTATAATAGGTTGCTTGCCATTATGAAAACTACACTCTCTAATGTTAAAAAAGCGCTTAAAGGGCTAATTGTGATGTCAGAGGAAATGGAGAAATTGTCAAACAGTCTTTATGATAATTAAGTGCCTCAATTATGGGCAGAGAAAGGATTTCTAAGTTTGAAACCCTTGGCTTCCTGGACTCAAGATTTACTAGATAGAATCGCCTTTCTTAAACATTGGGTAGATAAAGGAACACCTAAGGTTTTCTGGATTTCTGGTTTCTTCTTCCCTTAGGCTTTCATTACTGGTATGGTACAAAACTACGCCAGAAAACATGTCATTGCCATTGATAAATTATAATATGAGTATATAGTGTTGGATACCCTTACTCACACAGGTGTAACTGAGAAACCAGAAGATGGAGTCTATATTTATGGAATCTTTCTTGAGGGAACTAAGTAATAATATAATATTAAATTAATTAGATGGGATTTCAAGAGGCATTTGATAGCATAACCTAAAGTTAAGGAATTATATTCAGATTTACCTTTAATGCACTTGCTACCGTATGATCCATCACAGGTTGAAGTGCAACCCAAAGATCCGAAGGAAAAGAAGATTTACAAATACCAGTGTCCATTGTATAAAGTGGTTTCAAGGGTAAGGATTTGTAATAATCCTAGGCTGGTACACTCTCAACAACAGGACATTCTACTAATTTTGTTATGCCACTTGAATTGCCATCGAGAGATGATGAAGATGTGTGGATTAGAGCAGGTGCAGCGGCCTTCTTATCATTAAGATATTGAAAATAATATATATTTTTTATTTAATGCAAATGATAAATAAAATTTATGTTTAAAATTTATGACATAGTAACCCCATTAGATTTAACATATTATTAATAATATAGGAATATACATTTGATTTGAAGGATTAATTAATCGCTGAATTGTTGATGGGGATCAAATTTGGAGGTTAGAAAATCAGATTTAGGAAATTAAGAATGTACTTTACATTTTCTTTTTTTCTAGAAATCCCTAAGAAAGTCCAATGTAATAAAAATGTAAGTAAATAAATATGATAGATGGATTTCCAGGATTAGAGGGCTGTGTTTAAATATTATGATAAAAATTATTAAAGAATATATATAATAGAGAAAACAATTTAATAATAATAGAAGTTGAGAAAAATCATTAATATAATTAATTATTATTATTAATATTAATTAGTGTAAATAAATTGATTAACTTGAATAAATTCTCGACTGGATGAAGTTGTGCAGAAAAACTTTGTACATTTGTTGTAGTGAAAATAAAATGGTGACAAAAAAGGATTACAATATATACACTTGATCACACCACTCAATTCAGCTTAGTCTTTTTGAACCCGCACCTCGAATAATGATAATCCATGAGTTCGTAATATTGTGAGATGCAATTTTGAGACTTTAGCTTCTTATTAGGCATAAGAGCTTGATTATTACGTAATGAAGGCTAGTAATTTAAATAAAAATTAAAGTTAATGAGTGCATCGCTTTCTGCTTCGCAATGATCTTTTGTCACAGAAAAAGATACATCACATTTTAGGCCCTAGGGAAATGAGAAATAATTTCTTACTTGTGGGTAAAGGGGAGAGTACAAATAGAAATCTTACATCTCCGTTGGTTTCGTCAGAGGTTTGGCAAACTCCATAACGTTTTTGTAGTAATCGACATTTGAGCACCCAGGTTATAAAGATATTCTTGGCATTAATTAATAAATTTTGTACTCCGGAATTCCTATCTTCATGCACGAGTCAACAAAGTATTGTACTGAGTATCCTAAATCTTCCACCAATTTGATGTCCAATACCAAACCTGAGATGAAAAATTGATTTAAGCCCTTCAAATACTTGTATTGGTATGTCCCAAATGATCTGTAATTGTCTGGGGGAACCTAGAATAATGTTGATAGTATATTGTGAACTACTTATTCAATTTCTCCCTATTTTAAGCCAGAGTTTAGTTGCTCGTAGTACTTCTTTATGTATTCGCTCAATTCATTCATTTAAACATCACCAAAACTTTATAATCTTTTGGCCACATATTCCCAAGGAGTTTCAGAAAAATCAAGTTAAGTGTAGCATAATTTGAGTACCCCAGCAGATTAATCAACGAGTATTTTGGAAATTTTTTTATAGGGATTTTGACAACTGATACCAGTTTTAAGCATTTCGTGCTATCTGATGTGACGAGCATCTGCAAATAGATGGAAGTCCTTAAATATCATCATAAAAATAAGATACTCCTTTCATCCTGTAAGTGCTAAGGGGATTTAGAAACTTTTTGGGGAAAACTATTAAAGATACCTCCTTCCCTTTCTAAATGTCTGTTTCCTCACCATGAATCGGCGTTGAATGTTGCATTTGATCGATTTACATTATTAATTTATTTATTTTTAAATTATTGGATCTCAAAAAATTATAAATAGAGTTTCTTATATTAATTATACGATTTTATATAATGTATAATTTAAATTGTATTAATTCTCAATAAAGTTGATTTAAATTAATTAAATTAGAATATAATTAATTAAAATGTTAATCTTAAATAAAATCATATTTCTCAGTTCTAGATCGCACAGTAAGTAACTCAGTAAGATCTTTTAATTCATCCTCCTTACATTGTTTCTTACCTACATTAGAAAAAAATCTTGAATTTTAAGTGTAATATACCTTAGAAGGTATTGATTTGTTATTAAATGTTTTGAGTTCAATGAATTACCTTTTTGACACAAAAAACAATTGTTTAGACTATCAATTTAATTTAGATTCCAATTAGAATTATAAAAATTAAATGCCTTAATTAAATCAAATACTATGATGGGATAAGATTTTACAAGTACAAGTTTCATCATTTTAGACTCCTTTATTAAAAAACGATTCTGAACACAATATCATATTTAAAAAATGAACTTATTATTATATAAGAAATCATGATCGAATGTAACATAATAATAACTTAAAATTAGGGCTATATTTTAACTAATCACTATTATTTGTTATTATAATTGTTAGTACCATTTTTAATATTAAGATTTTTCAAAATGTTTTTCGTATTTAAAATTGAAAAGTCTTTAAGTAATCTTATTAGAATAGCAAACCTATAATGAGTTTATTAACTTCTCCTTTTTGGTTTTTGGGAACTTTTTGTAATTTTAATACTTAAACAGGCTCAACCACCATTTAAGCATCATAAATCTCATAAATAGCATCAATCCAATGATGTAATTGATTACAAAAATCCATCTTATATTCCTAAGAAAAAGTAAAAAATTTATACAATTTTGAAATTCTTACCATAAATCAAAAGTGATTTCGTTGTCTTAAATCAATTCTGGGCGGTAATTGCCATTATAAAGGAATAAAGATACATATGTTAATAATTTAGATTATAATTATAAGGTTTTTCATGACGTAATAATGTCTCAATATAAATGAGTGGGAACCTTGAGTAGTATAATTAATATATGAAAATAGCAGAATCAAATGATAACTCAGAAAAATTGTTGTCAAAATTACATTTTAATTAAGTTGCCTTCCAACTACCCTAACAAGTCCAAGAGGAAGCAACTATTGCGTAGATACTATCCTATCGAAGTCCCGTGTATAAACGTTTGCTTTACTATACATTTTGCATTTTGACTTGTAAAATAATTAGTTAAAAAGTATAGTGGGTATTGGATATCTATTTGCCAGATGGAATTTATCATTAAAGCTAGCTTTGTTATATAGCTAATGTATTGACGTGGAGTAAGCAACTCACTTGGTCATAACTTCATTGGAGAATGAAAAAGAACTAATAAAGGTTGGATTAAAGAAAATGCAGATCAATAAGAGCGAAAAGTAAAGTAAGGTAAGAAGAATACGAATATATAATTTAGTCCTTCGAATATCGTTTATATACATATATCTATGAGGATGAATGTTTTAAAGCCATAGAAACACCATTCTAGACCTTAACCCATGAAGACATTATAAAAAATTATTCTCAAGGAGTATAATTCCCCGTGGAAATAGCATCTTAATATGGGTATAATAATACAACAATACCTGACAAAAGTACAGGTAAAATCTTGATTGATGAAATTTTAACCCCGTTTTATTTGTTTCAAATTTTTAGTGTGTGTCTGTGGAGCATTGAAGAATATTATGAATACGCAGTAGTCATATTTTTGACATCTATCATTTCTATATTAGTGCAACTTAGAGAAACAAAACTGAATTTTGCAAAACTTAGGGAAATGACTTCTTAAGATTCAGTGGAAAATGTGTTTAGAGGTCAAAATGACATTGTTATATAAAATAAAGAAATTATTGTGAATAAGACAGTCACAAACAACAAATAGAAATTAAGTTCAAAAACAATAGTACCAGGTGATTTAATAGAAGTGAGAGATGATTGGACAGTACCATGTGATTGCATCCTATTAAATGGTTCATGTATCATCAACGAATCAATGCTCACAGGAGAGTCAATACCAATCATCAAAAACCCAATTCAATTCAACCAGCTAATCTATTCGCCAAACGAAGACTCTAAGGCTATCACATTGTTTGCTGGAACTAAATGCTTAGAAGCACGACATCCACAGAAAGGTGAGGTTCCAATTTTGGCATTGGCAGTCTAGACAGGGTTTTCAACCATTAAAGGATAATTGGTCAGATCTATTCTGTATCCCAAACCAACTACTTTCTCATTCTACAAGGATTCCTTATCCTTTATAGCAGTTCTGGCGATGATGTCTTTAGTGGGCTTTTCTTTGACAATAAAAGATTAGGTGGATGAACTCAAAGAAGATAATACTACCATATTTCAGATGATCATCAATTCATTAGATTTGATCACAATTACTGTGCCTCCAGCATTGCCTACATGTCTATCGATAGGAGTGTCATTTGCTTTATCGAGATTGAGCAAGAAGTCAATTTATTGTATATCTCCCAATAAGGTGAATGTGGCTGGGAAAATAACCATAATGTGTTTTGATAAAACAGGTACCTTGACTGAAGATGGTCTTGATCTTTATGGCGTCCGATCTATTGGATACAATCAAAGTATATTTTCAATATATATTTTTTATAGAAAAATAGAAGATTTGCTTTTAGGATTTAATAATAGATGTGAATTAATTGCCCATTCCTAATGTCATGTTTTCAATGAACTTTGGTTAAAATGTATATGGACAGACAAAGTTACAACCTACATAATTGATTCTGGAAATCATGGCATCCTGTCATGGATTGGCTAGAGTGAATGGTCAGTTGATAGGTGATCCATTGGAAGTAAAAATGTTTGAAGCTACGAGTTTTGAATTGGACGATCTCCATAATGAAGTCTTTAAGGATGAAGACAGGATTAAAATATTAAAACGATTTGATTTTTCATCGACTCTTTAGAGAATGAGTGTTATCGTTTCACGAAATGATAAATTGAGAGTGCATGTTAAAGGATCTCCTGAGAAATTGAGAGAATTATGTAATCCTGCAACAGTGCCTAGAAGTTTTCATAAGATACTTGAGCATTATTCAAAGATGGGATTCAGAGTGTTGGCTTGTGGATCCAAAGTCATTGAAAATGAATGTAATAGAGATAAGGCTGAATGCAATCTGACATTTTTAGGGTTCATGATTATGTAGAATAAACTTAAACCAGTTACTCGTAGTATAATTCAAACATTGTAAGATGCAATGATCAGAACAGTGATGGTCACAGGTGATAATGTTTTAACTGCCATTTCTGTTGCCAGATAATGTAGTCTGGTGTAACCAAATTAACGTATCTTCTTGGGAGACATCGCAGAGGAAAAGTTGGATGGTAAGAATCACATCACTTGGAAAGACTTTGATATGAACGACAAGGTACTAAATCCAGAGAATTTATCTCCTGAATTGGATATTAAAGATGATTCAGGGGATGAATTTGAAACGCCTGAATTATTCGGGTAATATGAATAGGAACATGAATAATAAATGGAAATCATCATAGAGGAGAATGAGAAAATTGGCAATACTTAAAGTAGTGAAAATAGAAAAACAATGAATTTGAGGAAGAGCAAATATGAGAACTATAAGGAATAGGAGGAAAGACTAAAAGCTGAAAATCTTGATCATCTAATAGACGACCAAGATCCATGGAAGACAGATCAACCATTTGTAGTAGCCATATCTGGAAAGGCATTCTAATTGTTACTGAATCAAATTGACACAAATCCAAAGGCTAGAAGACTGTTTGGTTTGATGTTGGAGAAAGCTTAGATTTTTGCAAGAATGAAGCCTGAGCAGAAGGCTTAACTCATTACTCACCTGTAAAAGATTAGCAAGAAGGCTCTATGTGGAATGTGTGGTGATGGAGCAAATGATTGTGGTGCATTAAAAGCAGCTGATATAGGAATCTCATTGTCTGATGCAGAGGCATCAATAGCTGCTCCTTTTACTTCCAAGGTTCAGAACATCTCGTGTGTTGTCAAATTATTGAGAGAAGGAAGAGCGTCTTTGGTTACAAGTTTCTAATGTTTCAAATACATGGCCTTGTATAGCATGATTCAATTTTGCACAGTGACCTTGCTGTATTTCACCCTTTCAAACATGTCTTCATTGGAATATTTCTATATCGACCTATTTATCATCATACCATTGGCAGGAACCATGGGACAAACTAAGGCTTATAAAAAGCTTACTCAATTTCAACCTGGATCAAATTTAATTTCTTTTCCCGTTCTATTGTCAGTGATCGGACAAACCTTAATCTAGATAGGATTTTAGACTTTTGTTTACTTTTACATGAAGAGTCAACCCTGGTATAGGTCGGGAGTGGATATTCATAAGGATATAGGGGATGTTGATGATCATCTTGAGATGGAAACGTGTTATGAAAATACTGTGTTGTTCTTGTATGCGAATTTCCAATATGTGTTCCAGTGTGTTGCTTTTTCAATTGGTAAGCCATTCAGGAGAGAGTTTTACACCAACATCTATTTCACTTTGTGGATTGTGTTAGCCATGATCTTTAATAGTTACATCTTCCTATTTCAGAAGAGTGGTCTGTAGGATATTTTCGGAGTAAGACATTCATTCTATATGTTTAGCTAATGTTTGAGTATGAGTCGGAGAAGGATGGGGATCTAAGTACGGCAATCGATAAATCGTGGATGTATTGGGTCTATGGCATAATGATAATAAATTTGATGGCTACGATAATATTTGAGAAATACTTGGTGCCATTCACGACTAGGTTTTATAGAGGGAAGAAGAGGAAGTTGTTGAAGAGGTACAAATATTCTTAGAATCCATACCTGAATGATCAATTGGAACAGAAGTGAGATATTATATTAATTATAAAATATGAACATTGATGAATAGAAATGCATTCTGAGAATTGAACTAATTGCAGGACATCAGATGTTGTTAGACAAAGATCAATAGAGGTGTTTCATAGAGTTCAAGTTGGATGGAGAGGCCAAATAGAGCATTGAAAAGACAAAGCCGGATGATTATTTTGAATAGGTGTTTCACTTTCATCTGAATCAAAATAAGAATGCCAATCGAGAATTACAGATTCTATTATGCAACATCAATAGGGGTGGGTACATGTCAAAGCAGACTCTGGGTAAGGTCAATCTGCGAGAATTGAAGTTTCAACTCAATCAGCCTTTCGATTTACCCATTCAAAATCGAAGTAACTCATCAAATATACCAATTTAGTCAAGGATAAGGTAGTCACCATCCAAGTCGTGTTATCATTCATCAATAATCTCTTCGTGGATAATGTAACTGGGGAGATCGTTGTCAACTTGTAATCCATGATTCCATAGAACAAAGGAATATTGGCAATGTCTTTGGGGGGAAGTCAAACAACCTACACTTTCTAGGCAGGTACCGAATTGAGGATAATGAACGACTCGCCCTATTGTAAATTGACATTCATCTATTATTACAATGTAATTCCTAAGGATTACTTTGGTATCAATCAAATTAAGTTATTGAAACAGGCTTTTGTGAAGAAAGAAATATTTCTGTGCGATCTCAATTGGAAACAGAAGAACAACGAACTGGAAGTGTACTTGGACAAGGTTCAATTGAACACAGGCATGCTGAGACTGAGATTAACATTGTCAAGGAAACAGGAAATTCTAAAGGTCGTTGAAGAAAAGTAATTGGTGCCTCAGAAAAGAGTCATGGCCATCAAATCTATTAAAATAGATGGATTTCCAACCAAGGAGTTAGGTACTGCCAAATATTATCTCCAAATCCGTACGCCCAATTACTTTTATTTTACTCACATCAGTGTGATACCATAATGGGATTGTGACATTGCCTTGTACGAGTAGAATTATACGGCCATTCTTTACAATTATTGTGGAGACAAGAAGACTTCCTTTTTGGCCAAATTCGAGAATGGCAACGAAGGTGAACTGAGTTTGCCATTCTAATAATTCTTGAAGACTTTTTATGGTTCAAATCCAAATCAGTTCTAAAAAGTGACTTAGTTTCTCAATCTATAAATGCACAGCGATATTCAGTATCATACTTCTCTTTTGATTGACAATCCGAGAGGCATAGTCAATCTCCCTATTACTGAGTTCAGTATCAATGAATATAAAGGGAATTACATGATGTTTCAAACTTCATCGATTTATGATTACGTTTAGATTCGAAAGTACAAGGCAAATAAGGCTGAAATTGCATTTGATATACCCTTGTATGAGATTGAGGATAAAATATTATTCGGCGGACAATAAATACCAATCAAGTATGAGTGTGATTCGCAATCAAAGGAGGAGGTTGTTGAGGAGAAATTGGAAAAAAGTAACTTTGTGAAAATCACAATCCATTCAGTCAAAATTACCAAGAATGAAAATCTATAGTTGGCAATCACAACTGATGAATTGACTTTTTAGACATCGAAAATTTGTGGAATCTACTTTGGATAATCATTCATCTGCAAATTCCCAAATAAATTGTCATTTCAATTGATCAATCGAACAGAAAATGATATTATTTAAGATACATATACTTCATTCATTGATTTGTAATAATTAGATTTCTTAGGAACTGAGTCGTTTATTAATGTGTAGATGAATTCCATTGGAAAGCAATGTCTGCTTACGATTAGATTGGAATTGAGTGGACATATATCATAATCAAATCGCATATCCATCACTCCTTAAGCACTCTATCCTGTGAGTACTGAAGGTGCCTATTACATGAGAGTGTTATTTTCTTATAGATTCTTTTATGATTACCAATAGGTTAAGAGTGAGAAGGATTACTTGGTGTTTGATACATTTGATTGGACAACTGAAGATCTGTGGAAATCCATTCGATTTCAATTATTTTATCAGAGTGGCAACAAAAAGGAGAACCACACTCTGTTGGCAGACTATCAACTACAGGCTATCGATTTATTATGGAAAAACAAGACGTTAGGATACGTGATAAGAGAGAAATGCAGATTCGTGATTAAGAAAGAATAAAAATACGGAGTGGACACGCCTCAAAAAATGATCAAGGAATTAGATCAGCCGAAACTCTTTGTCAAGTTTACTCCATTATCTATTTAATTTCAATAGAATTCTCAGGACTACGAGTAGGTGGAAGGGTATGCTTTGTAATTGCATCACATTTAGAATGATACCATAGCTCGATTGGAGGACAATCTTAATTTTGAATACAATGGGAATATTATGGAATTTGATAGGACTGAGAATAGTGTGTTGAAATTTCCAGCTTCCACATAATTGACGAAATTGTAAATGGACATCAGTGTGATCAAGTTAATTAAATAGGAGCTCAGAATAAATTAATTTGTTGTTCCAGTAGATTTGAAACAATTAGATGCAATTCAATATGTGGAAATTAGAAATGATGTCCCGATGATATTAAAGTTTCGAAGGTAGATCATTCAGCATATGAGATTGTCTCATACATCGATTTACGATGTTTCAATCACTAATATTGGTATAACAAATTAGGATAATAAGATTAATCTGAAGTTTTACGTAGGCACAACGACATTAATTAATTATCCTTGGATTAAGGATGGAGTGCTTGAACAAACTTATAAGGAGAGTGTGCAACCCATTTTATTTTAATTGGATGAAATTGATACCTGTTTAGAATTTGTCCTGTTCACTGATGCATTGGTTTTTAGAAGACATGTAATTAATATTAGCACCATCCAATTCATTTATAATGAAGAACAACAATTAGGGACCTTCGATTTGAATCTAGATGAATTTAAGTGTTAGATTATTATCAAAGAGTCTAGTGAACAATTCAAGGCAGACTCAATCAATGTGTCATTTAACACCTTAACTAAGTTGAAACATATGGCAGGGAAATTTATCAAATACAGATTTAATTATAATTTCGAATGTAAAGAATTCTCTAGTTAATTGAAATACACATTTTTTACGTCCATATCATCCTACGTAGCATAGATGATATAAAGGAGCGAAGGGTAGACTGATGGGGAATACGAATACACAATTATCATCCCAGAAAGAAAGAAGTTTCCAAGGAATCACTCAGTGGCTAAAATATTTTTAGGTTCTAAGGAATTGTATCTAGTTAGACATCAAGAAACAAGGGCAGAGGATATGGAGACAATTCTGGAAACAAAAATCAAGATTAGAAATATCCATGTTCTGAGCACTCAACCAACTCAAAGTTTCACTTGTCTCACTAAGGAAGGCAAGATTATCGAATTGGATACACAATACTTAGTGTATAAGTAGATAAAGAGTTAGTTTACTATTGGCAAATTCGAAATTATGATTTATAGATTATTGAAAGATATTGAGAAGGACTATCAGAATAAATACATTGGACCTGATTTGAGATTGAGATTGAAATACAATAAGTAAAAGTACTGGATTACAAGCATTAATGATTAAGGACTCATGACTGATGGAGAGTTCTAGAAATGCGAATTTTATGTTACCAATGTTACAGATCTCTTAAAGATTTAATTATATATTCATGACTATTTGGTTGCTGAGAATGAGTATTGTGTTCCTCTATTGAAGGAGCAATTCATTTAAGAACTGTAGAGAATACTTTATAAATCTAATGATTTGATCTATCATTTTCATCAAAAGTTAAAGCTTAAGAACATTTGGGTCATGGGTAGATGCAAATTCTAGAAGTAGAATTGGGTAAAGTTGTTCATGAAGTTTCAAAAATTAATCATAAAAATGGATGATGATGAAGAGAAACAACTAAGGAGTTATTCCTTAAAAGTATCAAATAAACAATTAGATTGGATATCGAAGGTATACTCAACGTCAAGGAACAGCACAGAGATTGAATTTTATGATGAAGAAATTGTTGATTAAGTGATCTTGCCTGGAGAAGAGGATCAGTCCTACTTCAAATTGCAAGTAAGAATGAATGGGGATATACTTGCTGAGAAATTACTAGTCTTAAAACCATTTATCGTGAGGAATGTCTCTAATTTCCCTTTCGAATTTAAACTAAATGAGAAAGTATCGGTTTCTACTACAATTGAAGTTTCACAAAAATTCAAGAGTGATACTTTAAAAAAAGTAGCACCTGAGGAATACAAGTTTGACTTCAGGAAATCCAGTTATGAAGAAATGGTAATCACAATGCTGAACTTTTAAGGGAAATTTGATAAGATTCTCAAAGAAATATTTGAGTTCCTTATGTATAATCTACCAAACAAATACGAACCTGACCAACTATTTAAAGTCTGCAAAGCCATTTTCTGCATCCATAATAAAAATCTTATGTTGTCTTGTTATTCAACTCAGTGCATGTCCACCATCTACTTGTCTCATAGTGACCGACTCATGGGTCAAATCAGCCATTTGCTATTATTGCAGCAACTACAGGATCTCGTTATTGCGAAGAACAAAGCCTTTAAACCGCTTATAAATGTTCCATACTACGATGAGTATCTGCCTACTTCTGTTAATACTATTAAAAATTTAGAATTGACTGAAGGGGAATTGCTTGCATATCTCAAGGCCAACTTCCACAAAGTAAAGGAGGATCTCTTCCAAGAATCGAGAGACAAGCACTCAGCTAAGATCACATTGAGTTGCATGAAAATCTTGGAAACCTTGCTTTAGAAGGATCAGTAGCCTGGAGTAGAGATGCTGACCAATTTACCAATTCTAACTGAAGCCTATAAATAGTTTGATGATTACGAAAATAAAATCGGAAATATATTCACCATTCTCACCAACTCCTTAATCAAAATCTATACAAGTTAGGATAATGAAGCAGAAACTGCCAAATTAATTAACTCCAACTTCTACCTTCTCCTTCAAGTATTCTTCGAAACTATTGAAAAAGCTAGTTAATAATAATTCATTGCTATACTATTGACTATGCATAGTATAATAAAGATTATAAACTAAGACCAATTGCAATTCCTAAAACTAGTCTTAAAGTATCTGATCAGAAGTCTTGTTGTATAATAAGACCTTGAGTTGCATATCGGAGTAGCAGTCGAATACTTCTAACCTAACTATTAATAAATTATTAAATAGGTTTTGTCAGATATTTCCTTAGAAAACATTGCTTTAAAGATTATTCAATAAGAATTCCAAAATAGAAAACAGAGCAACGTTTTATCTAACTTATTTGACATGATAATCTAATCCATCGAACTTGGTGTTGAATATGTAAATATAATGTTTATGTTGTAGCCTTACACTGAATTATAAGAATACGTAAAGAAAGTGTAGCCAAAGCATGAATCAAATAAAGTAAAAGTAGAAAAGTTTATGTAATTTATGAGCAAAAGATCAGAAAGAGAAGAAAAATTAAAACAATTAAAAGAAAAGAAGGTCCCAACATAAACTATTGATGAATAAAAGAAGAGAGTAATGGATAGATTCATGATCTCCAAACTGCCTTGGTGAAAGTCATTATTAATTTTATATTAATCTATATCATTATTTTAATAATAGTAATATCAACCATTTAGATATAAATCTTTAGGAAATAAAATCCTAAGTTTTTCTTTATGAATTGTTATCATATCACATTTGGTCTCTGTTCTTGTGGGGAACTAATATAATCATGGTGAAGGACTCTAAAATTTGTAAAAGGATGAAATTTTAAATCATCCATAATCGAAAGTCTTGATAATTAGATGATATTTAATTGGATAATAATGTATTGATGGTTGAAGACACATTTCAGAAGGGAACTACAATAGATCTACACTATAGTGAATATATTTATAGATTAGTGATTTTTTCTGATGTTATATTTATAAAATGATCAAAGAAAATCAGGTGCAATTGAACCATTTTTTACTCTTAAATGAACGAATGCTCCATTCTTAGGTCTATTTAGACCTTCAGCCCATGATCTAACTAATCCAGCAACCTAATCAGGATTAGCCCATTTCGTAAAATCTTCTTTTGGCATTGCTTATCTGTTGGCAGGAGTATCAATAGTTTCTCTAATAATTATGATAAAATGATACGGCAATAGAGTAATCACAGCGGAATCTTCTGGTAAATGAGTGCTTACAGCAGTCTAGATTGCTAGAGTATGAACTGCTGTCTTTGCCAAAGCATATCCTATCATGCTTGGTGTTGGTGCATTGAATACAGAATAAGCGCCTGTAAAGATCAGTAATCCCTATCTAGATAGTTATGTTGTAGCTAAATGACTGCAGACTAGAGCTGGTACCACACTCTTCTGATTCATATCCTCATAAACTTATAGAACATTTTCTTCTTTTATTGAGCCTCCTGTCCATCCACCAGCCACGCAAACTATGCAATTAAATTTCTCTAACAATCTATATACGGATAGATACCAAGGGTATTTAATTCGGATTTCAGAAGATTGATATCACTTGCATTCTTAATAATAATATTGTCACATTCCTCATTCTTGTTGAAATCAACACTTGTCACTTTCCACCCTTTAAATACCTTTACCATTGATCGACCTAATGCTCCTGAACCACCAAAGATTAAAGCTTTCATTTTATTAATCAAATAAAAAATAATAATGGTTATTATCAATTCGATATATCCAATTGTTAATTCGCTAAATAACCTCACTTGCATTTTAATACAATACTAAGATATCTCCATTACTATTTCCTTAGAAGTAGCTATGGGATTTATAGAATGATTGTTAATCGATATCCAAGAATAGAATTCACATGATAATGACTTGGTACTTATCATGTTGGGTTTGCTGCGCTATTATTAATAGAACTATCCTAATCAACCTACAATTGCTTTTTTATATTTATTTCTCTATTTTGATAGTTATAAGTAGAGTTTGCATTTCTTTGTTTATCAATATATCTTATAGTTGAATTCAACTTCAAATTCCTTATCTAATTAATTGATTCTACTTAGATCTATTCGATAATCCATTCATACAAGTACGCAAATTTATTATTTCATTTATAATTCTTATTTAGTTTATGTAATTATTCAGAACTGATTATTAGAACCTAATTCTTCCTCTTAAATTTAACTTCTTATCCCGTTTCCTATAGATGTATATACCTTATCATCTAAGAGGGATTATTTATTTAAATTTTCAATGATACTTGATTCTATAAATGATTAGCATTGACTGATATAAGTTCATATTTAAAAGATTTGGTCGATGGTTAATTAATTTAGTGATAATCGTTCTACTTCAATAGTCAATCTAAAAACAAATAATTTCAATTTATAATATTAAAATAAATGGGATGCCTAACTTCAAATGGAAATAAAAAAGTAAATAATTCCACTATACACAGTTAGAAGATATGAAACAAGGGTTCATGATTAGAATTCAGCATCCAGACCACAAGACAGAAAAACAATTTAAATACTTTGATGAAAAATAGAAAAGCGATTTGATAATGAATGTCATGAATGGAATTTGTTTCAGTGAAAAAGTCTCTGATAAATGCGATGGAAATTTTATCTCTCTTTATGATCCAGCCGACGATCGATTTCATTACTACATCCAAAAATTAGACGGTATAATGTTGGAAGCATAAAGTACTAGGGATAGAAATAGACAACCCAAATGAACCTCTTAAGGGCAAAATTTGGGTTCCTTACATTAATGAAAAACGACATGATTGGGACACTCTTGTTGAGAACAATACTAGAATATCAATAACTGACCATTTATTATGGAAATTAGAATATATTAAAAAATGAATAAATTTGTATTAATTGTATTCTTTACATCAAAGAATCATTGAAATTCATTGCTACAATAATAAACGTCTTTAAAATTGTATCATTTATTTCCTCCAATTTTTCACTTTTTTAACATTATTTTTTTAAGGACAAATGAAGCCTAAATTAATGGATGAATGAACTCACTAATTTTTAATCATATTTACAGCATCTAAATATAAAAGAGATTCAACATTTTTACAATTACCTTTACCATTACAATCATAAAGGATATTTGAATATTATTAAATTAATCAATTCTACTCCCCATGATAATGAAGTCTCTATTGAATTCTATTGTATTGAGATTTAGTTTAATTTCATTTTTCAAGTCATTATCATTTTATTCTCAATGCTAAGATTTATATATTAAATCTATCAATGTTAAACTTAGCACAATACTAAAGGATTGTAATTTTTCTGATGGTACTTACATTACATCTCTAAGACCATGCTTTATAACCAAATAAGTAGTATTATTAATTACACCTCAACAAATCTATTTTATATCTGATTGATCAAATAAATTTAAACCCTCATTTGCAAGCATATTTCAGTGAAGTATATTCTTCAACAATGTCCTTTGACTAGATTTAGCCATTTAACTTTTGAAAGATCTTCTATTTATTTTAGTGTTTCTAAAAAATACAGAATTGTGAAAAATCAAAATCCTAAATTTCCATTATTTTCTTGTCACAAAATTATTATTCATAAAAATAGCGATATTCACATACCACATTAATAGTCTTAATTTCTAATTACAATAAACAATAACAATTGATCTTATTACCCAACAATATTAATACCATTTTTCTGCATTCCGTCTTCAATTATAAACAGATTATAAATTCTAATTACTGCAAAATTAGTCTGCTTCTCAACAAATAAAGTATTTCCAATATTTCTTGAGCTCATCAAAATTAAAGAATGATTTATTTCCTAATTGTGCTTCAACTCACTACCAAACATAATACTTATCCTAATTTATCTTAAATTAACGTATGCTAGTATTCTAAAACCACTTTAATGTATTGATTAAGCTATGGTTGTTTAAAGTTATATTATAATAATTTTACTCCAAATGCATTACAATTCTTCTTGATTAATTACTGCAAAATCATAATATCCACTTGTAATTTATGACAGATTTAAAACTTATAACAAATTATTTCCTTAGCTGATGACCCAATTCTTAACCTGCCATCCTTAAGAAATCTCCAGATAAAGATCATTGCTTTATGTCTTTCAGCAGATATTATTTAATTGCCTTCAATAAATCTAGTAAGATGTAATGTAATAAGCCAAGATTTATTTAATATCCCCTTTATAGTCCATGTAAATCCAGATATTGATAACCCATAAAGAAATACATCAGATTTGTATCCTTTTATTGGATAATTTACTAGCCATTTGCAATGACATAAATGTCTTCATCTTTATCTTCATTTTAAATGATATTTTCTTGAGAAAAAGGATTTTATCAAATGGAAAATTAGCAATACAGAAGCAGCAGCATATATCCTTTTAGTTTAAGGATACATCGGTAGCGATATTATAGTGTTTGCTTCTTTTTAATTCTTCCAACCTATTTCACCTTCTTTATAGAAAAGAGATTTGATATTAACTAAAATAATTTATAGCTTCATTAATTTAAGCAAGATGAAGCGCATTTAATTTCAAATTTTTTAGTAATTGGCAATTAACAATTTATAAAAATATGTTTTTGGAAAGCTAAAAATTCACATATTTGATTGAACCTTCAATTTTTAAACCTTTAAATTTATAGATAAGTTGATTAATATTAATTAATGTTTATTTGTTGTAAAACGAAGAATAAAAGGGCCAAGTACAATACCCATTTATTTATTTTATTTAGACAATCTACCCATAACGATTCAGAGGTGAGATCTTTCAGTAAAGAAAACCATTAAGATGAAAAGGCTTAAAATCCAGACCAGGATCGAAATTCAAAGCAGAACTCAAATGAAGCTAACCAAACTGAAGATAGTCATAAAGAAATTTTAAACGTTGTAAATCAAATTAAAGCCTATCGAGATTTAGGATAGGTCAAAGAAAGGTATTCTCTTACATATAGGCAGTGTCGATTTGGAGAAATTGTTTGTGAATGGTTTACTCGCAGAAGATCTGCCTATTGTTTATTTTATTGAATATCGTTGGGCCATTCAGTACACTGGATATCTGGGAGGAATGAAGAAAGCTCCGCCAAAGGAGATAAACAACAACAAAATATTGACAGATGATCACCGAACACAGGATACGATACATATTACAATAGACAACGATCCACAATTACTTCCTGGAATTCAACCAGAAAGGCATTATTCACTTATAAATGAGAGAGCTTGGAAGTTCGTTCATTTGCTATACGGGGGTGGACCCACCGTAACTATTGATTTAGATAATGCAAAATTAGAGTCTCCGTAAAACGAAATTCAAGACTCACGCTTAGTTAATGATAAAGAATGCTTAGAAGTCCAGCCAATCGATAAAATAAACAATGAGCCTAACGGAATGCTACCCCTTCAAATCGGAACCCAGCTGGAACTTATCAATGATGGAGCTACTCATGTAACCGCTACAACTATTCTACCAATAAGGCAGTCAAGAGACCCTCTTCTTGATTTCAAGCTTTCATGCAATAACATTGAAGATATCGATAAAAGTGCTTCAGGTAACCTTCTCGACTGGAACATAACTGGATAAACTAACAAAGTTAAAATTTTTTCAAAAGTTCCAATGGAATTACCGATTATAGGTTTTCATAATCCAAAGTATAATTGCTACATGAATGCTGCTCTTCAGTGTTTGTTAAGCATTCCCAAATTTATTCGTAAAATTCTTAAAATTCAAAAATAATCGAATAGGCAATTTACTACAGCCTGTCAAGACCTTATTAGACTAATTTAGGGAACTATACCTGGGTAGTCAATCAATTTGGATCTATTGGCATTTATTTGTTAATAGAAATTTAAACCTACTTAGTAGTAAGATTCACATGAATTTCTATTATTTATTTTATCACAAATTCAAGAGGAACTAATTGGAAAGAAAAACTCTGAAAAACAAGAATTTCTATCTGCAACAGAAGCATGGGAAACTTATACTAGAAGAAACCCAGATTTGATAACTGAGTTATTTACAGGACAAATTTCTAATAAAAATTACTGTCTCAAATGTAAAAAAACATGTGAAGTTTATGACCCTATCCTGGATCTTAATTTACCCATTTAAAATACTCCTGGGTTATAAGAAATCAAATTAATGGATTGCTTAAAGAATTATTTTAAAGAGGAATAAATATTTAATGATTGGTAATGCAATCTTTGCCAATATAAAAACAAATTTCTCTTAAGATAACTTCAAATTACACACAAACCCTAGTTTCTTATAATTCATCTGAAAAGGTTTGCTTAAGTTCCGAGAAATCAAAAGATTTAGAATGAGATATCGTATCCAGAAATCTTAAATATGAAGGAGTAATTCTATTTTATAATTCTAGATATTGCACTGAAAATGTTGTTAACCCTGAATATAAACTAAAGGGTCTCATCTCACATTAAGGATAAATAAATAGTGGTCATTATAAGGCCTACACTAGAAGATAAAACGTTTGGTATGAATTTGATGACGATGTTGTAACCATCGACAAAAAAAATAGGCATTTAACTGATAAAGGAGCATACATAATCTTTTACGAAGCACTCTGAATAAAGCTAATTTTCTGTCTTTATTTTTGAATTTAAATATGTTAATATATCAAAATTTAGTTAAATAATATAAAAATCAAGATTTAGTTCTCTTTTCATCCTTCAATACCTAAACTCTCCAGCTTTCAGAAAACTCATTAAATTTCAACATAAATTCTTAATGAAATCCTATCCCTTCCTGATCAGGAATTTTTAATTTATTCATATTTTATTATTAAAGTTACTGTTAAATTTTTTTTTATTGTTATTACTATTATAACTATTATAATTATTGCAATTTTTGCTATTATTAACTGCATTTCGATAAATCTATCTTCATTTTTATCGAACTCTTACTTTCTGTTGCATAAGCACTGTTTTAGTTCCTGTTTTCAAACCTTCTAATACTTTCAATAATGCTTTCATCATCCAGTCTTCCATTATATTAAAAACTAGATTCATCTGAATCATTAACAACTGAATTATCAGCATCATGGAAACTTCTTTCAATTCTGGTAATAAACGATCTAATAAATAAATTAAAAATTTACTTTCTTTCTCTATTTGATTGATTATTTTGTTCTGATAAAGAGTCTTCATTCAAAACCTCCTCATTATATATCTTTTCTATATCTATTCCTGACTTACGAATGGCTAATACTAACTTAATTAATTTTGATTCTTTTTCAGACATTTCTGAAATTTTTTACTGCATTAGGTTAATCATTTCTTTTAACTAAGGAATATCTGCAGAATCAAAATCCTTTTATTTGCTATCTTATTTGAAAGGAGAGGGTCTCTCTTTTTCTAATGTTTATTTTAATTGAGAAACAGTTTCTAAGAGAATATCTCTTTCTTACTCAAGAGACTTAAAGTTATTCTGCCAGATATCTCTTTCCCTTCTCATTTATTCAATCATTTCATTCAACTTCAAATCCTATTCATAAGCCATAAGAATGGCAGAATTTTAAAATAGTTCAAATAAATTGTTTGCAATTTACATAATGACATCTGACCATTGCTATTCTATTTCCCTCACTTATACTTACAACTAATTGAACACACTCTTAAATTATACTGGAGTTCTGGCAAATTGCTTAATAAACAGATCTTTAAATGGATCCCACAATCCCCTTTGCTTTAAATATTGCTATTTCTTCTGTTATTCCAATGTGGCCCCTTAAATTTGCTTATCTAGATTTAGAAATGAATCTATTAATTCTTTTTATTGGCCAGCTTATGATGACTAGACTTTTTTCTGCATCAAGGACTTTTCTCTTAACATGTTCAATTGAGTGATATCGAAGTCTGCTGATTTTTTATAAGCTGATTTATTTTGTCTACCTCCTGGACTGGAAGAATCACAAGTTAGGTTGGATTTAGAACTAAAAAGGATGATTATGAAATTAATACACAAATAGGTTGGTGTTATAAACCTAGGAGTCCCCTATTATTTTCTTTAATTTAAGTGCATTCTAGGAATTATACAAAGAATCATCTTCTAATTAATTGCTTGTGAAACCAGATATACGACTTTTCGAACTGCTATTTGTACGATTATTTAATTCAGATAGATTGGTTTTATTGACTTTGCATCTCTTTTCCTCAATAGATTTAGATGTAGTTGGTTGTGGTTTAAAGCGTTGATGACAGTATTTTTAAGGAATGTGAAATAATTAACTAGATTCTGGTATGCTAACAGTCTTTATAATATTTTAAATCTCATACAGGCTATGATTATTATTTTTTATAATCTTGAGTTGAAGTTTTTGAAGCAGTTTCTTTGACACTATTAGGAGTTGTTCTCATGTATTCAAAGTTCGATAAATTTAATTAAATTAACAAATGTTTTATTCTGTTTTATTTTTCATAGCTCTCACAACCCTTGTCTTTATAACCTTTATACTTCTCAACAAGTCCCAATTACAATTCGAAGAGAAATTAACTTCCAAGACCATTATCATTTGCCTTTTTGCCCTTGTTGTGTTAATGAATTAAATTTAGTTGATGAGTCAATTCAAATAAACCAACAAACTTGCCAACATTTTTAGTGAATTAGATTTGATTGAAATACCATCCAATACCAATATTTAAGAGCTGAGTGTTCCATTCAATAAAACCAAAGGAATTTATTTTACAAATAATACTTTGCCATTGAGTTTATAGTAATAATTGGAGAATAATCAAAAACCTTATTTGCACATTAATTTTGATCACTATTCAGCATTGAACATTGACTCGGTTTACTTAAATAAGAAAATGAGTTAATTATAAAATGAATTGCTCAAATAATAATCACAGCAGGCTATCTTACTTATAAAAATTGAATCGTTTAATTAAGACTTCTTTGAGTATTTGGAGTCAATCTTTGAATTAAGTGAATGCACTTTGATTTTATACGGATCTTAGGTTCAATAGATCAGACATATTTGTAATTATATTGACTCTTATTAGAAGTGCCATCCTTTTTTAGGTTTTCTTAATAATTAGTAATATGAGCATTCTATTTAGTTTATTAGTAAAAATATATATTAAACAACATATAAAAATATAAATTATCATTAATTTTACTGAGTATTTCCTAATTTTTCACATAACAATTTTATTTTTACGATTTCCCATCGCAAATTGAAGATTTTGATTAAACTTCGGAGTAGTGGTTGGAGAGTCTTGATTTTTAGAGATGAATTTCTTGTCACTCTTTAAAATAAATTCCTCATCTTTTGTGATGTCGATGGATCTATAAAGCTAAATTTATTGTTTAGGATCAGTCGAAAATGGCGACTCAAAACATAATTTTCGATTTGAATGTGAAACTGAGATCGATTGCCGATGTAATGGAAATTTATTATGTTATTGATTTCGATTCTATTTTTAACCCACACAGCCCATTCCTGTATATGAAAATAAAATAATATTAATAATGCTGCTTAGGAATGAAATTTTCAGCATTCTTCAGTATTTTTATAATACCTCATAAATTATTAATACAAATCATGATATTACTCTTTTAATTTAAACATCGTACTATTCATTGAATTGAAGATTAATAATAACTAATTGAGTTCAAAACTATAGTGAAGCAGTTTGAAATGTTACTA
This sequence comes from Paramecium tetraurelia, assembly GCF_000165425.1. Lineage (NCBI taxonomy): Eukaryota > Ciliophora > Oligohymenophorea > Peniculida > Parameciidae > Paramecium > Paramecium tetraurelia. The sequence continues at coordinate 389,858 of NW_001799422.1, read as the reverse complement.
ATTATATAATTTTTAATATCTCTCCTTCTATTTCTTCTCAAAAATCAAATAAAAAATATCATTAAAAATGTCCCTCATTATTAAAGCTATTTATTTAATAATTATAAATATAATTAACAGGCCATATTGAAATAACAGTTAGTCAAATTTCGAAAATGGTAAAATACTCATTGAATAAATTAAATTTCAGAAAACCAAGCATTAAGACATAAAAGTCGAAAATAAGTATAATTATATATTCATATGTTTGATTAATTGAGTATAAACGAAGTATTATTTATTTGATTTAATATTTTCTTTTATGGGTTGTGCTCCTTCAAATCTTTCTATCAATGAGCCTCAATTGAAACCTCAAAGAAAAATTGCAAGGAATCAGCACTAGTTAACAGACATCTAGTAAAATATAGAGAAACATCTCAAACAATAATTGGGACTTCATAAAAGAACGACTGCATCATCACCTAATACTATAATAACATCTACACGTATATTTTGATCTTAGAATTTAGGAAGCTCAAGAATCGCAGACCAAATAGTTGATTTGTCAAAGTCTACCACTCTTTTTCAAATAGATTAGGTTTCTTAACCACTCTAAAGAAGATCTTTGTAATGATTATATATATATATTATGTCACTTTAATTAAGATCAATAAAATTTGAGTATATCATTCTAATTTTATAAGAAATTTGAAATGTGATCTAATACAAAGAATAATAATCATTAAATCACAATTTAGGGCTGTTCATCAATGATAGCTTTCTCCTTTATTCTGGAGAGTTCTTAATATACTTAAATGGACTTTAAGTATTGCTCTACCTTTTAGTAAGATACTTTTGAAGTTCATCACTGCTTGCCATATGTTTTAACTTCCTTCCTATCTAAGGAGAGTGGGGACATTGCATTTCACTATTAAGTCTATCAACCTTTTGCTCAGTTTCTAATATTTTGCTTTATTGATTCTAGCATTTAATATTTGGATTGGTTTCTATCACTTAGTCCCTTGTTTTAGTCTTTATTTTTTATGCGTTGCAGCCCATTAAGTTTATAGTATGTAAATAATTAGCTATAATAATAATTTATTTTATTTATCAAAAGAAAGTTCATTGTCTGACTGAGGTTTTGAACAAGGCTACTATCTTTAACGATCTCAAATCCTAATTTATAAATTAAGTGAGTCATTCTCTAATTATTATATCAGAGGATGATCAATTTACCTTTAATTAGCAAAGTATGGATTTGGAATTTATTTAATTAATTTTCTTAATTGTCTTTCAGAATTATCCTCTGTTAAAATTTATATTTTTCACATCATTTTTTCACTTAATTTACACAGTAAAGCATACTCATAATTATTGTAAATTTTAACTTCATGAAATTTAGATAAAACCGATATCTATCTATTGCAATTAATGCAAATGAGAGCAGGTGGAATTTGTTTTGAAATTTTGAAATCATAATAATAATTGTTAAAAGATAGTAAATATAGTTTCTAATCACATTTTCATCTTAATCGCCCAGACAGTTGAATTAATTAATTACGAGATTATTCTGCTAATTATTTTTATTAAAAGTGCCTAATGATTACTTTTCTGTTATATAATCATTTATCTAATATAAATGAATGCTCAATAATGATTTAAATACATCAAATAGTATTCAGCATTCTTTATTATTTGTGATACATAAATTCAATTTATTTTATATATATATTATTGGCAAAAATATTGAATTAACCACAATTTCAATCGTTACAATTATTATTAACCATTAAATTTAAACAAGAGTTATAACTGCAAAACCCTTTAATATATGCAATTTAGTTAATCTTATCTGAAATTTTATTATAGTTTATGAGTATCTTACTTTCTAGACTAAATTTATTTATAATTATTTTATTTAATTATATTCATTCTAATATAAAAGTGTTTTAATCAATTATAACTTTTTCATTCTTTCTTATATATCGTACTCATATTAATTAGAATTTTTGGATTTTATTTCAAATTTAGTGTTGGGAAATCTTTGGCATTCGGAATTTTTAACTTAAGAATTTTCAATTTTGGGTATCGTTATCAACTAATTTAATCATTTTAGATTCTGAGTGAGTTTATACACAGAATTCATAAAATCTAGGATAACTATATTTAGAATATATAGTTGCGTTAATTTAATATTGTAGTAAATACGAATTAAATAAAATTAAGGATTTATTGTGGCTTTTAAGAAGAAAAATATTAAGAAATATTAATATAAATAAAATTGTTAATGGGTTAGACATGTTCCTGCAAATCAATGCTCTCAATATCTAATTAAGAAATAACTAGAAGGAACGAGTTATCACCTCGAAATGATAGCTAGGTTACTTCACAAGAAAATTGTTTATAAATAGAAAAGGCTTCTAGTGCTTATACAAATGACTAACCCTTAAGATTTATCATCATTTATCCGGCCAGAAGGGAAAATTTTGATAGCCTAAGAAAAGAGCTTAAACACCTTAATAAAGACTCTTCGTTTATCATTTAAGAATGTGAAAATTTGAGTTAAGATTCAAATTTTTCTTAAGAATTCTCGAGCTATTTACCTTCTTCCCTAGAGGATTTCAAACTATGAATTATTTTTAGTATATTTAACTATAATTTATTTATTATTAAACAAAACCAGTCAATACGGATAAGAGTCTTTTTAAGCTTAAATGGCTCTTTACCTATACGCTGTTGCATAAAGATGCTTTCTCTAAAAACATATAAAAGGACTACTATTGACAGAATGAAGTTGGAAATTAGAAGTACTAGGGACAATAAGTAGTATCATCTATTTGATCTTATGAATATGACGGAATGAAAATTCTTTAATGCAAATATCGATTATAAATATATAAACATTGAATTTATATAATTATTTACATGTAAATTGATATTATTAGTATTTGATAATTGGAAATAATTAAGGATCATTGCAAATAAAATTTTGTGAATTACCAGATCCATATCATATGATTGTATAAAATGAAGAATTTTGACGAGAAACACCAATGATAAATGTTGTTGATTAATAAACCTCACATATTAAAAACTATTTAATTTATTTATTTTTTATTAATGCAAAATTGAGCATTTGTAAAAGCAACTAAAGTTTTAGTTTATCTTTAAGCTCGCTCTCAAATGTAGCGAAAATCAGAATAACAAAGATCCTTACGGCATATCTAAACGAAAACGTAATTAGAATTCTTGATGTTAAATAATGGATTCTATAGATAAAATGAAATAATAATTTGTTTTGGTTAGTATAATATGTTATGGACATTATTTAAATATCAACTAAAGATGTTGTCTAAAAATGTTTTTTTTTCCTTTTGGGGCTAAGGCTTTTAGGCTGGCTATGGTTTGGCTGGAGGGGACTGATTGATTACAATATGATTTACATATCTTCTTGGATGTGACACTGGAGCACCGTAGGACAAGGGAGGAGCATATGACACAGGAGCAATTCTTGAGGGGGCGAAATTAGGTTAGACGTAAGGAGCATATGAAATTTAAGGTTGTTAATAAACTGGTTAAACAACTGACTAAACTGGAGCAACATATTGAGGAACTTATTGAACCACAGATTAAACAACTGGTTATGCTACTACTTATTGAACTGGTTGATGAACAACCTATCTTTCAACAGGATAGTATTCTACTCTGTCTTAAAATCTGTCGACAGGAACGTACTCTAACGATTGTGATTAATTAATTACCTGTAACTTTATCGTAGAATACTTATGGGATGTAGTCAGTCTAATATTCAACAGCTTAGTATTCTGTTATATACTTCTCTCTTGGGACTTAGATTTTTTATCTGACTTCTTCGTATTCAATAACTGATTTCTCATAGGGAATATACCTAAAAATTATTGAATTTAGATTGATACTCAATTCTGCTTTCACCCTTAATGACCTATTGGGCTGGTTATACAGCAACTGGTTGAACAGCTACTGGCTAAACAGCAACTGGTTGAGGAACATATTAAACAGGGGCACCTACAAATGATTGTTAGATTGGTAGATATGAAGGACTTGCAAATGCCACTGGTGGGGCATATGTTCTTGGAGGAGAATAGGGAATAGGTTGTTATGGTGCTGGTGCTGTTTTTTGGGGAGGTTTTGTTGATGCAGGGTGATTGCTCATTTTTGAATGTTAAAAATTTTAATAATTTAAAGTGATCGTTAGTCATTTTAATTATTGATAAATCATACTAAAGTAATTATTGTTAGACTTGTTAAACCTAATTAATTCTATATGTGCAAATCAGAAGAAGGGATTTTATGTAGACGCTGTGTTTGTTTGAAATAGGTTTAAGAAATTTAACTTATTAATGTTCGATGAAAATAATTTATGTAAAATTGGATATATGGAATTATGTATGGAGAAAATCAAGAAAATTTATTATTATATTAATAAATGTATATTTTATTGTTTTTTGTACCCCTATTAATTTTGGGATAAAAAGTGCGGATTTTTATGAAAGATGCAAATGATGAATATTTAGTTTATGATAAAAACAAGATTTCATTTGAATTCCTCCCTGAGAATTTAAATCAAGGAGTCACTTGCAAGCCACCAAGATCTTTTGGGATATTGAGTACTAACAATGGAATTGGGATTTCAAATTAAACATTAAGAATAGAAAATGACGATATAATATCATTCAACGTCTTTGTTCTGCAAATGGACGAAAAAAATACGAACATGTATTTTTATATAATTATAAAGAGAAACCTGTAAACTGAAGTAATTTCAGATGACGATAAGCTAAAACCCAAAAGCGAAATCCTTTTTAGGCTCTCATAGCAATGCCCTCAAAGAGATCATCTCACATCTTAGAATTATTGGACACCAATACATATTCAAGTTAGTTTGAATGAAGTGAACCAATAAACTCATGAATTAATAGAGTTTGCAATAATATTCTCATGTGACAAATCATACAGAGACATCACATTCGATTGGAGTCTCCCCATATTACTCGTTATATCAACTATTTTGATTGCATTTTTGGCTAAATATACTAGAATCCTTTCATTTAGTTGGAAGACAAATGGAAAAGACTTTTAGGGATTCGAAATCAATAATACGATCATTCTGATCTACATACTATTATATGCAGGTGGAGCCACGATCGTCCTAGCAACAGACTTTTTAGATTTCATCAGATATTTATTCATTATAATAGCCTGCACTATAGGCACACTTGCAATATTCTTTGTGTCTTCTGAGGTATTAAAATATGTAACTCTAGCTTGCATGTCTAATGAAAGCGAATTCCTTTTTAAGAAAATATTACATTGTGTTTTCATCAATAATTTCTTTATTAATTGGTATTCCTTATTACTTTTATAAGCCGTGGTACTTGAGTGATATAATTTCTCTAGCTTTTATAGTACTAATTGTAAAGTTCTTCAGACTCAAGAACTTCAAGTTTGCCTCATTCTTAATGATATCCAATGTTTTATTGGATTCAACACTCGCCTTAATCATCCACTATACTTAAGTTGAGTCTTACAACACAACTGTACTACAATTTTTGAATTGCCCTTTAGAATTGCAACTGCCCTTAATAAGTTTGCAATTTAATAAAAATTGTGCTTGGATCTCACTCTTTAGTCAAGCTGTACCAGGACTCCTTTTGAGCTTAGCCTATAGGATAGATAAAACTAAGAGGACTTTCACTTATGGTCTGCAGGGCTTCTTGTCTTTGATAATCGCAGAAGGGCTTTGGGTATTGGCCACAGTGTCTGTGAAACATTCGATACCTGAAACTATATTTACTTATCCTATATTATTAGGAACTTTAACTCTAAATTCTCTTAGGAGAGCAGAATTCAACTCATTTTGGTTCGGTGACTATTTAACAGATCAGAGCTTTTAACGATTGAGAGGAGATAGTCTAATAGATGCGAAAGCTCCCGATCTACTGTTTAATGTGGATATTATTCCTGATAGCAAAGTTTAACCAACTGATCTATGATATTTGGAATTATTTAAATGTTTAATATATAATATTTATTGTAATTAATTTTATGGAATTAAACAAGTCAAATATAATGGTTGCAACCGATGGGTCATAAGCCTCGAAATAAGCATTCTTTGTACATTATTTTATTAAAATCATAAGTAAGCTGTGGAGTTCTTTGAATATAAGAACATTTTCAATCAAATCATTGTAGCACATGTTTCAGATCAATAAAAATCATACTTGCCATTTGAATTCTAAAGCACAACAATTTATGAAGATTACAAAATTGAATTGTTATCGAGGGTAATTTATTCTCCTATTTCTTTATTAGTATCCAGAAGCAAACTACTAATTAGTGTTTTAGGAGAAAGCATAAGGACAGGAGAACATTAGAAATTAAATCTTGACAATAGCAGGAGATTTGAATGTCGGTTATCTGATAGTCGGATTTAATGGGAGAAAGGGAATCAAATAGGATGTCACAATTTTAGGATAGACAGTGAGAAATTCAGTGTACAATAGTAAAGTGCCCTTGATTGCTGTTAAGAAACTCTATAAAAGGGATGAAACTAATGGCTTTAAATTCGTAGTTTGCATAGATGGATCAAAGAAATCTTATAAATCATTGGAAAGTGCAGTGGCCTTGTCCTTCGATGAGCGTGATAGTTTGTTGATATGTTTTGCTCCCACTCCTGATAGAGAGGCATTTGGAACAACTATTAAAACAAAGGTGGAAGAGTTTATGGCTAAATTTCAAAGAAAATGGGAATATAAATAATTGGATTCATCCTATAGAGCCATAGAGAATGTGATTGATATGATAAACAATTCCGATGATCTCGACTTCGTTGTATTTGGATCTAATGGGTATAGAGCTCAATTAGAAAACAAGACATTTTTTGGTTCAACAGCTGATGAATTGTTAAAAAAGGCAAAGGCAAACATAATTATGGTACCTTGAATGTTAAACATTATATATTAAGTTATATATATATATTATAAATTATTAATAAGTTCTAAATGAAGGAAACGACTCAGCTGAAACCGGTGACTTAGAAGAAAAGCAAGAGCAATTTTTTATTGGAAATGAATGAGAAGGATAAAGAAATCAATAATCAGATTATTAAGAACATGAATAAGAGAGTAAATTATCTAAAGAATCCTCGATTCAAAATTAACAAAGCGCCGGTACTCTTTTCATACATCAATACAAAGCAAGTAAGTTGGGTTTGAATTAAATTAGGACATTGTAGTAGAGAAAGATCAAATAACATCTTTTAGGGTTTTCCCAAAATAATTGATATTTAGAGAGTACATGTTGAATGGCATGTACGAAATCGATTTGTATGTTACCAATGCAACTGGAATTTTGCAGAGAATCAAAGTGCTACCTCCTGAAAAGTGAGTGATTTAACTTTATTGTAGAAAGGAGTTTCAGATAGCAGCAATCAAGTATCCAACAAAAGAGGATGGATTCATAGCTCCAGGGATGAGTGCAGTATTAAAGGTCAGATTTAATCCATCCTCTTTGGCAGAGTTTGACGATACATTAGCCGTAATAACAGAAGATCATATTTTAAAAGTTCCATTATTAGCAAGGAAGGAACCTCCACAATTGGACTTACCGTCATAATTGGATTGTCAGAGTTGTTGGATAGGTGATTAAGTAGAAACAAGATTTGTAGTTAAAAATTCTGGAGGAGAAGCAGGCTATCGTTTTTTTATAAATAATCAATAAGATTAACAAGAAGAAGAGAATTACATCTAGGTTGGCAATTTTTACTTATCACCTGCTGAATTCTTCTTGCATAAAGGAGAAACTCAAATCATCTAAGCCATATTTAAACCAGATCTTGAAGGCGAAGTCATAGAAAATATCATTTTGGGATGTGACAATTTGACTTAGGCCACTTTAAAATTGATTGGCAAAGGCAACATGGTAGAATTAGGGATCTTGGGAATTGATAACATTAATCTAGAAAATTAAGAGCAACTATAAAAAATATTCTTTAATGATCCCATCCCAAAAGTAGAGACCAGTAGACAATTAAAGATTAGAAATAAAACATCGGTTAAAGTCAAATATCACTGGTATCTACAAAATGATGATAAGGAATTAAAATTAGAAGATGAATTGAACTATTATTCCATTCAACCTTAAGAAGGATATTTTTAGCCTAATGAAGTTATAGATTTTAAGATATTTTTAAAGAGTGAAGAATATTATCCTCTATTTTAAACTGCATATTTAATTATTGATGATATTCCATTTGAGAGTATTAGGAATCCTCCTCCTAATTTAAGATAACAATTTGAAACTAATTCATAATCCGTGGCTATTGGATCTAATAGCATTAAACCATCAATCACATACTTTGAATTTGAATTAATTAGCAAATCTGCCCTTGGAGAAGTGAGTGTCACACCTCAATTCTACAAATTTCCTGTTCCTATTTGTGTGAATACTTTGGCTTAGTATAAATTTAAATTGTCAACAACATCAAAAACTTAAATGAAATATTCAATTAACCCACTTCAATTGGATTATTTCTATATTCAAGAAAAATAAGGAGTCATCAATAGCGAGGCTGAGATCGTCTTAGGAGTTCAAAGTTCTGAGGTTGGTCATATGAAATTAGAGTACAGAGTAGACTTTGACTATGCTAATTCTATTCTAATTACAGTGTTTGCTGATGTCATAGCTCCTTTCATATCAGTAAAATAAAGTTGGCTGAACTATGGGTTGATTTAAACCTACTCTTTAGAATCTTAAGAATTAACTATCAATAATTTGTCACCAGTTCCTGCTCTGATTAAGGCTTAATCTGGTTCGGATTAAAGGTTATTATTTAATAAAGACTAATTCGAGATTAAACCAAATAGTTCAATTTAATTTAAGGTTGAGTTTCAATCTAGAGAGGCTGAAACCTATAATGATTTCCTATATTTTTAGGTTGAAAATGGTGATTGTGCTGTCTTAGATGTATTCGCAGAAGTTCAAAATCCAAGTGTCTCATTAAATAGATTATCTCTCAATATTGACACACTGTACTGTGGAAACACCTACACTTTTGATTAAAGAGCCTAATAATACATCATGCTCTAGAATTTGGGTAATATCAGTACACCTTTTGAATGGGTGGTTGATAATGAGAAGTAGGAGAAATATTTGGTTTAATTTGAACCCAAGAAAGGAGTTTTAAAGCCAAAAACCAATTAAATCATTAAATTCTCCATAAAACCTAAGGAAGGTGGGAAATTAAATGAACTCTTTGTTTGTGAAGTGCAAGGATTGCAATATCCATTAGGATTTGAAATGAATACTATGATTTATGGATTATCTGTGGAATACGAATTAGTCGATGATAGTGCACATATCTCTTCGAAAACATCTGTGAGTTCAAAATAAAAAAGTCTCAAGGATTCCAGGAAGTCACTTTTGAAGGCGGACACTGAAATTAAAAATTAATAAATGGATAAATTGGAATTTTACAATTGTACAATCAATTAACCCAAATAAGCCAAGTTCTTAATTAAGAATACATCAGGTATTCACACATAATTTAATTTGTATATGAAAAAATATCAACCACATGCTTTGGAAGAGTAATCAACTATCTTTGATGACTTCGATGCCAAATCATAAGCAGCAAGAACAATTAAATTTGCTGAATCTTCAATTTCTAAATCTGTATCAAAAAAAGGAAAGATATCCTAAGGAGGTAGACCTGTAGTGTTATTAACAAATAAGATTGAAAAAACACACAATTTCACTTCTGAAGCTGGTCTGAGATTGAATAAATAAAAGAAGATGGAACATGATTAAAGAGTGTATCTGTCTAATAATCTTGGTATTGCAGTGGTATTTGAGCCATCCTCAGGTACCTTAAATGCATATGGGTCTGTCGTTGTTTAAGTGACAGTATTCAATGATATTTGTGGATTATTTGATGATTTTATGTGTTGTGACATCCGAGGACTTCCAACAAAGGAGTTTCCCATAGCAATTGATATTAAGGGATCTCCGATTGTTATTAGTCCCAGCCAATTGGGATTCAATTACAAGACTGACTTTCCCACTTTCGATTTAGGTACTTATATGCGGAATTTCGGAACAATCAGTAGAGATTTTAGAGTAATGAATACTGGTCCGCAGGATGTTGAATTGGAATGGAAGATTTACAATCTTGGAACTAGTACTACTTCTGATTACTTTGATATTAAAATTACGGATCCTTAATTAGGATCAGATTAGTTATGCGATGTCTAATTTATAGCAAATGAACCTCAGGAATCAAAGGATGGTCCATTCTAAGTAGTACCAAATAAGGAGAGGATCAAACAAAGAAAGGAGAAGCATTTCACCTTACATTTCACTACTCAAGATACTGGAAATTATAGTGCTTGTTTGGTTGCTAGGCCAAGACTTATTAATTAGGATAAGACTATTGGCGAGGTGGCTTTCTATGTGAAAAGTGAGACCATCACACCTTACTTGACATTTGATAAGCTTGAAAAGTTGGAAGGAGGGTTTTAAGTGAAGTTTTAGAAATGGTCGAGTGGCTACAATATAAAACAGGAGAAGAAACTGGTTTTAGTTAATAGAAAGAAATCAAGTTTTGTATGCACTTTTGAAATTGAAGGGCCGTTTAAATTAATTAAAACTTCAACTAATTCTCCTTAAAAATATGAGTTAGGTATGAAAACTGAGATTGCAAAAACATTCAATTTGGTAACAGATTCGCATGTGGAATTGCTAGTTTAATTTGAGGGTTATTAACCTAATGATCCAGTAAATTGGCCTCTTACTTATAAGGTTTATCATCATGGGTCGATTAATATCTTCTATGCAAATGGAGATAAGCAATCAATTTAAATGGAGGGAGTTCTCTTGAGACCTTTTGTTCACTTAAATACCTCAGGGATTGATCAAGTGGAAGGACCTGAAGTTTTGGATTTTGGAGAAGTGCAAGAGGATAAAACTATGGCTATTTATTTGTCCAATTTATCTTTTGGTACCTGCTTAATGGAAATTGCAGCATTAAAAAAATCCATTAAGGAAAAATATAGTTGAAAGAACAATGACTTTGGAGGACAAGGAAGAAATGAAGAAAACTGATGATCCATCTGTGTTTGAATTTCAAATTACCTGAAGGTAATTTAGATGGGCCATCCACTATGGTGCATACTTTACCTCATGCTACTTGTTTACCATATCAAATAACAATTGACGACATAAGAGATTTGGGTGTGTAACCGTTTAAGATTCTCATTAGATTCAAAGTAATTGATGTCTTATATTTTCAAGCCTACTGCTGAATTGTTGTATAAGTCCAAATACAGAATTAAAGTTTAGGATGGCCCTAGTGTGGATTTCATTCTCAGAGGCACTGGCAAAGATTTGATCAAAAGAAAAGTATGAACAATTATATAATTTAATGGTTTAATTTATTAATAATTTTTTAATAATAATAATGGATTTGAATTCAAATGCAGATTTTCCCTCTAACATTTCAACAGAGTTGATTCAATTGAAAAGGGAGTAAGTGAGGAATTCCCAGAGGAAAGAAGACATCCAAAACAAATTGTTACAAAAAAGACAACAATACATCTATTAATATGAATAGTTGTATCTAAAATAATAGGAACTCAGAAAAGAGGTGTGTTTGTATTATATTTTTAGGAACTTGCCTTAGTATTCAACAAATCGGTTGAATAAGTCAATGATCACTTTTATTTGAACGAAGTGACAGCCGCTCTGGAAATCATGGTCAATTTGGAATCCAAACTTGAGAATCTCACAGATATCCCTGAACAATTCTGTGTTAGCTCATTTACAAATGTTCTGAACCAATTAGTGGCTCAATTGTCATCCAACAATCAATTAGAGTTCTACCTTTTAACTCTATCCTTTGACTCCATCAATATCTCCCTCTTTCCTTAAGAGTAATCAGTCATGAGTGACTATCACTCCAAGACTCTGGAGTTGCTGAAAAAGGAGAGACACAGACACGCTTAACATTTCCTTATCAAACTATATTAAAATAGTCCATTGTGGTTTGAGGCACTCCTCTTCTAAGAGTTCTTCTAACTCAATAAGAAATTATTTGAACTTCTACTCAAACACATTGATAACTAAACTGTTTGGGTCATCCTGTCCTAATTGAAATTCGTTCCTTATGACAACCTCATATTTTCAACCATACTCAAAAACATCTCAAAGAAAAATGCCTTTCAACTCTTGAGAAAGACGCTGTGTCAGGAGGAGTACCAATTAAAATACATCCAAGCTAATATCTTCTATCTGTTTACTCAGGTATTATAATAATCAGATGATAAACAATACTTCTTAAATGAAGTTATAGATTGCATCCTTAGTCTTTGCTGTGTAATTATTATCATCTATATATTCTAAGCTTAAATTTGAATTGTTCGAGAAAGTCATTACTTCCGGTTTGGCCCTTGTCATATCTGCTTAATCGATTAAGGATTTCACTAATGAAGTAACAAATGTTCTTTATTCTAGGGAGTCTAAAACTTACAAAGGATTGTCTACTGGATGTGCAGCAGTAAGAGCGAATTATTGAAGAGGAACATTAAAGAAGGAATATGGTTTTAGAATATTTTCTTAATCTTAATGCAATAGTAATTGAATCATGTAGTCTAAATTAATACTTTGGATATATTGAAATAATAGTTTAAATCTGATTTAGGTTGTCATTTCAAAGAGTTTTTCAGAACTACATATCAAGTGCCAGATAACATATAAACATTGATCGAAAGATACTTATGAATAATTAATATATTTCTACACATATCAAAAATTTAATATTTAATCCTTCATATGTTATTTCTCCATTGTGATCTTTTTTAAGGCTTCCTAGAAATCGGCATCATTAATGAACTCTTATTGTTTCTCAATGGCTATGTATGCGCTTTCATTTGTAATATTTTCCATATCTGCTCCCGAAAATCCATATGCATTCTTGGCTACTACATCGATCATTCCAGATGAAACTTAGTGTTTTTTCTATATAAAACCATCAGTAAATAGATTACATTTTGTAAATGAACCCCCATGATGCCTTTTCTCTCATTTTCTGATGGTAAATTTATCTCTATTTTGATATCGAATCGACCACTTCTCAGAAGAGCTTCATCTAGAATTTAAATTCGATTGGTTGCTGCAATGACCACAATATTCTCATTCTCTTTAAACCCATCCAATTCTGTTAGTAATTAATTTAGAAGTACTTACCCTTTCATTATCACCACCAGTTTCAGTTCCAAAATTTTAGTTCTTTCTTTTATATGCAATGCTATCAATTTCATCAATAAAGATGATTGCAGGAGACGATTGTCGTGCCTTTTTGAACAATTCTCTAACTCTCTTAGGACCAGTTCCTACATAGACCTCTATGAATTCTGTTGCTGAGCAGTATAAGAAATTGACATTGCTTTCAGTTGCAGTGGCCTTAGCTAGCATGGTTTTTCCTGTGCCTGGAGGTCCATATATCATGACTCCTCTTCTTAGTCTAGCACCGACATTTCTGTATTTCAAAGGATCTTACAAATATTCAATGATTTATTGAAGTTATTTCTTTGCGTGATCTAATCCATAAATATTCGAAAACTTAACTCCAGTTGATTATGCAAGCATAGATTTATTAGAAAGTCTATTAGAATTAATTAAATGAGATGCAAAAATACCAAATGTATATGATAAGGCTGCTATGCTCATTATTATATACATCATTTGTTTCTCGTTGTAATAGATTTAAGTGGAATTTTAAAATCTTGGAACACCATATTCCCTTGGATTTATAAGAGTGATTCTTACATCAATGCCTTCAATAATTCCTTTCCCTTTATCATGGGCTCAGCCTAGGTCGATAACCATTAGGCTTAATTGACACATCTGAATAAAATATGAGAGCCATCATAAATTACTTCTTCAACCAATTTCTTTTGCAACACTAACATGAAATTGCTTATCTTCACTAGTGGCAAATTAGGTTTAGCTCTGGCTTTATACAAACAAAAAACAGCGATCAACATAGCAGCAGAAGCTGAAACATTCAATTTATCATTAAATTTGCGCATTACTATTTGCATGAATTTTCTAAAATCAACCATATTTAATATATTAAAAAATAATAATAAAAATAAGTTCAAATTATTTGCTTCTAATCTATGGACTTCTGACAATCACTTACATATTAAGATTTGTATTTATAATTATTAAAATAAAATTATTAAATATGAATTTAATAAATTAAAAAATAGTTAAGGCAGGATTTTTGAGTCGATTGGCTTCATCTTATCAATTAGATTGATCATAGTTTGAGGATACCCTTAGACTATAGATCCATAGCGAATTTATTGGAAATTACACAAAGACATGGATCAAAAATAAGTATGCATAAATAGCTAAATTAGGTAATTCTTACAGATGCTATGATTACGACTAGGAGTCAAATAGCTATTGCAAAAAAGGCTTTGCAATCAAATGGAGTTATTTAGAAGAATATAACTGCAGTTAACATAGTTACATGTGAAAAAGTATATCAAAAGTACTTTGTCAATTTCCTAAGGTGAAAGCAATTAATTTGGAGTGGATCATGCATTAAATACTATACAAGATCTACTGTTCCCATGAGAAGGAGACTTTGGAGAGAGATATTTCGGAAAATTAGATCAATAGTGAATATTTATTTTTAAGATTCCTCTTAAAGAATATACAATATTTTATGGGTTGAATATTGTTGATATGTTAAAATACAATATTTAGATCAGAGTTTGTCCAAATATTCATTAAGGTCTGGCAATTAGACTTTGATACCCTTTCTCTTTCTGATGGATAAGACTAACTCATTAACCTAAATGATTAATATAAAATAATACTTTGCTTCCAGCTTCAAGTGGGTTACCATTGACAATGGCCCAGTGATCAAAGACACATTGAGGGAAGGCTTGTCCTTAGGTCATACCTCTTAAATGGGCGGTGAAACCGAATGATTCAGCGACTGGTAAATGAGCTCTAACCTATGAAATTAGAATAATTATATTACCACTGAGAGTGGGGTTCCTGCAACTTATTCCTCTTCAATGACTGTTCCTCTTCTGGTGTTGAGACAGTTATATACACCACCAGTAGCATCATTTGGTGCAGTGATTTCAGCCAAGAAGACTGGTTCTTATAATCTTGGTTGTGCTGTCAATTCGCATGCATAATACAATCTTCTGGCAGTTGGGATGATTTAACCACCTCCTCTGTGGATGGCATCAGCATGTAAGACACAATCCAAAATGTTGACTCTGATACCTCTTTGATTTCTTCGCAAAGTGGTCCTTCCTTGGTTGACCATTACCAAGCTGATTCCATTGATTCTCTCAATTCATTCATGTATTAAACACCTGGATGTCTTATCCATCAGGATGTTGGCACCTGAGTTATCTGGTCCAAAGGTCCAGATTCTGAGTGCATCATCCTTATCCCAATCATATTCTTCATTAAGAGCTTTGGCTCTGAGTTTTGGTTCATCTTTTGGTGTAACTTATCCTTTTTCAATAGCATCTGGTAAATTTTCATGTAATGGTGTGGCTTAAGCATAAATTCTGTTGTGCTTATTTGGTCGGATTTAGACATGCAAACAATGTTTGAGGTAGCAGATACGGTTTCCTTGTATGAGACGATTGGGTCAGATTTGATGAGTTCAATACCTGCAAAGTCTTTTTCTAAATCATTCAAACAGATTTCAACGTGTAATTCACCACATCCGGCAACAACGTTTTATCCTGATTCTTCAGTTGTGCATAACACTAATGGATCTGATTTTGACAATTTCTTTAATCCATCGACTAATTTTGGTAAATCTCCTGGGTTCTTTGGTTAGACAGCAACTCTGACGACTGGAGATACTGAATATTTCATTGATCTGATCAAATGGCAATCTGGGTGGTCTGAGATGGTACCAGTCTTCATTAAATATTGATCAACACCGACCAATCCGACTGTGTTACCACATGGAACATCTGGGATGTATTCGACTCTGCTGGCCATCATGAGAACTGTTCTTTAGATAGCTTTTTCAAATAAGTCTTCCTTCTTTCCTACTTTGTAGTTGGCTCCCCATAATTCTGACCTTTTATCCAGTAGCAATGGTACCAGAGAAAACTCTACCGAAAGCAAAGAATCTTCCTCTATCAGTTGTTGGGAACCATCTTAGAGACGTACATAATTAATGGACCCTTTGGGTTGCATTCTCTCATTGATTAAGCAATAGCATCATCTTATGGTCCTTCATATAAATATGAAGTTCTGTATTTTTAAGCCTTTCTTGGTGATGGTAAATGGCACACAATCATTTCAAGTAATGTATCAGCAGCATTAATCCATTTAGACATAGACAGCACTTGAGTAAATGCTTTCCTTCTAATTTAGCTTCTTCTTATGTGAGTTTCAATCCCAAAGTTTCAAACATTTTATTAGCTACATCCATATTTCCTTCCATAACAGCATTAGCCAATTTGCAGATTGGGTCCATGATGAAAGCGACGAAGGCTCTCTTCATAGCTTTTCCTGATCCACTGATGTTGTCTTTTCTCCAGCATTTTCCTTCAGCATCAAAGTAATTGTCTCCCCACAATCTTTCTTATAATTTGAGTGGTTCAACCTTGAATTTGTTTGGCATAGATTCTGGCAAATCTGGTGCATGAGAAGGCCCAGCATTCCTTTCCTGAACCAAATGAGACTGATCCGAGTTCTGGATGAACAAGGAGATCACCCATGTCTTCTTATTAATAGGTGTTGATGATGACATTGACCATATCAACGACTCTGACGAAGTTTTAATACATTGTTTCACCATCATGCTTCAATTCCAAGATAGCTCTATCGATTTTGTTAACCATGACGACTGGCTTGATCTTCTCTTACATAGCTTGTCTCAACACTGTTTCGGTTTAGACACACACACCTTCAACACAATCAACGACGACTAAAGCACCGTCTGTAACTCTTAAGGCAGCTGTGACTTCAGAACTGAAATCAACGTGTCCTGGGGAATCGATCAAGTTGATCAAAAACTTTTCTAAGGTCTTATTGTCATAAATGTCATATTCATAATAAAGAGAAACACCAGTTGACTTGATTGTAATACCTCTTTCCTTTTCGTCTTCTCTGGTATCTGTTGCTCTAGCATCACCAGCAACTTTGGAGGCGATAATACCAGCTTTGCATAACAATGAGTCTGTGAGGGTTGATTTACCATGATCAACGTGTGCAATGACAGACATGTTTCTGATGTTGTCTTATTTGTCCATGATCTCTCTGATTTGATCAACTGAAAAATTTACCATGTGTTTTTAACTTTTTAAAAAAAAGATTTAAATTTCCCCATAATTAAATCGTGGTTTTATATTAAATGCGCATAAATAAAAAAAATTCAATAATAATTAATATCTCACAAAAACGAGCAATCATTTTAATTCTTTAATAAAATATTTTAATTATTTATTAATATTATAATAATTCAAAGAAACATAATTTTATTTTTATCATTAAATTTTTAATTTCCATTCATATTCAAAACTCTGCAAAGTATTTGAATCAAATTTTGGCCATTTGAAAAATAACTGGCTCAGTATTATATGCTGAATATATTTACAATTGAAATTTCACAATCTACAATTCATGAGCACGATTTTTATTCATCTTTATTAGCAATTTGCTTATTTAGCATTAAACTAGTTTTGAGTATTTATCCTTAAAGATGATGAATATGTTATTTAACTAGATTAATTATGATTTATAAAGGTATATTTATACTCATAAAACATGGCTGATATAATATTCATTTTTATATAATTATACTTCTATATATATTCCAAATTTTAACTCCCTTCCTTAAATTCTGATATATCAAAAGAGAATATTTGGTTTCTCAAATGTATTTGAATAAAATTGAATTAGTTCTCTTAATTTAACTATTAATTGATTATTTATATAAATAAATTAGAAATTTGAAGTATTTTTATACAAATTTCCTTTAACTCAAAGTTTATTGGAATTAAAAGTGAAATATTCAAATATTATATTGATAATAATTATTTTATTTCATTCTTGCTTTTATTCAACTTATTCGACTTTTTCTGGTGCCTCATCTTTTTTAGTTAAATGAGTCATATATTTGTGCCATCTGATCAAATTTTATAGAACAGGATCAATATCTTTAATTTTAGCAAATTCATCGAAATCTCTCTTCCCAACAGAATAGCCATCGCCTTCCAAGAACATCTTTTCTTGTAATTCATCATTCAATTTCAAATGTGAATCATCGTGCTCATGAATTTGAACTTCTACATTTGATTTAGGAGGTTTTAGGGATTCAAAGAATTTACACAATTAAGGAATAGTTAATTTACCCTAGGATGATATAAAATATTAAAATTACAATTCTAGTATTTTTTTCACAATCTCTGACATCAATAACACCAGCTTTTACTTCCTCTTCACCAATAACTCCAACAAAGTTAAAGTATTAGATTTGAGCATTACGCACTTTCTTAGCAAGAGTTTAATCAGCTTCATCAGTAGTAACAGTGTATCCTTCAAGTCTCAATCTGGCAGCAATCTTTTCAGCAACATCCTTATAATAAGCAGAAACTGGACATAAGACTAATTATTTAGGAGATAACCAAAATGGCCACTTTCCTCCACATTATTCAGTCAACACAGCGATCATTCTTTCCAATGATCCTAAAATAGCTCTGTGAACAATGACTGGTCTTGCAAAACCTGCTTTTAAATGATGATAACCCAATTCATATTTCTTTTCTAGAAAATGTAATATATGAAGTAATACCATGTAAGACTTTGTGTAATTCATGTTGAGATAATCCTTGACTTGAACCAGATTCAATAATATCTTCAGGTAATTTTTATTTTTTATGTTAATCTTATTATTATTATTATGGTTCTTTTTATTACTTTTATTTCTTTTGTTTCTTAACATTCTATTCTTGTGGAGCTTTTTCTTAAACAGGATCTTCAGCAGGTTATTATTAAGAATTTTAAGGGGCAGTAGTAATATTATCAGTGTCTGAATGATGAGAAGCTTTCCTAACCACATCAATGATTTCTTAGGCAGCCTAAACTTATTCATTGTGAAGTTATTCCTTATCCTATTAGACTTCTTAAACATCTTCGCTGGCTCTGTATTACAAGTTAAATCTTTCAGGCAAATTGAAATCTAATTGAATGGTACCACATTAGTGTTCTCTCTTGTAGGCATCATATAATTTGACATCAATTTTTGGTCCATAGAAAGCACCATCTCCAGGATTGACTTCAAAGGGTTTTCCAAATTTCTTTAATCCTTATTCTAGTTGATATTCAGCATTATCCCAGACTTCTTTGGTTCCCAAGAATTTTTCAGGACGAGTACTCAAATACAATTTGAATTCGAATCCAAAGAGTGAATAGATGTAACTTAAAAAGTCAAGACAACTCTTGATTTCTTCTTAGATTTGATCCATTCTACAGAAGATATGTGCATCATCCTATTAGAAACGACGAACTCTGGTCAATCCACTCAAAGCACCATGTACTTCATTTCTGTGTAAGACACCAAAATCAGCAAATCTAACTGGTAAATCTCTGTAACTGTGTTGGATCATATCAAACATAAGACAATGTCCTGGACAATTCATGGGTTTCAAACCATATTCTCCCTCTTCACCCATGTTAATGAAGAACAAGTTTTCCTTATACTTATCATAATGTCCACTTATCTTCCAGAGTTAAGCATTGAAGATGTTTGGTGAAATAACTTCTTAATAGCCTCTGATATAGTATTGTCTTCTTAAAAAGTTCATTAGAGTGTTGTAAATATGAGCACCACTTGGATAGAAGAAAGCTGATCCAGGAGACAATTGATGGAACAGATACAAATTCTGTTTCTTACCTACATTTCTGTGATCTCTTAAGGCTAATTCCTTTTATATTTTGACATATTCATCCAACAATTTCTTACTTGGGAATGAAACACCATAAACTCTTTACAAATCATCATTGGTGTTCTTACCCAACCAATAAGCAGCTGAGTTCTTGGTCACTTAAAATGCCTTAACATAGCTAGTATTGGGCAAATGTGGACCAGTGCATAAATCGATTAAATTACCACATTTGTAAGCAGTAGTCATCGCTCCTTCTGGGATCTTATTGGTTATCAACTGTCTCTTAAATGGATTAGTACCAAATAATTCTAAACTAAAAGATAATGGCGATCATTGATACCATTCATCTTTGGTTAAGACTGCTCTTTAAAATTCTTATTTGGATGCTGCTAAATCCGAAGCAGCTTTCTCTATTTTTACATAATCATTCTGAGTGACCTTGTAATCTCCGATGTAGCAATCATAAAAGAATCCACCATCAATTGCAGGACCAATACACAAATGACATCCATATACTTCTTCCAATGCTGAACCCAAAATGTGGGAAGATGAATGCCAAAATACTTCCTTACCATTATTATCATCGAAACTCAATAGTTCCAATTGGCAATCTCCTTCCAATGGTCTAGTCAAATC
>NW_001799422.1:1205-369114 GCF_000165425.1 Paramecium tetraurelia | reverse complement strand
AGAATCTCACAGATATCCCTGAACAATTCTGTGTTAGTGCTTTTACAAATGTTCTGAACCTATTAGTGGCTCAATTGTCATCCAACAATCAATTAGAGTTCTACCTTTTAACTCTATCCTTTGACTCCATCAATATCTCCCTCTTTCCTTAAGAGTAATCAGTCATGAGTGACTATCACTCCAAGACTCTGGAGTTGCTGAAAAAGGAGAGACACAGACACGCTTAACATTTCCTTATCAAACTATATTAAAATAGTCCATTGTGGTTTGAGGCACTCCTCTTCTAAGAGTTCTTCTAACTCAATAAGAAATTATTTGAACTTCTACTCAAACACATTGATAACTAAACTGTTTGGGTCATCCTGTCCTAATTGAAATTCGTTCCTTATGACAACCTCATATTTTCAACCATACTCAAAAACATCTCAAAGAAAAATGCCTTTCAACTCTTGAGAAAGACGCTGTGTCAGGAGGAGTACCAATTAAAATACATCCAAGCTAATATCTTCTATCTGTTTACTCAGGTATTATAATAATCAGATGATAAACAATACTTCTTAAATGAAGTTATAGATTGCATCCTTAGTCTTTGCTGTGTAATTATTATCATCTATATATTCTAAGCTTAAATTTGAATTGTTCGAGAAAGTCATTACTTCCGGTTTGGCCCTTGTCATATCTGCTTAATCGATTAAGGATTTCACTAATGAAGTAACAAATGTTCTTTATTCTAGGGAGTCTAAAACTTACAAAGGATTGTCTACTGGATGTGCAGCAGTAAGAGCGAATTATTGAAGAGGAACATTAAAGAAGGAATATGGTTTTAGAATATTTTCTTAATCTTAATGCAATAGTAATTGAATCATGTAGTCTAAATCAATACATTGGATATATTGAAACAAGAGTTTTAGTCAGATTTAGGTTGTCATTTCAAAGAGTTCTTCAGAACAACATATCAAGTTCCAGATAACATCCAGACATTGATCGAAAGATACTTATGAATAATTAATATATATTTTCTAAACATATAAAAATGTAATCATCATATATCCTTAAAGTTCTGTTTCTCTTAGGTCACCTTTTTGAAGGCTTCCTAAAAGTCTGCGTCAATAATGAATTCCTATTGTTTTTCAATGGCTATGTATGCACTTTCGTTTGTAATATTTTCCATATCAGCTCCAGAGAAACCATTAGCATTTTTGGCTACTAATTCAACCATTCCAGAAGATATTTAGTGTTTTTTCTTTTAAAATCATGAATAAAAAATTACATTTTATAAATGAACACCAAGAATTCCTTTCCTATCATGTTCTGATGGCATCTCGATTTCTATTTTGATATCGAATCTGCCACTTCTCAGAAGAGCCTCATCTAATATCTAAATTCTATTGGTTGCTGCAATAACAACAATATTTTCATTCTCTTTAAAACCATCTAACTCTGTAAGCAATTAATTTAATGTGCTTACTCTTTCATTATCCCCACCAGTTTCAGAACCAAAATTTTAATTTTTCCTTTTATATGCAATACTATCAATTTCATCTATAAAAATAATGGCTGGGGCCAATTCTCTTGCTTTTTTGAACAATTCTCTTACTCTCTTTGGACCAGTACCCACATAGACCTCCATGAATTCCGTTGCTGAACAATATAAAAACTACACATTGCTTTCTGTTGCTGTAGCCTTGGCAAGCATAGTTTTTCCTGTTCCTGGAGGACCATAAATCATGACTCCTCTCCTCAATCTAGCACCTACATTTCTGAATTTCTGTGGGTCTTATAAGTATTCTATGATTTATTAGAGTTATTTTTTTGCATGTTCTAGTCCATAAATATTGACAAATTTGACACCCGTTGACTAAGCAATCATGGATTTATTTGAAAGCTTTTGTGAATTGATGATATGAGATGCCATAATGCCAAATGTATATGATAATGCTGCAATGCTGGCTATTAGATACACCATTTATCTTTCAGTGTAATAGATCTGAGTACAATTTTAGAATCTAGGAACACCGTATTCCCTTAAATGCATGAATGAGATTCTTACATCAATGCTTTCAGCAATTCTTTTCCCTTGATCATGGGATCAGCCTATGTTGATAACCATTGGGCTTGATTGACGCATCTAAATAAAATGTGAGATCCATCATAAATGACTTCTTCAACTAATTTCTTTTGTAATACTAACATAAAATTGCTAATTTTCACAAGTGGCAAAGTGGGTTTAGCTTTGGCCTTGTATAGGCAAAAACAAGCAATTAGCATAGCAGCAGAGGCTGAAACATTCAATTTATCATTAAATTTGCGTAGGACTATTTGCATGATTTATCTAAAATTAACCATATTTATTTTTAATATATTAAATAATAATAAAGTTCTAATTTGCCACTAATTTAAGTATTTCTATTAGTTAAATGTATTTTCTAAAGATTCAAGAGTACTAATTATTATTATAAAAATAAAATTCAAAAAGATGAACTTTATGAACTCAAAATTAGTTAAGGCAGGATTGATTGGACTGATCGGCCTCACCTTAGTAGCCTAATAAAAATATAATCGATTTTAATGTGCTGCTCCCTACTTTTCATTCATTTCCCATACAGAATTATAATAATTTCGTCTGAGGTTCCCCAGTCTGTATGTGCTCGATAAATTCCAAGTCGAACATATCCTCAGCGTTATTCGCAATAAAACAACACAAACCAAAGTAGCATCATTAGTTAATTTAAGAATTTTCGCTTATATTCTGATCGATTGATTCGATTGCTATTGGAAAAAGCAGTGTCGGAGCACATAAAAAAAATGTCCCCTCCAGAAGGGTAACAGGCTTTACAATAGTAAGCCTAAGTCATAAGCTTTGAGTAGAATTAATTTTGCGTGGTAGTGATGATAAGATCTGGAAATGCATTCTTGGGAGAGGCCCTAAAAGTGCTACCAGGCACATCAGTTGGATTCATCCTAGTTTAAGAGCATCCTTAGACCAAGGATCCGCAATTAATCTATTGTAAATTGCCAGAAGATGTAGATCAAAAATAAGTATGAATATAAAACTAAATTAGGTAATTCTTACAGATGCTATGATAACTACTGGAGGTAGAATTAACTACGGCTATCAAAGCATTGATATCTCATGGTGTAAGTCAAGATAACATTACAGCAGTGAATATAGTTTCATGTGAAAAGGGTCTCTCAAAAGTGCTTCATCAATTTCCTAAGGTGAAAGTAATTACTGCAGGAGTGGATCATGCATTAAATACTATTCAAGATCTGCGGTTCCCAGGAGTCGGAGACTTTGGAGACAGATATTTCGGGAACTTAAGATCAATAATGAATATTTATTTTTAAGATTCCTCTTAAAGATTATACAATATTTTATAATTGAATATTTGTGTTATGTTAAAATACAATATTTAGATCAGAGTTTGTCCAAATATTCATTAAGGTCTGGCAATTAGACTTTGATACCCTTTCTCTTTCTGATGGATAAGACTAACTCATTAACCTAAATGATTAATGTAAAATAATACTTTGCTTCCAACTTCAAGTGGGTTACCATTGACAATAGCCCCAGTGATCAAAGACACATTGAGGGAAGGCTTGTCCTTAGGTCATACCTCTTAAATGGGCAGTGAAACCGAATGATTCAGCGACTGGTAAGTGAGCTCTAACCTATGAGAATAGAATAATTATGTTACCACTGAGAGTGGGGTTCCTGCAACTTGTTCCTCTTCAATGACTGTTCCTCTTCTGGTGTTGAGACAGTTATATACACCACCAGTAGCGTCATTTGGTGCAGTGATTTCAGCCAAGAAGACTGGTTCTTATAATCTTGGTTGGGCTGTCAATTCGCATGCATAATACAATCTTCTGGCAGTTGGGATGATTTAACCACCTCCTCTGTGGATGGCATCAGCATGTAAGACACAATCCAAAATGTTGACTCTGATACCTCTTTGATTTTCTTCGCAAAGTGGTCCTTCCTTGGTTGACCATTACCAAGCTGATTCCATTGATTCTCTCAATTCATTCATGTATTAAACACCTGATGTCTTATCCATCAGGATGTTGGCACCTGAGTTATCTGGTCCAAAGGTCCAGATTCTGAGTGCATCATCCTTATCCCAATCATATTCTTCATTAAGAGCTTTGGCTCTGAGTTTTGGTTCATCTTTTGGTGTAACTTATCCTTTTTCAATAGCATCTGGTAAATTTTCATGTAATGGTGTGGCTTAAGCATAAATTCTGTTGTGCTTATTTGGTGATTTAGACATGCAAACAATGTTTGAGGTAGCAGATACGGTTTCCTTGTATGAGACGATTGGGTCAGATTTGATGAGTTCAATACCTGCAAAGTCTTTTTCTAAATCATTCAAACAGATTTCAACGTGTAATTCACCACATCCGGCAACAACGTTTTATCCTGATTCTTCAGTTGTGCATAACACTAATGGATCTGATTTTGACAATTTCTTTAATCCATCGACTAATTTTGGTAAATCTCCTGGGTTCTTTGGTTAGACAGCAACTCTGACGACTGGAGATACTGAATATTTCATTGATCTGATCAAATGGCAATCTGGGTGGTCTGAGATGGTACCAGTCTTCATTAAATATTGATCAACACCGACCAATCCGACTGTGTTACCACATGGAACATCTGGGATGTATTCGACTCTGCTGGCCATCATGAGAACTGTTCTTTAGATAGCTTTTTCAAATAAGTCTTCCTTCTTTCCTACTTTGTAGTTGGCTCCCATAATTCTGACCTTTTATCCAGTAGCAATGGTACCAGAGAAAACTCTACCGAAAGCAAAGAATCTTCCTCTATCAGTTGTTGGAACCATCTTAGAGACGTACATAATTAATGGACCCTTTGGGAGGACGTGCCCGGTCTGAGCATGCAATTAAGCAATAGCATCATCTTATGGTCCTTCATATAAATATGAAGTTCTGTATTTTTAAGCCTTTCTTGGTGATGGTAAATGGCACACAATCATTTCAAGTAATGTATCTAGCAGCATTAATCCATTTAGACATAACAGCCTTGAGTAAATGCTCTTCCTTCTAATTTAGCTTCTTCTTATGTGAGTTTCAATCCCAAAGTTTCAAACATTTTATTAGCTACATCCATATTTCCTTCCATAACAGCATTAGCCAATTTGCAGATTGGGTCCATGATGAAAGCGACGAAGGCTCTCTTCATAGCTTTTCCTGATCCACTGATGTTGTCTTTTCTCCAGCATTTTCCTTCAGCATCAAAGTAATTGTCTCCCCACAATCTTTCTTATAATTTGAGTGGTTCAACCTTGAATTTGTTGGCATAGATTCTGGCAAATCTGGTGCATGAGAAGGCCCAGCATTCCTTTCCTGAACCAAATGAGACTGATCCGAGTTCTGGATGAACAAGGAGATCACCCATGTCTTCTTATTAATAGGTGTTGATGATGACATTGACCATATCAACGACTCTGACGAAGTTTTAATACATTGTTTCACCATCATGCTTCAATTCCAAGATAGCTCTATCGATTTTGTTAACCATGACGACTGGCTTGATCTTCTCTTACATAGCTTGTCTCAACACTGTTTCGGTTTAGACACACACACCTTCAACACAATCAACGACGACTAAAGCACCGTCTGTAACTCTTAAGGCAGCTGTGACTTCAGAACTGAAATCAACGTGTCCTGGGGAATCGATCAAGTTGATCAAAAACTTTTCTAAGGTCTTATTGTCATAAATGTCATATTCATAATAAAGAGAAACACCAGTTGACTTTGATTGTAATACCTCTTTCCTTTTCGTCTTCTCTGGTATCTGTTGCTCTAGCATCACCAGCAACTTTGGAGGCGATAATACCAGCTTTGCATAACAATGAGTCTGTGAGGGTTGATTTACCATGATCAACGTGTGCAATGACAGACATGTTTTTGATGTTGTCTTATTTGTCCATGATCTCTTTGATTTGATCAACTGAAAAATTTACCATGTGTTTTTAACTTTTTAAAAAAAAGATTTAAATTTCCCCATAATTAAATCGTGGTTTTATATTAAATGCGCATAAATAAAAAAAATTCAATAATAATTAATATCTCACAAAAACGAGCAATCATTTTATTAATATTATAATAATTCAAAGAAACATAATTTTATTTTTATCATTAAATTTTTAATTTCCATTCATATTCAAAACTCTGCAAAGTATTTGAATCAAATTTTGGCCATTTGAAAAATAACTGGCTCAGTATTATATGCTGAATATATTTACAATTGAAATTTCACAATCTACAATTCATGAGCACGATTTTTATTCATCTTTATTAGCAATTTGCTTATTTAGCATTAAACTAGTTTTGAGTATTTATCCTTAAAGATGATGAATATGTTATTTAACTAGATTAATTATGATTTATAAAGGTATATTTATACTCATAAAACATGGCTGATATAATATTCATTTTTATATAATTATACTTCTATATATATTCCAAATTTTAACTCCCTTCCTTAAATTCTGATATATCAAAAGAGAATATTTGGTTTCTCAAATGTATTTGAATAAAATTGAATTAGTTCTCTTAATTTAACTATTAATTGATTATTTATATAAATAAATTAGAAATTTGAAGTATTTTTATACAAATTTCCTTTAACTCAAAGTTTATTGGAATTAAAAGTGAAATAATTCAAATATTATATTGATAATAATTATTTTATTTCATTCTTGCTTTTATTCAACTTATTCGACTTTTTCTGGTGCCTCATCTTTTTTAGTTAAATGAGTCATATATTTGTGCCATCTGATCAAATTTTATAGAACAGGATCAATATCTTTAATTTTAGCAAATTCATCGAAATCTCTCTTCCCAACAGAATAGCCATCGCCTTCCAAGAACATCTTTTCTTGTAATTCATCATTCAATTTCAAATGTGAATCATCGTGCTCATGAATTTGAACTTCTACATTTGATTTAGGAGGTTTTAGGGATTCAAAGAATTTACACAATTAAGGAATAGTTAATTTACCCTAGGATGATATAAAATATTAAAATTACAATTCTAGTATTTTTTTCACAATCTCTGACATCAATAACACCAGCTTTTACTTCCTCTTCACCAATAACTCCAACAAAGTTAAAGTATTAGATTTGAGCATTACGCACTTTCTTAGCAAGAGTTTAATCAGCTTCATCAGTAGTAACAGTGTATCCTTCAAGTCTCAATCTGGCAGCAATCTTTTCAGCAACATCCTTATAATAAGCAGAAACTGGACATAAGACTAATTATTTAGGAGATAACCAAAATGGCCACTTTCCTCCACATTATTCAGTCAACACAGCGATCATTCTTTCCAATGATCCTAAAATAGCTCTGTGAACAATGACTGGTCTTGCAAAACCTGCTTTTAAATGATGATAACCCAATTCATATTTCTTTTCTAGAAAATGTAATATATGAAGTAATACCATGTAAGACTTTGTGTAATTCATGTTGAGATAATCCTTGACTTGAACCAGATTCAATAATATCTTCAGGTAATTTTTATTTTTTATGTTAATCTTATTATTATTATTATGGTTCTTTTTATTACTTTTATTTCTTTTGTTTCTTAACATTCTATTCTTGTGGAGCTTTTTCTTAAACAGGATCTTCAGCAGGTTATTATTAAGAATTTTAAGGGGCAGTAGTAATATTATCAGTGTCTGAATGATGAGAAGCTTTCCTAACCACATCAATGATTTCTTAGGCAGCCTAAACTTATTCATTGTGAAGTTATTCCTTATCCTATTAGACTTCTTAAACATCTTCGCTGGCTCTGTATTACAAGTTAAATCTTTCAGGCAAATTGAAATCTAATTGAATGGTACCACATTAGTGTTCTCTCTTGTAGGCATCATATAATTTGACATCAATTTTTGGTCCATAGAAAGCACCATCTCCAGGATTGACTTCAAAGGGTTTTCCAAATTTCTTTAATCCTTATTCTAGTTGATATTCAGCATTATCCCAGACTTCTTTGGTTCCCAAGAATTTTTCAGGACGAGTACTCAAATACAATTTGAATTCGAATCCAAAGAGTGAATAGATGTAACTTAAAAAGTCAAGACAACTCTTGATTTCTTCTTAGATTTGATCCATTCTACAGAAGATATGTGCATCATCCTATTAGAAACGACGAACTCTGGTCAATCCACTCAAAGCACCATGTACTTCATTTCTGTGTAAGACACCAAAATCAGCAAATCTAACTGGTAAATCTCTGTAACTGTGTTGGATCATATCAAACATAAGACAATGTCCTGGACAATTCATGGGTTTCAAACCATATTCTCCCTCTTCACCCATGTTAATGAAGAACAAGTTTTCCTTATACTTATCATAATGTCCACTTATCTTCCAGAGTTAAGCATTGAAGATGTTTGGTGAAATAACTTCTTAATAGCCTCTGATATAGTATTGTCTTCTTAAAAAGTTCATTAGAGTGTTGTAAATATGAGCACCACTTGGATAGAAGAAAGCTGATCCAGGAGACAATTGATGGAACAGATACAAATTCTGTTTCTTACCTACATTTCTGTGATCTCTTAAGGCTAATTCCTTTTATATTTTGACATATTCATCCAACAATTTCTTACTTGGGAATGAAACACCATAAACTCTTTACAAATCATCATTGGTGTTCTTACCCAACCAATAAGCAGCTGAGTTCTTGGTCACTTAAAATGCCTTAACATAGCTAGTATTGGGCAAATGTGGACCAGTGCATAAATCGATTAAATTACCACATTTGTAAGCAGTAGTCATCGCTCCTTCTGGGATCTTATTGGTTATCAACTGTCTCTTAAATGGATTAGTACCAAATAATTCTAAACTAAAAGATAATGGCGATCATTGATACCATTCATCTTTGGTTAAGACTGCTCTTTAAAATTCTTATTTGGATGCTGCTAAATCCGAAGCAGCTTTCTCTATTTTTACATAATCATTCTGAGTGACCTTGTAATCTCCGATGTAGCAATCATAAAAGAATCCACCATCAATTGCAGGACCAATACACAAATGACATCCATATACTTCTTCCAATGCTGAACCCAAAATGTGGGAAGATGAATGCCAAAATACTTCCTTACCATTATTATCATCGAAACTCAATAGTTCCAATTGGCAATCTCCTTCCAATGGTCTAGTCAAATCCCAAATCACGTAATCAGGTTTCAAATTCAATTAGGATCCTTGTGATTGTTATTCCTCATGATCTACATCCACAAAATCTAAAGGTGTTATTAATATAATTATACTTTTCTCAAATAAGGTATCGTATACTACTTTAGCAGCCACCATGCTTTCAGCCAACTTCTTACTAATTCCAACAGCAATCATCAATGGAGTAGTAACCCACTTTTTACCTAAGATCTCAAACTATACAATAAACCTTCTATTTTCTTTCCGTCCTTTAGGGTTATGGTAATTGGGGTCTTCTCTTTAGCCTCTAGTTCTGCTTTTTGGCGTTGATATATTTCATTAAACAACTTCAATCTCTTTTCTTAATAAACAGGCTTTCCAATTTTAAAGGGTCCTCCGATCTTATTTCCAGCTTAAACTATCTATCCTTCAGTAGCTTCTTTCAATCTCTATCCTTGTTGCATAATTAATTATATTTATTTAAAGTTTTCCTCGAATCATTTTATTCATACACTTGTAAATTCTTTCATTAAGTTATAAAATACAACACATAATTGCATTTTTACATAAATTGTGATTACATGATCATTATATAGAATATAGATTCAGAAAATTTTTGATAATTTAATAGTATATAACAAAATGTCAGAGTATGTGTATATTTAACTCTTGAAATTAAACAAACATAATAATAATATTTAATTTGTAATGAAAACATAGCACCAAGTAAAGTTCTCATAATTCAAAATACTATTGTTTATGATATTATTTTTTGAAGATAATATCAATGCTTTCAGATCAGTTGTGCG
The DNA here is from genome assembly GCF_000165425.1 of Paramecium tetraurelia. Lineage (NCBI taxonomy): Eukaryota > Ciliophora > Oligohymenophorea > Peniculida > Parameciidae > Paramecium > Paramecium tetraurelia. The sequence goes on along the minus strand of NW_001799422.1, from coordinate 359,118 downwards.
TTGACAATTGTTGAGTATCATTTAATTTTACTCTCAAATGACATTCGTCATTTAATATTGCCATATTGTCAAAACATAAAGATACTGAAATTTCTATATAGATTTCAATACTTTTAATTTAAATTATATGTAATTAATATAATGAAATTGAATTTAGATATTAATTAATTGTAGTTCCTTAGTGTTAGTTGGTTTAGATACATTCTTCAATATTGTTATTCGAGAACCTAATTTGAGTTTGGTTTTAAGAACTTACCTGATTTGAGAGCTCTGATTTCAAAGAAAATTGATAAAATCTATTTGAAACAGTAATTAGTATTTCAAAAATTATTTTAATTTCTCATTAGAACTTACATCAATTCATTTTTTAATTGAAAATAGTGGCCAGTACAGAATAAATAATGGACTCTGTATTTAATAAACTGCTTTAACAATATATGCTAAAACTCCTATAAAGAATAAATTAATTAATATTGAAAAAGTTTATAGTAATTGATGTCTTTTCGAAAAACAACCTTCTCTTAATACTCTAGTAATGTCTTACAGCTTGACTTAGAGCCAGAAAATTAATCTGCCAAAACTCTTCGGAGATCCAATTATACCATAACCACAGACTATTACTCCCCTTAGGGTAATCTAGATAGTCTTGACAGCTTGCTTGATTAAAAGTCTTCAAAGAAATCGCGCTTCTTTTTTAGCCAAAAAATTGAAAGTGAAGAGAACTTTCGACATTTAAAGACAGAAAGCGATTTTTAATAGAAGGAAGTAAAAGAAGTTCGGCCTTTTCGCTTTAGAAAGAGGGAAGTCCATACAAAAATTGATTTAGATGACAAGAATGATATAGATGAATTTTTTACTGGAGCGGAAATCCCAAGAATAAGCTAATAAGCTTAAAAATAAAATCCATATCAATTAGTGACCTTCACTGATTATGTAGAAAACATTTATGGAAAAGATTGGTTTTCATAAAGAGAGAGGAAATTCAAGAGATAAATCACAGTTTAAGATTTCTTTGATACCCCATGTTGACTTTTATTATTTATTAAAAAAATGTAATATATTCCATTTTTCACCATTATTAGACATTTGATTTTCGTCATAATTATCAAAATAAAATTGAGATTTACTTATTGGATGATATTCTTAAACCTTTTATAGAAAATATAATCAATATTCCAAAAAGACCTCTTTAAATATTCTCTTCAAACTGATTGAAATATCAACAATTTTTGAGTCTTTTTAAAATTGATTCGAAAATCTAATTCTCAATTAGCTATAAGCAGAACCTTATCAAGAATATGATCATCTTCAATGAGCGTAGTTAATAATTCAAAAAAATGATTAAATCGCTTACAAACTATCAAAAACCCTATTTAATTTCAGCCAGAATTAGCATTTGTGCTTTATTGAAGAACTATTAATTCTACTTTAAGCTGGATTGTTCTTTATTTTGAAATCATACACTTTAGATGGTGATTAAAACCTCTTTTAGAAAATTTAAGTGATCAACATAATTTTTATTAATAATAATTATTATAAATAATACAAAAATAACATAAAGATATTATTAATACTTCATTTGTTATTCTAAGAAGAGTTTTATTTCAAAATATGAAATAATTAATATATTGATCATAACAATTATTATCATTACTATTATTAAAAAAATTAATTTGATTTAACTTAATTGAATGCTTAATTTAATAAGTTTTTTGATTTTCTTGATATAAAGTAAAGCATACAATAGGCAACTCAATAATAAATTATTATCATTAAAAATGTGTTGATCCTCTATCTCTTTGAGAACTCTAGATGTATTGAATTAAATCAATTAGAAGTCAAAACTAGCTCAATAATATCCATTATAATTAATAATTGTTATGTAAAATTAAAAATATAAGATATTCAATATAGAAGGTTAATTTAAGTAAAGATAATGGATCTGAAATCCTTTATGAGTGATAACAATCAATTTTGGATTATGATCATATATCATAAAATTCTGCTATTAGATTTTTTAAATCAATAAATTTATGGCCGAGCATTTTAAGAGAGGATTAAAATTTCGCTATATGAAGCATAAATAACAAGTTTTTCAATGCTTTTGATATGATCTTTAATGAACTTAAGAAGGGCTGTAAGGGTGTCTAAGAGAATAGAGAAATAGCTGAAGAACCAAACCAGAATAAGGAAGGGATTCAAGAAATCAAAAGTTTAGAGGGAGATTATGGGTGTATGGAGTTATTAATTATTTCATTAAATTGAATTTAGATATATGTAACAATTTTAATTTAAAACTCTTTGATATTATGTGGTTATGCTATATTTCAAAGGACTTAATTCTATAAATTCAGGTTTATTTTATAATTTAAACAATATAAAAAATGAGTTAAGGAATGAATAATAATTCTTAAATACCGCTTATGAGTATTGCACAAGATTTGGATCTTTGCTAAATGTTTTTGAGGTATGACAATGATCTTATTTATAACCTACTAATAATTATTGATATCCGTATATTTATTTGATAGGCTTATGATTATATTAGTTAACAGCAACATCCATTGTATAAAGCATTATTGAATTCCAAATTATAATAGCTATGTTAAGCATAGTTACTGCAAAATCTACCCTAAAGTTTGAACTTAAACAATTCATCCAAGGATCTCTTTCCAATCCCCAATATGCTAAGTAAGCTAATATTTATATCCCTGTCTCTCATTTATATACCATATATATGAATTATTTGCCATAATTATGTAGATGTCCTGGCGATGAATAAACCGATGGAACTGGATCAATACTTTTCCAATTCAACGCAATTTTTGTAATAAGCCAACTTCCTGAACCCATTTTCTGTGCAACAAATGAATTTCAACTAAAAGTAAAAAAACAACGTTGATAATCCAATTACAGTTGATGACGATGAACCATAATAAGAGTAGAAAAAATGTCACAATCCACTATGCAAGAATGTGGGTGACAAAAAGATCAAGTCAAAAAAGAATGATATCTTATTCTTTTGTGACAAATGCTCGAAATTATATAATAAAGGAAACTTTTGTGATTTCTGTGAATAAGTACCAATTTTCATCTAACTTTTCAAAGGTGTATGGGTCCTATGATGATGAGGCAGGCTGGATCCAATGTGATACTTGTCAAAAGTGGGTAACTTGATTGGTTTATAAATTAGAATCATATTGCATGTGAATAAAAAAATAGGAATTAAAATATTCAAATAGAATTTGAAACTAGTCAATATCACTGTTTGGGTTGTTCCAAAAATATCAAGAAACCTAAAATAATTAAAAAAGTTGAAGAACCTCCTGTTGTGAAATAACGTCCAATGATAGAATAAGAGGATTGTAGAAACAGGGAAAAAAACATTACTTTTGTTGCAACCAAGGATAATAAAATTTAATACAGTATTCAAGAGAATCTAAATTATAGCATATCGATTCAATTTAATGGATGATGAAATCAAGCAAGATTTAGATTAATTGAGAAATTCAACAAAAAAAAAACCAAAAATTTAATAATCATCTCCACCAAAAATCTAATAAAACATCCCAACTTAATAACCTACTCAAACTCAACAGCAATAAACCCAATAAGAAGTAAAATATATTTATTCACAATTAGAGCTAAGAGACTTCATTCGCTAATAGAAATTTAAGAAGAAGAATTAATTAAAAAATCAACTATAGAGATTTGATTGGGGAGTATTGAAATTTATAATATTTCAGTCATTTATAAATTCAAACTATTTTAATATTAATATTAATGCTTAAACTATAAGAGAAGAAGAAAATTATAGAAATCTTAAATAATCCAATTTCTTATTGTAATAGACCTACTAAAAGCTCCTCTACATACAACCCTTAACCTATAGAGTAGTTAGTCTTTAACCGAAGCTTGCTTAGAGTCTACGGATATTAAAAACCACAGTCCCAACAGAGAAATAGAAGAAAATTTAATTTGAGTTAGTTAGAAGGAACCCAAGATATTGAAAACAATAAATAAATTGTAGAATTATTAAAACGAGACTACTCAACAAAATCCAATATTGAAAAATAATCATCTTTCAAAAAAGAACAGTTAGAAAAAAGATGCAACACTACAACAAATAATAAGTTCTTTTAATTGAATGCAATGATCAAAAATAAGAGGAACACTAATATTTCAAGAGTTGTTGAGTAATAAAACGATAGCCAAAAATAAAGATATTAGATGCTTCATCTGAATTTTATTAAGACCTAAAAATAATATTAGAATATTTATGGAATACCTTTATCTGAATTTCTTATAGAGCATAAATTTTTGACCTTAATTCATTAGCAATTATTGATAATTTTATTGATGATCTTCTAAATAGATTGCACTAATATTTATGAAGTAATAACTTATAAATAATATAAACTCTTTAAATAAGTGATAGTTTGGAAAGATTTATCAATTATTGAATTAGTTGATAAAATATCATAGATTTTTGAAAATATTAGTGGAGGAGATTTGCTTAATATCATACATTTAATGGCTTAAATTTAACCTTACAAATACAATGGTAGGTAAAAATTAAATAGAGATATGCAATTATTAAATAAAACTATTTAAGATTTAGAATATAAATGTATAGAACATGTTTTATAATAAGGAAATTTAAATATGCAAATTGATATTACAAAATTAAAAAAACTATTTTATAATTAAATTATTAATATTAATACATTTATCGACTTATTATCCGGATAATTTTGATTATAAATACATATAATATATAAATTTCAAATTTACTACCTACACAATGGACATTTATTATTAATATTATACCACTTTTATAAACAAAGTTAATGAAAAGTATGTTTGCATTCTCGAATTTAACTTGCAATCTCATTTTCAATAACTAATTTTAGGCAAATGCTGCACTCTATTTTTTCCTCCTTTATAATAAATTATTAAGTTCTCAATTTCTTTATCATAATATTATCAAAAGGAAATATGATTTTTGAGGTATCATACCTCCTATCAGTTTCTTATTTCTATAACCCATTCCTCATTTAATTATATATATGCAATTAATTATAACAATAAATGTATTTTATTTTATGAATAAATAATTTTCCAAAATTTGATGTACTAATCTGTCGCTAGGTAATTAATTGACAATGTCTCTTATGGTCCTATTGGAAGCATTACCAAACAAAACTAAGTGATAATATAACAACTTTAGCAAAATATTAGAAATTGTTGATTATGCGGCACATATAATTTTGATTGAATATCATCAGCAAAGTTTCTTACTAAATTAGTTTATCTTTTGTTTTCTTTCAAATCACACAATTTAAAAACTTTAGTATTAACAAATAAAGTTGTTTGCTTTTATTTTTGAGTAATTAGTAATAGTTGAATCTCCAATAATATAAATTATTCTGGATATTTTGAAATCTATGAATTTCTAGTTGCAAAGAGGATAAATAGGAACTTAAAATTTATTAATATTAATATTAAATCAATGGATGAAAGAAGGGCTACGTTTATGTTTTTTATAAAACTATAGTATATCTATATCATTAATACTTCTTCAACAAATTACGCCAATTGTTTAGACTCTTTCAATATTTAATTGTATTTCATTTATTATTGAGCATACGTATTTATAATATATTATTCTTATTAAAATTCTTGAGATTCTTTTCGTAAATCAAGGAACCTTTTTTTGGGAGGAACATACCATTTATTATAATCCTTAATATTTTTCCTGGGAGATATCTTAGTGTATTGTTTACCTGAATCCTGAGCCTATGATTCTAAAGAATATAGGGATTAAGCTCGATTTTATTTCGGAATGAATAGCGATTGATTGATCAATTAATTAATTTAATCGAACTAAATAGGTTGAGTTTATCTTCTATCAATTGGGGGGAGCAAAGTTGCCTATTGTTTTTTTAAGTTGTTTTTCATAATAATTTATTTTATTAATAGTTTTATATAGATAATAAAAACAAGGTTAAAATAATTCTTAATTTTTAGACTCGCTAATATAATTTACTTTGAAATTTTCGTTTCTATTTGTAATTGTATACTACATTTATAATAATAAATTTAAATTTAAAAGAAATAGTACTTCCTAAATATTAGTTTAATACTGAATGGAGAAATAAGAATAGGAATATAGGATAACATTTAATCTATATTATTCTAAAAGTTAAAACTAAATATAAATATATAAAAATTGATCAAAATAAAGGACTGAAGATAAATCAATTATGTATTTACTAGCTTTAATTCCCCTTTTTTATTATGATTGAGTAGCATGATGAATTGAAATAGATAATGTATCCTAAAACAAAAGATAAAAATATAAAAGAATTGTATTTTACATAACTTAAATTGAATTAAAAATAAAAGATATTAACTGAACAATTAGATTAGAGTTGTAAATCCGAAATTATGCATTGAAAAGATGAAGCATAAAGTTTATATATAAGTATTTCTATATCATGAGAGAATAATAATATATTCAATTCTTAATTGATTTAGATTTTAAATCTTTGATACTGTTATTAATATCAAATTTAGTGTGAATTAGATTGAATTCAAATTAATAATATCAATCTATAGTGAATATTTACAAAATGAATAAATATTGAAGTTTAGTGATAATTACTAAAGAAAGTTATGAATAGATAATTATATATTATAATAATATAAGGAAATCAACAACATGACTTTCCATCCTTCTTTTCCTAATTTTAATTTTATGGATCATCTAATATAATATTATTTGCTAATTGATCAAATGAAATTGAATACGTTAAGTTGGATGGTTCACAACAGAATTAACCATTTAAGATGTTTCAGTGCCTGGAAGAGTAGCTGCTATTTATTTGAATAGTAATTCAACATTGCTTCCTAATTTTGCACTAACTTCAATAAAATGAGCATCTTGTTCCTTTGCTAGAGTAGCTCCTTACTCTGTGGATATAACTCTTCCCATTAATATGCATATAGTTACCTGTTTTCAAGATCAATCTTGTTGGCCACTAAAAAGATTATTACATCGTTGCCTCTTTCTAAGCGTACATCTTCAATCCATTTTACAACACTTTCAAATGATTGTTTCACTTTTGTATTATTAGAAATTACCCTCAACATCATAACAAACTACAGCAACTGCACTATCCCTAATGTAGCTTGGTATTAGGGATCTAAATCTCTCTTATCCAGCAGTATCCCACAATTAAAGTCGAATGGTTCTATCCTCATAGTAAAGGGTCTTGGAGATAAAATCGATGCCAACTGTAGGCTTGAATATTCAAACTTTCTTACATGATCTTTGCCATCAAATGTATCAAACATGAATCGATTTATTATCGAAGTTTTCCCGACCGATTGATCTCCTAAGAATACTAATTTATATTTAGATAATGGAGCCACCATAGATCCTTTAGTATCAGTCATTATCAATATAATAATTATTTAAATTAAGTAATTAATCGAAAGTTAAAGAATTATAAAAAACAACGTAAATTGACCTTAAAAATGAGTTTAGTTTGAATACTTAAAGATTATAAGGGGAAACATGGATGATATCTCTCCTCTTTTCTATAAACTAAATATGGTTCTTAATCAAAGAATTTAAAAATGATGATATGAAAATACATAAATGTGGATAATATGTTCATTTTTTTTTCCAATCATGCTCTTCTTTAAAGAATATTCCTAAGATAAAGGCTACACAACAAAATCCAAAGACAATCCAAAAGACTCCACCATAACCTATCTTTGGTTCTCCAAATTTGTACAATAAATATCCCAACATATTGGACAGACCAATAACAAAGAATAAACCACCATAGATAATAGGTCCCACCTTAAATAATATTATTGATTATCATACCTTATGACCAAATATCTTTGCACTTACAGCAGGATAACAAGAGAATAATCCTCCTTCACAGCACATTGTGATACATAAAATAATGAAATAGCCAGCAAAACTACCATCAATATATCCAATAGCAGCAGTACAAATTAAGTTGATAACTGCTATTATCAAATAGACCTTTTTGAAACCAATTTTATCAAACAATACTGCCCATCCAAATCTCGAACCTCCATTGCAGACTGATTAGACTGAACCAAGTACTGTTAATGATGCATCATCAATTCCAAGCTAATTAAATAGAATTGATTTATACTGTTTATCCAAACACTTTATAACAATTAGCCATTAACATACCAAAAATGATAGAACACAAAACCATTACAATCAAAAACCAAAATGGTCTTGATTTCATACCTTATGCTAAGGTTTCACATTCAGCATGCATAACTGTTGGATGATAGTCAACTGATTTTTCATGATTGATTCCACTTGGTTTTTTATTTCCTTCTCCTAAAACCTATTAATATTCCAAATTCAAATCTCTAGGATATTTTACTAATAGAGTTGCAATTATGGTTAGAAGGAAATATGATCTAATATAGTATGATTATTTATTTACAAAGCTAACATCTAGAACATAAAAGGAACATTTTCGAACACATCCTTTGAGAAATACTTTTTTGTTTTCCCATCTTCTTCAAAAGGAATTTCTGGTTCTTCATTATTAGGATTGCAAATAGCCTTGCATATAAAGTTAAATGTAAATGCTCCAAATCCGTAACCGGCAATAATCAATCCTGAAACCATTCCTCTATTGAATGGGAAATATTTCCATCCACATACTAAAATTATAAAAAATTATTACTGATTGGCAACATGTACACTAATCCAGAAGGAATACCTATCATAAAACAGTATATGAAGATAAATCCATAAATATTATTAATGAAGGACAGTATTAAAAATGCTAAGGAAATTAAGAATCCTGCTCCAGCTATCATAGTTTTAAATCCTATTCTTTATGCTAACTTAACTCCAAAAGAAAGAACAGAATTTGTGGCAATTCCCAATATTGGAAACACAATCTAGAGTGTTGATTATGTGACGCTTGGATCTTTATCCTTCATATAAGCACCAACATAAGGACCTTGAAATTAGTATATTGATATTACTTATTCCACCCCACAGATAAAATGTACCAAGCACAAAGTGAAGTGCAATTCCACCAAGTAAACAAACAAAACCTTGGATTTTTATACTGTGAAGCTCCTTTGGTGAATATTCTTTAAAGTGATGCTCGTCTCCATGCTCATCTGCTTAACTTTCATGATGATGTTTATCCAATTCATGATCGCTTTATGCTACTGATTAAGGAACAGCCTAGGGCTTCATTTATAAAGATATATTTATTATTTAATGTTCAAATGATTCATAATGAATAAATATCTCTCAAATTTCAATTTCCCTCATTTAATTTTCATACATATCTTTCGTTTCTAATTCTTATTTATTTTGTGCTTTCTCATATTCTAATTCAACTATTCTTCCTCTCCCTTCCTTAATTAGATAAAATAACAACATAAATAAATTTAAACATAAGAATTGCAAAGTAAAATATTAATTTCCAATCTACTTCATGTCATAACAGAAAATTTCTGTTAACATTAATTCGATAATCCATATTATTTCTATTATCAATTATAAAATTATATTATCAAAATATTCAACATTATATTCAGTAATCTTTTAAATACTTGTTATTATGCTTTTTTCATTTATTTCTAAATTGCTATTGATTTCAGTTGTAAAATGGTAATACATTTATTATAAGCATATTAGCATAATAATATCCATGAGATGTAAATATCCATCAATCTAAAATAAAACAGGACTATTTGGTAGTACTGGATGAGTAACAGTGATATATAAGACATCTATAACTAAATATGCTGGATATTTAAAATAACTCTCTTCATTTTCTCTAAAGTATTAAAATGACAATAACAAGATTGGCAATAGATTTTAGGCTCTGCAAAAACAACAAACCAATAGAATTGTAACATCCACATGTTTTCTGCATATAAATATAATCAAAGGTATGAATATAATCAATAAATATTTAACGTATGACGATAAAATAATTATTATAAATATTCCTATGCTATATTTTAATAAATTTTATTTTGTTTTCAATAAAGTTAAAATTAAATCCTTGTTCTTGATAAACATATAAGCCAAACTTCCAATTGAAAGTAATTAATAAAATGGAAAGTCACTAATCAAAAGCAAGAATCCTAAGAGACTTTAAATCACTGGTTATTTCATTTTTAAAAGTAATACCAAAAATAGTATTATTTTGAATAAGTTTATCTCAATAAATGCAAATGCTGCTGTTAATCCTAAAATATACCAATCAATAATCACTAACTCTTGTTACTTGAAAAATATCAAGTACAAGATATATAGACATAAAAATAGTCCAAGCAAAAGAACAAAGATATTGCCACTAATTTCAGAATTAATAGCAAAAGCAAGATCTTTTATTTCATTTTTTAATGTATCTAAATAATTCTAAATCATCTTATCATCTTTACTTGTTGAAACTAATTCAAACTAATCTTTGAATAAGTCTAAGTCTTTCTAATACTTGATCGACTTCTTTTTTTCAATCAAAGTATAATGTTCATATAATTGATATAAGTTCATCATGTAATCCAATAGTTAAATCTGATTGATATCTTATGCAGGTTTAGTTTCGTAAAATAGACCTGGCAATATCATTCCATGATTCTCTAATGGAATTGGAGAATCAAGTAGACAACTGATTGTAGAAGTTAATGAATCAATTGAATAAATAGTTTTGGTATGCTCATCTTTTGATAATCTTGTTCTATTTGTATAGAAATAGACTTTGTCAAATTTAAGTACAATTATCATAGTATTATTGTCGACTTAGGACAATAAATTATCATATTCTATTGATGATAGCTGAACGTTATCAATGTAATAGAATGCAAAATCATCTTAATTTAATTTTGCAATTAATTCTGATCCGTCATTTAATTACTAAAATTAGCTAAAAGGATCATAATCCGTGTAAGCTTTATAACTTGACAAATAACTAGTTTTATTTTGTTTTTTTAACTGGTATGTCACACTATCTAAGGTTTGGTATTGGATATTCCAATATTGTAATTATGCAATTGGGCTTATTCCGTGTATGACTGTATTGTAAAGAATTTCATAATTAATATTGAATTATGAATCAATATGATAATATACATCATTGTTGTCGAATCCTGTAAAATTTTCATCGACAATTAAAACGATTCTGCTAAATACATAATAAAAAAAATCCTTCTTATCAAGGAATAATGGATTTCCAGTATTCTTTTAAGCTTTATTTAATTCTTATGAATTCATAAAGTATCCAATTAAAATGCAAAGAAAGGCAATTATTTTCAGGCTTAGAAATCCAATGTTAGTATAATTGAACATATTAAAATTTATTATTAATTAGACAAAATATTTAATAAAACAAAACATACCTCATTATAGTTTCTTATGCTTCTGATTATCAAATATTTTAATTAACTTCTTTATTTTTCTATTGTAATGCTATGGATTATATATTAATATCAATTTAGTTGAAGATAGAGTAATTATTTAATAAAGGATGAGACAAGAAAAAAATAGTAAATTTGTTGATATTTAAGTTAACATCTATTTTTAACAAATTGCTCCTTCATAAAAGCATCTAATTTTCTTATTTTGAGAACTAAATGAGAATGAAGAAGAATTGTTTATCATTTTCAATTCAATATTGACTAATCAGGAACTTAGACCCGTGTATTATTAATTTGTAATATTAAAAAAACAAAGACAGATAAATTGTTTGAAACACAATTGAGATTAGGTTCAATAACTATTTCAAATAATCAAGTAATTTCTTGATTAACACTTTGATTCATAAAAAATGAATTTAAGTTATTATTTATTTTTACAATGGATAGTAAATGAATTTCAGAGGTTTACCAAATATTTGTTGTTGGTCATTAAATATTCATATTTACAATAAACTAAATAATTGTTGGTTAATTTGAGAGAAATTAAAAAAAATAAATCAAATTAAAGGTTTTCATAAGTAAAATTCTGATTTTCTTAGAAACCAGTAATTTTTTCAAACATCTATTTTGTTTTAATAAAAATTCTGGGGAGGCTTTTTAAATTAATCTGGTTTTGGCATACTCAAAGATCGAGAGGGAATAGATATGTGTAATTAAAAAAATATATTTTTTTGATGATTTTAATGTATAACTGTTTCATATTCATATGGTTTCAAATTAAAAAGATTATTATAATAATATTAATAACCAATGGCGGACGATGACCCAATGACGCAGCAGGAATAATTAAAAGACGACGGGACTGAACCGTATGGAAAATTTCGAATTGCAAAGCAAACATTGTGTTCAATCGCTTACATGTGCCAAGAGAGAGTATTTGCTGAGGAAGTAGACAAACTAGAAGAAATTGGAGAGAGGCTGATAGAGGTATAAGAAGTGTATAGTATGAAAGGAAGGACTCTGTACGGATTTCAAGTCAGGTTTGACGATGAATGACTAATCGGAGAGAGAGAGAGCATTTGGACACAATAGGAAACCCAGAATAGAGCCTAAAGGGTATTGTGAGTTGTGGCTGGGAGCTTTGAACGATTTTACAATGAAAGTTTTATGCATAGCAGCCGTCGTCAGTATTATAGTTGATGTTTCAACTGCTGATGATAGTTACAGGAAATTGGCTTGGATTGAAGGTATTTAATAAATTAAATAAAATAGGATTTGCAATATTGGTAGCAGTGATTATATCTACAAATGCAAATGCCGTGAATGATTATCAAAAAGAACGACAATTTTAAAAATTGAATGAAGTAGCCGATGAGAGAAAGAGAGTGACAGTAGTTAGGAATGGAAAGAAATGTGATATTCATATGAGTGAAGTGTTGGTTGGAGATGTTGTACAAATATTCGAAGGAATGGAAATTCCTGCAGATGGTTTTGTACTGGAAGCATCAGATTTGACAGCTGATGAGAGTGCTATGACAGGAGAAACTGATCCAATCAAAAAAAATGTGTTGAGTGAATGTGTTAACAAGAGGAACTAATTAAAAGAAGAAGGAGGACAAGTAAATATTAATATCATTAAAATATTAGAACACAGCAGGTCATCATGATGTTCCATCTCCAATAATGATGAGTGGAACAAGAGTACTAAGTGGTGAAGGCAGGATGCTTATTCTTGTTGTAGGAGACTCATCTTGTGCTGGTAAGATTGCAGCATTATTGAGATAAGATGAACCAGAAGGTAAAAATAATTATAAGATTTAATAGCTACTCCTTTGTAAATGAAGTTAACTGCAATAGCTGAAGACATTGGTAAATTTGGATTGATATCAGCAATTTTGATTGTTTGTGTGATGTGTTTGAGATTTGGTATTGAGAGAGGAATGAATGATGATTGGGAGAATTATATGGTTGTTACTATCATTGGATATTTTATCATTGGAATCACAGTGGTCGTCGTTGCTATCCCTGAAGGATTGCCATTGGCTGTTACTCTATCATTGGCTTATTCAACCAAATAGATGCTTCAAGATTAGAATCTAGTCAGAAAGATGGCAGCATGTGAAACTATGGGAGGAGCCTCTATGATTTGTTCAGACAAAACAGGAACATTGACTCAAAATAAAATGTCACTTGTTAATGTGTGGAATGATGATATTATTGAAATAGATACCTATTCTGAAAAACAATAATTGACATCTTATTTCCCATAAAACTTTTCAGAGTTCTTTATTCAATGTGCAGTTGTCAATGGATCAGCAATGCTTAGACCTGAACCTAAAGGATCTAAGACAGAAATTGCATTACTAGAATTTATTGAAAGATGCTCAATGAATTACGAAGAACAAAGAGAGAAATATCCTGCTAGTACTAAATTCCCCTTCAGCAGTTAAAGAAAAAGAATGTCTATGGTATTAGAATTAGATGGAGGCAGACGTAGATTGGTCTGCAAAGGAGCATCAGAAATGGTATTGGCTGCATGCTCATAATATCATTCTAAGGGAAATGGATCTATTGTTCCTATGAATCAAGATTTGAAATAGAAAGTAGAAAAAGCAATTGAAACTATGGCTGGCAGAGCATTGAGAACTATTTGTTTAGCATACAGGGAAATTAGTGCAAGGGAAGATTTAACAACTAAGGATCCAAAAGGTGTATATGCTGTTGAATAAAGTGACTTAACCTTGGTTGCAGTCTTGGGAATCAAAGATATTCTTAGATAAGAAGTGCCAAGAGCTATTTAATTATGCAGAAGAGCAGGAATTAAAGTTAGAATGGTTACTGGAGATAATAAAATGACTGCTAGAGCTATTGCTAAAGAATGTGGTATCATTACACCAGGAGATGATTAATCTATTGTAATGGAAGGACCTGACTTTATAGCAAAGATTGGAGGTGTTGTCTGCACCAAATGTAGAACAGCTATCTGCCCTTGTGCAAGAGATAGTACTACAGCAAAGAAGGAAAATAAGGATGTTAGAGTTGATACAATTGCAAATCCTTAAGAGTTCGATAAAATCTATCCTCATTTAGATGTATTGGCTCGTAGTAGACCTGAAGATAAGTATGCTTTAGTGACAGGCTTGATTGAAAGAGGTCATGTAGTTGCTGTCACAGGTGATGGTACAAATGATGCTCCAGCTTTGAAAAAGGCAGATGTTGGATTTGCTATGGGTATTGCAGGAACTGAAGTTGCTAGAGAGGCTGCTGCTATTATTCTATTGGATGATAACTTTAATTCCATTGTTAAGGCTGTTATGTGGGGTAGAAATGTCTATGATAACATCAAAAAGTTTTTGAGATTCTAATTGACTGCTAACTTAGTTAGTGTGGGATTGACATTAATCGGAGCTGCTGTTTTGAGTCAGGAAGTGTTGAAACCTATTTAATTGTTGTGGGTTAACTTGATTATGGACACTCTAGGTTCTCTTGCCTTAGCCACAGAGCCACCTACTGAAAAATTACTGTATCGTAAACCACACGATAGAAATGAGTACATCATCTCTAAAAAGATGTTTAAATTCATTATCGGAACTGCTTTGATATAATTAGCCGTTGTTTTATTTATAGTGTTTGCTGGTGATTCCTTTTTGCCTGAATATGCTGATGACTATGATAACACTGCATTTAGAGGAATAAAGAAACGATACAAATATAGTGATCATTTATGCAAGACTACTTATGAAGATCTCAAGAAATACTCAGAAGAAAGTGGTAGACAGATGGTTTTGATTCCAGATGCCACTTAATCAAAAGAAGTTAAATAGGGTGGTACTTGTTTATCATCGGAATGTGTATGCCATGAAAATAAATGTTATGAAATCATGTGTGAGGAATGTGATTTTGAGACTAGTTGCACTATTGTAGCCAGTGGTAGATTGAATACTCCTGAAGGAAAGAGAGACTATGCTGTATTCTATGAAGACACTCATGAACCTTCTCGTCATGTATCAATTCATTCATTACCAATTAGTTTACTTATGTCTTTAATGTTTTCATCATGCTTCAATTATTCAATTTTCTCAATAGCAGAAGATTCAATGATGAAATCAACGTTTTTGAAGGAATAGCAAAACATGAGGCTTTCTTAACAATCGTACCTGTTATTTTCTGCATCTAAATCCTCATGGTTACATTTGGTTCCAAAGCTATCGGACTTTATGGTAATTTTGGACTCAAAATATAACAATGGTAATTCTGGAATATATGTGTAGGTTGATTGGTATTGGATTCGGATGTATATCAATTATAGGATGTTTCTTCCTCAAGTTCATAAAGGAAGACATGTGTTGTGAATGTGGAAGTAAAGAAATCAACCCAATGGAAACTGAACATAAGGTTATCGCATTAAAGGGAGATCATTCCTCAGGTGGCTTAGCAAGACGTTATTCATCTCTTGTAAACTAATTCACTTATATATTAGAGACACGATTAGAATCCTTTTGGTGCTCCTCATCAATAACATTAGCATTGAATTATTATAAATAATCATATATATTAACTAAATAAATGAAAATCAACAAGAGAGCCACTATGGAAAGTGAGTATGACTAAAAAGACATCGTTGTCATTGATAATGGTACTGATACTATCAAAGTGGGAATCTCAGGAGAGGATTATCCTAGAGTAATTATCACTCTATTATATTTATAGCTTATCTATGATAATAAATGCGGATCACACTCAGTTTAAAATGACAATGACAATCCAAACAATAAACCTTAACTCTTATTTGGTTAAGATTTAAAGAAAGTCATCAAAGAAAAAAAGTTGAATGTACAGTTATCAAATCCAATCAAAGATGGAGTACAAATTATCATTATTATATTTCCTTAGAAAATTGATAATGTGGAATCTATGAAAGAATTCTGGCAATATATTCTTGAGGACGGATTACAAATATCTGAATTGCAATAAGTCAATTTATTAATCATCGATCAAGTAAAGAATACCAAAGAGTACAAATCAAAACTTGCTGAAGTCTTTTTTGATTATCTCAAAGTCTAATCTGTTTTGTTCATGAATTCAGCAACTTTGTCATTATTTTCTACTGGATTAGTTAGGTAATTATTTGAATTACCCTTTTTTCAGTGGTCTGTCGATTGAATTAGGACATGCTGTTAATACTGTTGTTCCCATTTATTAAGGATTCCCAATTATGCACGCATTAGAATTTTCTCATATCTCTGGTGCTGAAATCACATAATGTTTGGAAAATGATTTGAAAACCTACGAAATATCACTTGATAAATTTTCAGAGGAAGAGAAACAATGGATTATCAAAGATATTAAAGAAACTATGTGCTACATTGCTGGTGATTATGAAATGCAAGTAATCAATGTCAATTATTAATTAAGATCAACTCCGAAGATAATTTTACAGAAGAAGAGCGAAGTTATGAATTACCAGATGAATAAGTCATTCATATTACTCCAAAGATTAGATACCACTCTTCAGAAGCCTTATTCAGTCCTGCTGTTTTAAATAAGTCTGGTTTTTCACTCCCTCAAATGATTGTTAATTCAATCCAGAGATGCGATAAGGAATTGAGGTAAGAATTGGTTTCTAACATGGTGCTTGGTGGAGGCACTTCTATGTTTCAAGGCCTGATATCAAGACTCCAAGATGATATTTGTTAAATCTATCCAGGAGGTGCTATGAGATCAGAATTTAACTTTGTTGCTGATTTTCAAAGGAAATATAGTGCTTGGATTGGTGGTTCCATGCTTGGATCACTCAAGACATTTTAATCTTTAGCTATCAACAAACAGGAGTATGAAGAGAACCCTGAAGGAAAAATGTCACTTATTCATAAGAGAACATTTTGAAACAAATTATATTAGTAATTATTTTTAATCAGATTTAATTTATTCAACAATTACTATAACATTTATTTTTTCATTATTTTTTAATAGGATATGTAAATTAATAGATTCAAAAAGCCTATTTTAAATATCTTTATTATTACTCGTCATTTGATAGACGAAGGCAATTAATTGCTTTTTTATAACTGTTCATTTAAACTAAAATTTAAGCTAATAAATTATAATAATAATTATAACCTTTTTTATCATAATGATCAAAATCTTCTAAATTATAGAAACCAAATTAATCCCAACATTATATTGCTTCTAAAAATCTTATATTTTAAATTAAATAAGAAGCTATTAATCATTAATTATGGTCAACCTTTGTAATTGAAAAAAATTGTATTGTTTTTATTTAATTTTGTTCCTTCGTCCCAACAGTCTAAGATTTCCGAAAATCTATCTTATTCAAATAAAGCGTTAGCTAATAAAATCATTAAATTAATGGATACCTTTCTCTCGATAAAAATATATATTGTTCTAATTAAATTTGATTCCTTTATTCCAACATTATATAATTTCATCAAACCTTTCTAATTACTCTAAAAGAGAAGCTTATGATAACAATATTATTGCACCTTTGTAGTCATAAAAATTAAGAATATTTTTATTATTTTAGATCCCAAAATCCCAGACCTCAAGTGCTTATTCTATCTGTCCTTATTCAATTAGAATTTTAGCTAAACTAAATTTTGCCAACTTACATTTTTCATTATAAAATAAAATATTTTCTTTATTATTTTCAATCCCCCAATCCCAACATTTTAAAACTTCACTGATTCTCTACAATTCAGCTAAGAATTATGCTTAAGATATCATAAGTGATTTACCTTTCGCAATATAAAAACAAATATTGTGTAAATTCTTCAATATTCCTTAATTTAATTTTTCTAATGCTTCTTCGATTCTATTCTACCTTTTTAATGCATTAGCTGCATAGTAAATTATAAATGATACCATGTTAACCCAAAAAATGTACATAAGATTAATGAATTTCTACTGCTTAAGCCCAACATTCTATAACTTAATCATATCTTTTCAGTTTTTTTAAAGCCCAAGCTTTCAATAATTTGATTTAGTTACCTTTATTGCTAAAAAATTCCATAGCCTATGAATTCTATGAAATGATTTTATCACAATAGATTATAATTTCCTCAAATCTATTTTACTTTTATAATGCCTTAACTATTCATAATCAAAATAAATAACTAATATAGCAATAAAAATTTGGATTTTCATAATTGATTTTGATTCCTTAATCCCAACATTCGATAATTTCATTTAATTTTCCATTCTTCTCTAAAGTCTTAGCTACAAATAATGAAATATCAATTAAACCCTTCTCGATGTAATATAATATATTATTTTAATTATTTACAATTCCTTAATCCCAGCAATCAATACTCTCTTATATTAATCCAATCTATTCTAAATATATAGCTAACTTTTAATTGATAAAATACATTTTATTCCATAGAAGTAAATATCAGTTTAATTCAACTAAATTGCTTAATTTAATAATTCAATAGCTTCTTTTTAAAGACCTTTATCTCTTAATTAAGAAACTATTAAATGTAATTTGTTCCATACACAGTTAATAAAAAAATATTCTAGGATCCTACTACATGTTTTTATATGTAATAAATAGGCAATTTTAATAATAGTTTAATTATATTTTAATAATATAAAATACAAGGAAAATTAAAAATTTTGTAATTTCTTATAATCAATATCCTTTTTTGATAGCAAATCAAAACTATATATTTGATAGAATTCAAAAGGTTTCTTTGGCTTGAGTCATAAATTTAGTTATAAAAATATTCTCATCCTATCCCAATTAAATTGCTAGACGTTAAATTTAGATTGCTTTCCTCTACATATTTAAGCCTTATAGTGAAATTCCTTTAAACATAATTGATATTCTTCTTACTCTTTTGATTAGTTATTTCTGAATTATTTGGATCAAGCTTAAGTGCTAAATCATAACAACACAGGGCTTTAAGATATTGATTTTATGTTTCTAAAGAAATACCTGAAAATAATGTAAATATTCTATTTACATTTCCATAAATAAATATGCACTAGATTTGGATTTAATTAAAGAATGATTTCGAAATGTTCCAAAGCCTCAACAGATCTTGATAATATTTATAATGAGATCCCTAAATAATTGAAATTATATACCTACATAATGATGAAGAATTACAAAATTAGGATGTTCTTTCAAAGCCTTTTAGCCAACATCTATCACTTCGTTATACTTTTTCTTTGAAATTAGAGTAAGACCTAACCTAAGTCAATTGAATACATCTCCAAACTTAAATCAGGGGGAATTATGGATTTAATTTAATTGCCTCATTAATAATAGATTCAGATTCATCAAATTAATGTAAAATATCTAGAGCTATACCTGAAATTACTGATTGACATTTGGTTTACCTTTAATACATAAAATGATAATATTTTCAGAATCATTTTTCAATTCTTGGTTACAATGCTCTATAACCTAAGCAAAAAATTAAGGATTTTCTTTTTCAATTTACTCAACAAATGCTATTAGCTTCTCGACTTGATTTAAATAGATTAAAGTTTAGCCTTATTAAACATTTGCAATCAAAATACATTTATAAAATTAAGCATAAGGAGTATTTTGTTTTTTTTGGACTAAATCAGAAAACAATTCATCTGCTTCAAACCATTTTTTTTAATTGAATAGATTAACTGCTAATTAAACTAGTCAATTAGATTTTGTAACAATACATTAATCTGTTTTTTATTAAATATTCTCTTTATGTAAGCACAAGTCTTAATCCATTATATAATGTTATAATAAAATATAATTAATTAATTCATTTAAATTTATGCTAGATGACCTTTTTTGGTATTTCTTTTAAACTTGAGATATTTCATTTATATTAATTACACATTCAAATAATTGAATTAGATTATCTAGAAGTAAGAATAATCTGGAAAATATGAAATTACTTATTTCAGGTATTCAAAGTATTTTTATTTAATTTAGAAAGACTAAATTAATATAAAGTAAACAATAGTTTAGATATTATCAAATAGTATATTCTATAAAGATAAAAAGATTAGTTACAAGTTGCATAGAGCTTGGAGAACTTTAATAGTTTAATAAATCAGAAAGCAACATTATTTAATTATGAATATTAAATGCTAAAATGCTCAGCAGGTTTATAATCTGCTTGAGTAACAAGATACTCAATTAAGCTTATAAGTTATATAATTATTTAATTATTTTTAATTTCAACAATAAGCTTTTACATATATATGTCTCAATTAGAACCATTTATTAAAATGTTGAATTTTAATTTGAATATTTTGAATGATTAGAATTACAATTTAATAACAACTAATAGAATAGAAATATTTGTTATGAAATTTTGAGATCCAACTTTTAGATACTTAATTGTATAAAAATAATTAAAGTTGCTTTCAAGTTGTTTATACTCACTAAGATTGGGTTTGTGAATTCATATAGAAAATTTAATGAGATGCATAAATTTTTTA
The DNA here is from genome assembly GCF_000165425.1 of Paramecium tetraurelia. NCBI lineage: Eukaryota > Ciliophora > Oligohymenophorea > Peniculida > Parameciidae > Paramecium > Paramecium tetraurelia. The sequence continues at coordinate 338,205 of NW_001799422.1, read as the reverse complement.
AGTGGTTGCTAGAGGTTTTTGGATATCATATTTATTTTCAGATATCTATAACTGATATCGATCGAACTACTTTTAAAGAGGAATAAAGTATAGTAATTAGGTTAAGTTTCGATCTAACCTTATCAATACGGTGTGGACTTTGATATTTATTATTGATTTTAATTTTATAAACAACTAAATAAGATATATCGAATTTCATTAGAAATAAAATTAATTATTTAGAAACACATGCAAAATCTAAAATCATTCACCCCACGACAAGAAGTTAAACCAGTTAAGGTCAATATTACAACGTAAATCACATAACAATAAACACTATAGTGAGTAATTCCAAGCCTTAACAAAAATGTATAATTTGGGTAAATTGTAAACAAAAAATGCTGAGCGTGAACTAATTTAATAACATTTGCAATAATAGCAATTAATATAAACCAGTACTCAAAGAAACAATACACCATAATCTTGCAAGAGCGCCTAAGAAGTATGAATACATGCTATATAATTTTAAGATGAAATATTTCCTATATTAAAAAAATAATGGAAAGGAATAATAAGTCAAAATCTAGAACAACTCATAGGTTTAGCAGAAACCAAAAAATAGTTTACATCGCAATTTCTCTTAAATAGAGAAGTCTGGATCTCCAATTCTGCCTTCGAAAATGTAACCCTTGGTAACTTCATAACAAAAAGTTAAAAAATATAATCCTTTATCTATCGATTAAAGATTTACATCAAATTAATAATTTGTCTAATAAATAACATCTTAAATAAATAAAAAAGAGGATCCACCAAAAAAAGATAATTTAAAAGTTAGTCTAGACGACTTTGTAACTTAAATTAATAAACCAGCCAAGAGTTTGATTTCTCCCTTCAAATAAACTAAATCTTTATCCCCTTCCAATAGGATTCAGTCATCTAAACAAAAAAGTAATACTTATGTATGTAATCATATTAGAATATATATACTATGTGACATCTATAATAGAAACATTTAAACATTAATATTCACAAACCATTGAATAATAATTGTATAAGGACCATGCTATGTAAACGTTTAATTGCATTGGATTTTGTTTGAATTTGCAAGATCCAGATCCTTAAATCTTAAGATAAAAATAATTAGATATACCTCTAAAATAAAATTGCAAGTGTATGATAATAATAGTAATAATAGATAAGAAGACTGTGGTGTTTGATTTGGATGAAACATTGATACATTGCAATGAGAACTAATCTCTAAAGGCTGATGTTTATATCCCCATAAAATTCCCTTCTGGAGATGTAGTTTCTGCAGGAATCAATGTTCGTCCTTTTGCCAAATGGATATTAACAGAACTCAGTAAGTTATGTGAAGTGATTGTATTTACTGCCTCCCATCAATGTTATGCAAGTTAGGTGATTGCTCATTTAGACCCCAAAAATTAATTCCTTTCAGCTTAGGTTTTTAGAGATGGATGTGTGTTATCAACTGAAGGAGTGCATGTTAAGGATTTGAGGATATTTAAAAGAGATTTAAAAGATATTGTGTTGGTAGATAATGCTGCCTATTCTTTTGGTATGCATTTGGAAAATGGAATCCCTATAATTCCATATTATGATAATTAGGAAGACAAAGAACTAAAATTTTTATATGATTTCTTGATTGAACAAGTGTTACCAGCTCCAGATTGCAGATTGGTCCTTTAATCGACTTTCAAATTGAGAGAATTTTAGAAATATAGAGATCCAAAGACAGCCATAGAGAAACTATTTTGATTGAACTTGTAATTAATGTGTTTATACTAAATGGCTTAATTTAAATAATATTGAAATTACACTTCAAAAGTATTATTTTGAATATCTATATATTTTATTTTTATTTTATTAGAAATCTATTTATCTTATAATATTCTGAATTACAGATTTATTAGTAATTATTTTGAACTAATAGCCAAGGTTACTAATTTAGATGTGTTTTATATAATGGCAAATATTTCATAAATTTTAACGAGCATATTATTAATAAATATACATTATATTCTTTTGAACACATGAAATCTGAAATTTCACTATTATTTATTATTATCAAAATGTAATCTCAAATTAACAAAACCTAGATCCTAGCCAAAGTGAAGAAATGCCATAAGAACATTTCCAAACTTAATGAAAAGTTGTATATTTTTGAAACGTTTAATAACAAATCAAATTTCAACATTGAAAAAAATTCAGATGAGATCAAATCAAAGGCAATTAAACACTCAGTAGTCATTATCAATGATGAAACAAGCGTGGAATTGATTATGAATACAGAGGATCCCCAATAAGATCAGGTTTTAGATATAAAATAGACTGCACGCAAATTAATATCACGATTTTATTATCACATCAAATAAAAGATGAAACAAGGTTCCATCAATCAAATTGAAGCATTAAAGTAATTTTGCGACAAAGAGGGCAAGAACGATCTCTATTTGAAGCTTCATTAAGGATTTCTAAAATTGTATTTTGAAAAAGATTCAACATGTAAGGAATGTCATTAAGTCGTAAAAACCTAGTCAAATTGTCTTAATCATATCAGAAAGGAACATCTGGCTGATTTAGAAATTTATATTTGCATAAAATGTAAGTTGTCATTTTCTAAAGGAGATGTATTGGAAAAGCATATTTAACAACAACATTATTAATAGTAGAATGTGGTCTAGAGTCACAAAGAGACTAAAGTGAATGTCTAATAAATGCAAAGCAAACAATAAAGTAATGGAAATTGCATACAACATAGGTTTAATCAGAAATTAGATTTAAATAAAATTGTTTAAAATATCTAGCCCCAACCAATTCTTAAGAAAATATTAGTGCCCTAATAAAATAATAACAGTTTAAGATCCTCGTCAGACGAAGCCAAAAAGTGCATGCCTGTATTTAATCAGGTGTATATCCCTGTAGAATTCTAGGCAGGAAATGCAGAGGAGAACCATGAAGATAAGTAAGATCTTAATTCCAATACTATCAAAAAGCCATCCAAACTTAAAATTAAATTCATATAAGTATAAAAAAATGATAAAACATAAATTAATTGAAATAATTATTTATACCAAAATGATTAAAGGAGTATTAACTAAGTCTCATGGAATTGTTATAATAACAATGACAGGTCTATTCACTTAAGCAAATTGGACATATAAAACTCTTTAATAGTCTTCATAGAAGCCAAATGATTTCTAAAAGGATTTTCTCCAATATCAAATGGCTCACTTTATAAATTATGTACTATTTCTAATTAATAAGTCTATAAGTGGATTTTTTTTCCCCATTACAACCAGTGTATTGCTGTCAGGATTATTAGTTTTGAGACAATACAACTATTATATCGATTATGAATAGGAGAAATAAAAATACTTTAAATATGCCCAGATATCATTGATTGGGATCATAAGTCTCTTAGGTTTGAGTGTACCAGGTAGATATATTTTATTGAATAAACATCGTTGATAAATTCTGAATTAGTTTTTAGAGTATATTTAATTTTCATAATTAAGAATTAGACAGTTTATATATAAATAGTTTATTTATTAAATAACATATTTAGAAAGATCTGCAATGAATAAGGACGATATCATTGGAAAAAGGGATGTAAAAGAAACCTACAATTATGATATTTTGGCAGATGATAGAGTTTCTTTGTTTTCTTCGATAAGAGAATCAAAGAAGGAAAATTAGAAGACTTTAATTTTAAGTACTTAACCTACCATATATTGCTGTCTGAGTATATGTAGTTTTTTGATTGCCCTATCAAATTTGCCAGAGGAGGATAGAATTTATTTTTTTTATGATGATCCTTTATCATACAATGTAGGATTAGTAGTAAATTATTAAATTAAATAAGAGGTTTGCATGTGTTTTCTTTGTATATTGGGCATAGTAATCTCAGATATTATTAAGAAATCATTTACAAATAAACAAATAGGAACTTTGCCGTTTTTGACAAAGAAATAACACAAAATGAATTTTAATGCCACTATCTGTCTAGCAGGACAAATAGCTCATTTACTTTTACTTATTGAAATAATTCTATAGGCTATGCCAACTTAGTTATTTTAACATGAAACTTTAGTTGATTTATCATTTTTACTAAATGTGGTTTATTTTGCTTATGCCAATAGTTTTTTAGAGAAGAAGAAGGCTGCTCAGATGCATTATATACCATTTTTCATTTATATTTGTGTCACTCTTGCATGTAATAATAGATATAATTTAGAGTGCTATGTTAAAACAACTCGATGAAATTACAATATACTCATATTTGGAAGGTGTAGACAGAGAGAGTTATTTTAACATATATGGGGATTATGTTGCAAGGAATATAATTTTAGTTGTTTAGACCAGCTATAAAGGAGATGGAGAGAAATCAAAATATCTTGGCAGAAGTTCTTTGATTGCTTTATTAAATATAAAATCAATCTTGGAAAGGTTGAATGTCTTATTATTTTTTTTATGGTTGTTTTTTTTATGGTTATTGTTATTATTATTATTATTGTTATTATTATTATTATTATTATGGTTTTATCTTTTGCATCAACGAGCGCATGAAGTTTTTTTGAGGGGAGGGTGGTTCTGGAGTAGCAATATATTATTGCCTGTAATTTGGAGACACGGGGATTTGTTTTATTATCAGGGGACTTTGGCATTCAAAATTCTTGGGTATTTGTAAAGGTTGAGCATTCGATATGGATTTTACAATATCTCTGAATTCATTCAAGAATTTCTCATTATAATACTCAACAATTCTAGTGAATACTTGCTTTTGTTATGAGTAATATTTAGTGTAAAGCTATGATAAATATTATATTCTTACTTTATTGTAAGAGTTAAAGGAGGGACTTTGTTTTTGATGTTTTTAAATGACATAGAATGTGCAAATGATCACAGTGTCAAAAATCACATCCTTCAATACTGATAATTTAGGATTCTTCATAAAATCACAGATTGCAGAATAAGCGAAGTCATGAATATCTAATTCCAAGATGTTGCAAAGTTCCTTCACTCTCAAGGCTAAATGGTTTTAAAATCTCCTCACCAATTCAGAATCAAAATATTTTGGGGAATCTATATAATATTATATTCAATACTCTCTTTGAAGATTTCAACCAGTTTTTCAGCATCTGTTTGCCACATCAAATTGAAGAGGATATGTTTCTCTAATTCAAAGAGTTATGAAGTTATTGTGGAGGGCATTTATCTATGAAAATGAGCAAAGTTAGCTATCACTCTAAATAAATCTAAGGGACTTATCTCAAAGACTGTGCATAATTATTTCATGTTTTGCAATAAGTTAGGTTTTTAGGCTACAATTTAATAGGTATACAGAGATAAACCTAAAATAGCAAATTGGAATCTATAATTTTTAAGTAATTTCAAATCAAATTAACCTTCATTCTATTTCATTAATGAATCTATGACAGCAAGACACAATGTTAATATAGTTTATACTTGTTCAGTTTATTTTTAAGATTTGGATGCTTCTGTGACCTCAAAGTATTTATTAATGTTAATTGTTGCCTGGTTATAAAACCCTTATTCGTCGTCGTCATCTTCAAAGCATTTATAAGTTTGCATAGTGATTTTCTTGATCCATTAATGTAATTCCATGCATTTACTTATAGGAGTTTGAGGATTAGCATTTTTCTTGATATCAAAATATGTTTTTTCTTGAGTGTTGGAGAATTTGTTATCTTTCAATGGTGTTTACATAAAAGGAGGATCACTTTTGATTTTGGTCTTCTTTTACCATGTTTCAAAGTCTTAATAGTCAGCTTGCTTGTTGATGTCTTTCTTAGGTGTAAATACAATCCTCTATCTCAAAAAACATTCTTCATCCAAATCAGAATGCTTTCTAGTCTTTTCGTAATATTTGTGTAATCTTCTATAGGTTTAATCAATTGTATTTTCTTCAAACAATACTGAAAGTTGGGTTTCTTGAGTATCTTATTGCATATCTAATACTTTAGTTTTGTGTTGCATCATATTCACAATTTGATTGATGCATTTAAAGCACAAATCCTAATAATATTTTAATTCCTCATCGATTTCTTTTTAATCATTGCAAAAAAAGGACAGCATTTTTTGTGAAATATCTGAAACATTTTATGTAAATGTATTTGGAATATTTTAAAATACAATCGATAAAGATCCCACTAAAATTAAAATGACTTTAGTATTTGGATCACAAATAATAAGTTAATTTTTATCTAACTGCTCCTCATATTGTAAAATATTCTATCGAACTATTATGCAGAGAATCCAAGCTACTTTTTTTAAGTCAGATATATAGGGATCGCAATCATCCTCCTTTTTGAATTATGGAGTTTAACTTGGATTCTGTACAGGCCTATTATAATATAAAAATTATCAATACTGGATGAGACTAAAGCATTTGTCAAACTTTTTGTACAACCTAAAGCTGAAATTAGCCTATCTCACTACATTATCAAATTCAGTTGAATGATACTTCAGAAGCGCAGGAAGATCTTACAAAACCATTAAGAACTACTCAATATCAGTTTAGGGATCCAAGTTGCGGATGATCTACAATTTTATGAATAACATACTTAGGTAAGTGTAATCCCATTGCCTTGTTTTGTTTATCCATCAATTTATTGAATTTGGCAACTTTGACTGCATAAATAAACTACAGCTGGAACATAAATCTATATATCCTCTAATCAAATATACTTTTTCATCCTACTCTGAAAATTATTGCATAGCTTATTTAACCTTATCTAAAGTTTCTTGATCCAAATTTAGTTAATTAGAAAATTCTTCTATATACATTCTTCCCGGGTAATTTTATTATATTTATAAACTATTAATGAATATATTTTGAAAAATTGAAATTTGTGTATGAGCACAAAATTATTACTCATCATCTAACTAATGTTTATTATTAGACCATTCTCATTGCGAATAATCTCACTTAAGTAATATTATTTCAAATTAATCATAACTCCAGTAATTTGATAAGAATGATTTAATTTTCTTTAAGATATTATACTTTTTACCAAACTTCCCACTAAGAAAACTTATGTAAGTTTAAAGAATTTGAAATGCCTTATATTAAGCATTAATTATAAGTTCATATTAATTACTTGGATTTAATAATCAAAATAAAATCATTCATTCCTCACATCATTTATTAATACAAAAGAAATTGATCTCATATAGTAAATCAAAGAATAAAAATTTATAATTTATTTGCACACTTTAAAGGGATGAAATTTACATAAAAAGCTTGAAGTAACTAATTTACTCTCGCAAACTAGATCGAATATATACATTATAATTGTTTATTAATTAATAAAAAATTATATATAAGAATACTTTTACTACGTATAAGAGAATGATAATTAATCAGTTGGTTTTTAAATTAAAGTTAAAAATGAACCAAATCCTATGATTTATCATAGAATTTAATTGTTTTTACTCAAAAACTTTATAGGAACATGTTAATTTTGTAAAAATTTGATTAAATATTTATTTTGAAGATTTCAAAGTAGATAATACAGTTCAGATTAAACAATAATATTCATATAATGGAATAACAAATATATGAGATTATCATTCATTTAATTATGGTATTATTCGTCCACGACTTTGCTTAGGAAGATCTTCATCACTAAAATCAATTTTTCTCATTTCTTCCAAAGGATTTTCTTCTGAGAACTAATGCAATTAGTTTAAGAATGCTAATGGATCGTCATCTTCTAAATTATCATCTTTAGTATTTTCATTAGATGATTTTAATGCATCAATAACTTCCTTTTTATCCTTTAAATTAGCATTAATTCTTGTGACTAAGTTTCCTGGATCATTTTGGCAAGCTAGTTCATTATCTTCATCAGTCTCTTAATTTGATTGAATTTTCAAATTAAGCTATTCTGCAACTATTTTAGCAGTACATTTTCTTTGATGGCTTTCTAATCTATCTATAACACCCTTCCATTTGCAGCCATAAATTTTGTTTGAACAATAAACATCCAATTCACTTATGATTCCAGCAGCAATACGGTCGACTATGAAAAATTATTTTGACCAAAATTACTTTGAAAGTGCTTTCGCTTTGCATCTTATCTACATTCAGGACATGTCTAATGATCAGTTAACCATTAAGAAATGCATAATTTACAAAATGTATGGCTTCATTAAAATATATTATTACCCACATCGTAATCTTGTTGGTTCATCAAATACTGCAGAACAAATAATACACTTTAGATATTTGGAAATCAAATTTTCATTTACAAAATTTCGCTCCAATTTTGTGCTTTACATTATATTGATTATATTTATTTAAATATATTTTTCTATTTTATAAATACTAATTACATCTATTCATTTATAGTATTGAAAACATGAAGAGTAAGTGAAATTAGCCTATGAATTTGTAATTTTTTACTATCTCAAGATTACAATTAAAATATTTAGTGATTTACATAAAATAGATTACAAATAGAAAACACATATTTTATGCAAGCACTCAAAATATGAGAGGAATACAGTATTCATACTTTGTTAATAATTAAACTAAATATATATATATACTATTTGGAATTAAATTTTTATTTATAATTGAAATAAATTTTAATATGTCTGAAATTGAGCAGTTAACTTAATAGAAGTAAGAGATTGAGAAAAGTCAATCAATTTTAAATTAATGGGTTTAATTAAAGAAAAATCTGTCTTCTAAATTCAAAAATCCAGCAGAAGCTTTTAAATCTTTATGCAAAGAAGGGAAGGATGTGTTGGCCATTGAAGATTTTGGGGATTATGCAAAAGGATTAGATTTGTAAGATAATTGAACTATATTAAATAGAACCTAAGTATTTAAAGACATTACATTAAATGAAGAAAACTTTTCTAAGGCTTGGGAATAATGGGAATACAAATAAAAATAGAATGATCATAAATTACAAATCATTAATGAGAAACTACAGCTGTTGACAATGTTGGATAATGGAGAGATGCCTAAGGAAGCTTCACGAGGATTAGATGCAGCACCAAACAAAAGAGTATAACAAATAGAAACATTAGAAAAATTACGAGAGAAATTGGATAATCTAGTCAATGAAGGACAAAAATAGAAAGAAAAATAAGATGTAGTTTAAAATGAATAAGACTGTTTTGCACAATTTTTAGCCAAGAAATCTGAAGTCAAATCACCAGAATTGCAAGTTTCTAAACTTCAATAAAAAAATAACGAAGAAGAATAAAATAGTAATCCTTCTAAAGTTAAACGAAGTTACATTGATTCTACTCCTGCATATTCTAGAAATAAGGCTACTTTCGGAAGTAGTGGTAATTTACTTCAAAGTAGTCTCTAAAATAAGGGTTCGTTAGGAAATAGTCAAATATCCGTTAAATCTTCCTTTATTGTTGAATCTTAGATTTAGATATCTCCCCAGAAGGCAGCTCAAAATTTAAGAAATTATGTTCCTAATCCTCAATAATAACTAAGGTCTCCCTATGAAGAAAGGTAAGTGTAAGAAGAAAGAAAGTCCCAAAAGGCAAACAGAATGAAAGGAGATCTTCAATCCTATATATCTGAACTGTTTTAAAATGAAAGAGAATCAAAATAGTAAATAAGAACATTTGAAAAACCAACTTCCCAAGGCTTAGCTGGGTTTTTTACATCTAAGAGATTATATTAGAATGCATCAAATAAATAATCATTTGCGGATACAGATTCCCATAATGTATCAAATAGAGTGCAAACAATTAGGTATTGTTGAATAAAATGATAGATATAAATTAGATGATTTTTAATCTTAAAAGTTAGCATAATATAGTTATGTTCCAAGAACAGTACCAGATTGGACTCCTGATAGACCAGTGAGATTGTCAAATCCGAAACAAAAATAAAATAGTGGGAAATAGATAAGTCCAAAATATACTCCTGGAAATACTCATAGATTAAATCTTAATTATTTGAAACAAGAGAAGGAGACACATGAACAAAAATAGGAAGAATAGCCACAAGCAAATTGCTGATTTATTATATATTAATAATATAAATAAATGATGAATTCTAAATTGTTGATGTTACACATTTTATAAATAGTTCATAGATTAAATATATAGCTTATCAAGTAAGCCAACCAAGTTTTATTTTACTATTTCATCTTCAATTTCTATTTCTCTTTCTACACATAATTATTATAGAGGAAATCTGTTAACCGAATCAATTCCAAACAATAATGACCAATTAGAGATTTATGTAAGATTGCCAAATCTGAATGTTGTGGATTAAAAATATCGCAAATCCCCCAAGGAAATTTTCTATTTTGAATAATGCAATCATTACCTTCCATAAATAAGATGATTTCCAACTTGAAATTGTTCCACCGAACTTATAATTACATAAGGAGGAGTAGGTCCAAATTGACTCTTCTCATTGAAATTATTATTGCATTAACATTTAAACAAATCGATATGATAATCATTTATCAAATCATTAAACTGCTATTTAAGCTAGATAATCTCATTTTTAGTATAAGAATCTCCCTTGGCTAAAATGGGAATAACATTCACTAATCCACTTATTTTCTTTAGAGCCTATAAATCCTCAGTTTAAATTCTAGGACCAGAGAAAAAGTAAAAACATACATGCACTCTTTCATCCAAGTCTTATTATGATAATTACTAAAATTTCTCTTTGCTCTCATACTATTGATTTTATCTTTGCTAATAAGAATTAAATTAACTCCGAATGTGTCCACATAATAATTTAAGCCAAGATCTTAGACTATATTGATGTCTAAACCCAGGAGTGTCAATAAATTTGATATTTAAAGTTAAATCATTAGCAGTTATTTGACCTTTGTTTTTTGAATGAATGAATACCTGATATTTCCTATATTTGAAGAGTAGAATCTCTTAAAATTTAGCCCGTTCCAAACTTTTTTTTAAGTATAACATCAATAAAAGTGGATTTCCCTAACCCTGATTAGCCAACAACCATAATGTTCAAATAGATCTAGATTTAAGTGATTACTAATACAGGTTTGTGATCTCTTTGCTTTTTTTATTCAATTAAGGCTTAAATTTCAGATCCTGGATATGAATCTCCCAAGGATTCTACTATTTGAGATTCATACTCTGACTTTTCTATGTCTTGTTGAATTATAGGCAAGGGTTATTTAAGGGAAGATGATTTACTAGATGAAGCAGCATATTTTACTTTTCTTAATATTCTGATGTTTCACTAGCTTATTCATCAAATTTATGATCACTTTACTTGATTGTACCTGTTGGCCCATTGATGATTGAGAAATCCTCTGTTCTTTATGAATTATCTAATTAAATTTGCTTTAAATTTCATACAAGAAGTCTCAAGTTTAGTTCTTTTGAAATCTTGCATTATAAATTATATTTATTAAAGCAAAAATCAGCCAGAGATAGTTTTATTTTTATAATTTCTAGATATTTGTTAATGAATAGGATAAAAGAAAATGAGGAGAAAAAAAGAATTATATATTGTTCACAAATAGGTTTAATAATGTGAATATAATTTATTTGTTTAATGATTATTAAGTCTAAAGCTACAGTAACAAAGATCAAGTTGCCATAATTGGCTATGAGTCACATTCGTGAACGATCTACTCGACATTCATAGACAAGATCCTTGAATCCCTCTCAATCTCCAATGTCTAAAATTTTATAGCCAACAACTCCTTTGCATTCAACTCATCATAAGAACTCTTCTTATTATCATTATTCCAGCATAATGAAAATAGAATAAACCCCTCTCAACGAAGTCGAAATGTTTAACTGTTTATATAAACCACTCGATGCTGCCAAGACAACTAAGAATAAAGAAAGTCCGCTTAAGCGTGTCCGCAATAGTAGTAATGAGAACTTTTAGAATAATTTTATGATATCTCGAGATCCTCGCAGAAGTGCACCTGATTTAGATATGTATCCAAACTACTTGAAAAAGCCTCAGTAATAAAATCAAACTAGAAGAATTGAAATAAGAGAGAAGATCATGGAAATATATCAATAAGTTGAGAAATTGCTCAAAAATCATAAAGGATATGTAAGATAGGTAGAGAAGAAGCAAGCTGTAATTACTTTGGTAAAGTTGAGAAAAGAATTTCTACTTTTAAATTAGGATTATAATGATTATTATATTTTACCAAAAGCAGAGCCTGATCTTGAATTTAAGAATAGGATGGAAATGCTCATAAATTTGTTCTAGCCAAATAAATTACAAAAGAGCAATCGAATAAATCTATTATTTAATTGTGATGATTCATTTAATACAGCTGAACAAAGTTAGATAATGCAATTGTTGTCTGATTAATTTAGTGACTAGGATTAATATAATACAACATCTCAGTAATCTAGTGAAAACTTGTCAGAAGTATCTGGAACTATTAGTCAATCAAAAAGAAATGCTTAGCAACATAGAACTACAAAAGTAGTAGTGCAAAGATAATCTAAGTTAATTAATCCAATTGAGTCATAATAAATTTAATAAAATCAAGTTGATTCTTAAAAACAGAAACGCAAAAGTATTAAATAAGATTTAAAGGATTCTAAAACTTAAATACCTCGAAAATATACTAAATTAAGTATTGAAGATATCATGGATACAAAAGAAAAGAATGCTAATATAAACTATTTAGATGAAGAATAGGAACCAAGTGAAAGTGGTACAGGTGATAAAGAGACAGATACAAAGAGAAGAATTAGAAGAGAGACAAAAATGATAAGTAGAAAGAATGCCATTTTTGCAGCTAACGGTTAATAAATTGATAAGAAAAATTATAGAATTGATACTGATGGATAGGTGGTCAGTGATTAAATGTCTGATTAGGATAAATCTAGTGATAATAGAAGGTAATCTGAAGAAACAAATCGAAATGGGTTGGAAAATAGAGAAGATTTATTGTCCAATTAAGAATAGATTGATGAGATCTTAAATCAAGTTGAAAATGATTTAATTACTTATTAGAGAGTGGATGAAAATGATAATAAAAGAAAGAGAAGTAAGGCTATGGAATTCAATATAGATAGTAATCAGCAAGGTTAAAGTAAGTTTTAGAAATCATAAACTAAATATGACCAAAATATTATCATTAAATAAAGTTAAATATACAAAACTGAACCAGAGTTTTTGAATTAAATAATTGATGAAACTGGTTTGATTGAAGCATTGTGCAATTGCTAATACATCTATGATTCTCGAATTTTGGATTTATATAGAATAGACAAATAATATACTACATGGGATGATGATATAGATTATATTTACTGTGGAGAATATTAATTCAAATGATATATTATATATATAATGTTTATTAATGATCATTATTATAATTTTTCCTGCGCTTTTTACAATAAATCAAAGAAATTGATTGAGGAACTTCCTGTTGGTAGATTGAGAAAGCCCATAGCTGTAAAAGCTTGAAGATGTAATTTAAATCCATCTATATCATCATAATTAGAAAATGTTGGACATAAAAATACTAGGTGTTTGCTTATTAGCAAATTGAATCCCATTTTCAGAGCAGCAGCTAAATATTAATAATAGGTAATACTATGATCATAATCCAAAATGATTGACAATATCTTCATTATGATATCCATCACAGATTCTGCTGTTAGAAGCTAAGGAGGGAATGCAAAGTAATGTTGGATATCCAAAGACTTAACTACATTATTATTATTAATCAAATTTTACGTTTAAATATTTCCCTTTGAACTTCGTAACATTAGCTTCTCTGATCAAGAATGAATTCCTCAATTGGCATTAATTGTTTATAATTAACTTGTACTTTCTTCTCATTTAGGAACTTAAACAGTTTTTTATTGGCTTTATTTAATTCAGCATGTTATCTTAAAATAATGGAGTAGTGTCCATTTGATAATGGCAAAAATGACTCTAAATCTTAAGGAAGTATATTCAAAACAACTAATGCATCACATTTATTAATGATTTTTGCGACTATTTCACAATCTTAGATGGTAATTGCTTTAAATATATCTAATTAGTGCTCATATAATCCTTCACAATTCAATTATGCGCTGCTTTTCTTATATGAATTTATTCTTCCTCTTTTAATACAACTATAATCATCAATATGATTATCAAACGGTTTGCATAGCAACATTTAACCATCCATCAATGGAAATGGATGCAAAATGAGGGCGTATTCATTTCTAAACTTGTGAACAAACAATTCAGAGACATCAATTTTATCAGGCTTTTCCTAATTACTATTTAGGATAGTTTCAATATCTTCTTGTAAATCCACAATTGGTCCACCTCCAATAGATTAGACTTAATCTAATTCTTGTTGTTCAATAGTAGGATTGATCTATTCTTGTTATTAATCAGCATCTTATGGAACAGTCTATTAAGGGTCTTCAACCTAATCATTTTTTATGACATCCAATTCACCCTCTTCATTCGGTTATTCAACAATTGGTTGAGTTTGAATGGTTGCCTTTGGAGATGAGTTGGTATCATTTAATTCATTAGTGTCTCTTCTGATATCAGGTGAGATCATGCCTGAATATGATTAGATAATATATTACTATTCTTATGAGATTGTTCCCTCTCTCTCTGTTATGCCAATTCCTGTAGTTGTTATTAGAGTTATTCTTATTCCAAAGTCAGGAATCTGGCTGTTTCACTAAACCATAAGATTTGTTTGATTACTAATTTACCATCCTCTTTGACTTCAACATCTACATAATTAGATTCTTGAATAGCTTCCTTGTTTTCTTCGAAATGGTGAGATTCTTATAATTTTTTGATTGGTCTCAATCTATCATCGAACTTATAGAGAAACTAGAATAAAAGAGAGGAATCACCTTCATTCCATTTCTAAAACTAGATGAGTAGATACTGTCATTTGACAAGTTTCGTTTTACATCTGTTCGTATTAGGTTATTAAGTGAATCATACCAAGTCTTCAATTTTTCCTTGACTCCGCTTTTAAATGACTATTTGAATACACCATCTGTAGGCTGAACAATATTATTAGAATAGATGATGAGCATCTGTTATTCTATTTTCTCCATCAAAGTTCTTCTTGCCCCTCTGCAATTTTAACTTTTGATCCAATTCTTGTTTGGCTATTTTCTTATTGACATCTGGAGTGATGGGACCTTGTCTTAACTTGGGATCAGAGAAACCGAATCTACTCTCTGCCAATGCAATAAATGCCTAGATGATTTGCATGGTTGTACATTTCTATCTCCAATTAGACAACCATCCATCGTATATATGATGGGATTGCTCTTTTATTTAAATCCATAGATTCTGCAGATCTCATCAGCATATTATTCCCATTAAGTTAGATCTTTCAATACAATCTTGAATGAAATTTCTGGGTAGTATTGTCTAATCAGATTGGCCATGTTCTCACACTATTATGTTAACATCAAGATAGAGTACTTCGGCTGTATCGACTTTATCGGAACTGCCTGCTATTATATACGAACTCATTTTAATTAATTATCTTTATTTGTATTGTACTATAATTAATGAATCTAAATCAACGATTGGTTTTGGCAACTTTCTCTAATTCGTCTCTCTTTTTAATAGTGTATGACTTTTATCCGTCTTCATTGGATGCTGCAATCAATTCATCAGCTAAGGCTTCAGCGATTGTTTTCATCTTCTTAAATACAGAATCTCTAACACCTTTGGCCAAATTGTGAACAGCCTTTCATTATGATTGATATCCTTACCTCATTAACTCTTCTAATTGGAGCAACATCAACTGCTTATTATTTGGCAACACCACCAGTTCCTACTTTTGTGAAATCTTCTCTTGCTCCACCTCTTTAGACTGCAAGTGATAACACTGCAAGTGGATTCTTGCCTGTCAACAAATGAACAATTTCAAATGCATGTCTGATTATTGCCACAGCCTTTACTTTCTTACCTGTATTTCTGCCATGAAACATAAGTGCACCAGCCAATCTTTCAACAATTGGACATTGAAGCCTTTCTAAACTTCTTTCTTTGATATCTATAAACAATAATTATTCAATCTCTTTACCTTCCAGCAGTGTGAGGGACAAACACTCGTGATTTTGATGTTTGAACTGCAATATAATCTTTGAAGCATTAATCTGTTACTTGAACTTCATCGTAATCCCATTTTCCGAATAATTTAGGTTGATTTGCAAATTTGACTGTAGCTACAGATTCTTATTCAGCCATAATATTTTTTTTAAAAAGGATATTTTATTTATTTAAAATTTGATATATTTTGCATGATTAAACAATCATTCAAAACTAAAGTGGCTTTAATGTTATCATACATTGGCACCAATTATCATGGACTACAATATCAATAAATGTATCCCACAGTGGAATCCACACTCTATGATGCACTTATTAAAACAGTAATTTTGAATAATATCAAGGAATTTAGTGTCTGAATTAAATGCAGATAGCATTAAGAAGATAGGAGTAAGTAGAGGAGCAAGGACAGATCGAGGAGTGCATGCATTATGTAATGTAGTCTCCTTGAAATTGCAAATTGATCAAAAATATTGCTCATCTATGACCAATAATAAATTAGTTGATAAGTGGAATATCGATTGGGATCTATTGATTCAAGAATTGAATTCATAATTGCCATCTGATATTAAAGTTAATGCAATCAAACATGTAACCCAATCTTTTAATGTAAAACACTAAGCAGATTAAAGAATGTACAATTACATATCACCCTCATTTTCAACTGTGGACTATGTTTAGAATATATGCAATTAGTACTTAGGAACACATAACTTCCACAATTACACCTCCAAAAAAGAATACAATGATCCTTCATCAAAAAGATTTATACAGGATTTCAGGGTTCAAAATCTCAATTTTCACAACGAGAACTATCTTAAGTTCACCATTCTTGGAAATAGTTTCATGTACCATTAAATCAGAAAAATCATAGGAACTATTTATTAAATCGTGTAGGAGAAAAAAGACCTATCCTTCATTCAGGATACTTTCTCACAACAGTAGCACTCTCTATATATTGCTCCATAATAAGGTTTGTACTTAAGGGAAATCAAATTTACAGGATATAACATGAAGAAAGATATCCCATAGAAATTGGAGACAGATTTCAAACAATAGAAATTAATTGATGCATTTGAAGACCAACTAATCTAATATATATGTGAGCAGTACGAATCCTATAACATTTTTGAGGAATGGTATAAAGAGATATAAAAACATAAACAATGATGAAATATAATTATTTATATAATCATAATGGATTAACATCATTCTAAATCTTTTGGAGCTCTCAACTAGTTGAACTGCTAGCTTTTTAAACCAAAACCTCTACCTTTCAGACTTCAAATAGGTAAATTATCTCATTAAATTCAAAGGTTCTATACCGACTGAAACGCCGCGAGTCCTCAAATAAGCTCTAGTCACTCCTTCAACAAATGATAATGATTCAAAGTATCTCTTTTCATAACTTAGTCATTCCCCCTCTCCATAATTGCGAGCCTTCAAATCCTACAGAGTCTCCACTGAAATGTTAAATGGATCTCCAATTGATTAGATTTAGTTAATTATTCGAGAAAACGAGAACCTGAAAAAATCCTTGAACCAGAAACAGAAGATTATTGACACGTTGACTCGATCGTAGAAATCAAAAACTCGCTTTGATTTCAATGACTTGAAAAAGAATTCAAGGTCGCACATTTAACCTCAAAGTCAATAAGAAGCCATCAAACCTAAGTTAGTAGAAGTTAAGTAATCCGTCTCTCAAAATTACAATAAACGCACTAAGTTACCAAAAATTGAAGACTCAATCTAAAAAGAGGATGATGACTGTAACTTCACTTTCGCTAAGAATTTTTTCAATAACAATGTTACTTGTCAAAATCATAAGATTAATTTTAAATAAGTGTTTGCCTAATCTCATTTGAAGAAGAAATTTTTCACTTGATAATTAATTTCTATATAATAATTTAAATGAAAGACAATTATGATCATATCACAACCTCTTAAGCTATATTTGATGTGGTTAAAAGAGGGAATTACGTTGAGGAAACTCGTGTCCAATACGAAATCAAATGTATTGGAACTGAAATAGAAACAGCTCAAATGTAAAATATTCATATTAATCTCAAAGGGGAAAAGACACGGTTAAGTATAAGTTCACAATAACCAAAATTGATTTGTTAACAGATACCAAAAAGTCTCATGAATTTGTCAGGAGGTATTCTGATAATAATCAACAACTTATAGATATACACATTTCTTATGGTTATAAAATGAATTGCAAAATAAATAAATAGGCAGGGTGATTCCCAGTCTCCCTGAGAAATAGACAGTTTATGATAAAGATAAAAGGTACTATCTCATATAATAATATAGAAAATTAGAATTTGTGTACTTTATGTAAAAAATATTGAGTCATAAAAAACTATAATAAATTGATTGTCTAGAACGGTTTTTTAGTGAGGAATTAAGAGTACTGATTTATGTAATATTAGGATTATGATGTGTTTCAACACTATATTGAGAATATGAAGGAGTCTCAATCAATGATTAATATATTTATTACAACTGGAATATCCTTTATGAATATGTTCTCTAAAGTCTGTAATTATAACTCTGTCTAAATAATAAATAGAATACCTGATGAAAATGACAAATAATTTGAAGAATGTAAATATTATGATAATTTATCTTAAGATAGGAAAGAATTAGAGTAAAATAGGTCTAATACTGAAATAATAAGTTCTGATATCTGTAAAATAGTTTAGAAATTGCAGATATAAGCGAGATCTTTATCGAATAGTTTTGACATATTCAGTAAATTATACAAATAGAATTAGTGAATGAGTGTTAGGGAGTTGAAGAATTTGCAACACTTAAAACGATCATAAAAATTTATGAAAGTTACGAAATTAAGTTAAGATAGAAGTATGTTTACAGAATGGAAGCAAGTATTAAGGATTATGATCAAGCAATAAAATTAATCAATCTATATAAGGAATTAAAAGATTAAATCAACAAAGACACTCAATTGATTGGCAATCAATATTACAGATCACAGGTAGACGAACTGAAAATGCAAATCAATAATAACAAATAGAAAGTAGAGCAGCTGTAGATCAACTTTTTAGATGATATAGATCTCTTTAAATAACAGTAAAGTTGGTGTTTGATGGATGTATAGAAAAAGTTTTATGTCGATTTGCAGGAGTGTTACGACTCTATTAAATCATAGAAAACTGCACATCATTTGTGAAACCTATATAAATAATAATAATATTTTGGTATCTGAAAAATAAATTATAAATTAATTAACTTATTGATATATATTTCGAATATATGTCCATAAAGAATTTGGAAGACTATTAACAAGAAGAAGAGTAGGAAGACAATGAAGAGGCAGAAGTCATTGAAGATAACGGTTTTAGAGAATTATATGAGAACTAAGGTATGTATTTGATTCTTCTATGAAATCAGAATAATTCATGAGATAAATCAATTAACTTAATCATTAAGGTGTTCTCAAAATTAAGCTATAAAAATATTAGGAAGCTATGAAATTACTTTAATAATCAGAATAAATGTTGGAAGTAAAAGAAGTAGATTGTATAATAGTATGCAACAAGTTGTGGCAAATAAATTGATAAGAATCTGATTATTGTCATACTCTATAATCAGGCATGCAGTTATCAATGGTAACTCTATAAATAATATATCAATAAAGTTAATGGATATTAGACAAAAGTTCAAAATATTTGACTGGAGTTATATACAATCTGGATGAGAGCATGAAAGATGAGGATGTAAATAACAATATTGAGACAAATGAAGAGGAAAGTGATGCCACTTAAGTTAAGAAAAAGTCATTTCTCGCTAGAGCTTCATTGTAACACACAGCAATATTGAGTTAATTGGGAAAGTAAGACTAAATTCAATTATTAGACACAAATAGGCGTTATAATCAGCTAGAAAGGCTGCGGAAACTATGAGAGAAGTATTTAAAATAGCCTCACAATTTTGCAATGATTGGGTAAATAAAAATGGATCATTGGAATCATCAGCAACTACTCATTCATTTATGAACTATAAATCTAAACAAAAAAATGCTAAATATTAAATGAAAGATGAGGTCGAATTTAGTCGATTAGTAATTAATTCAGGAAATGATACATTGTTAGATATGTTGAGATATTAGGATTTAGACAATATGTCCAATAATGAACAATTGATTTTAAGAGAGGCTAAGAAATAGTTGTATTATTGGAAGAACAATCCAACAAACAATGAAAAACACATTCGACAAGAACTGAAGATAAACAACAAACCAGATGATTATCGATCAATCTTGGGAGTCCAAAATGTTGAAGAGTGGATACAATCATTTAATGTTAGTTTCATAATGCACATGACTCCATTAATTCATAGTGAATTTGCATAGCAGGGAGAAATGTTATATGAGATTTCCAAAAGAATGTTATTGGAAAAGATCATTTAATTATCAATCTCATACTTCACTATTGCAACTGAATTAAGATTTATAGAATTAGAAAAAGCAAAACAATAGGGAACTAAAGACTTCAATACTGAAGAATTTAAATTAAGTGAATTATATCATCTCAAAGCTATTGAAATTGCATGTAAACATATAGCTTGTTCTTCTCAATATATTAATCATCTCATTACCACTTATCATAAACATTACAATTCAAATTTAGATACTATCTAAGAAGAGTCAATCACCACCATAGTCTCAGAGTTCAACTACAAGGAGTAAAAGTTGCAGTAACTTAAATAAATGCAAATGTAAACTTAAAGAGAAAACCAACTACTCTTGTAGAAGATCACTGAAAAAAAACTCAATGATTCATCTCCTACTGGAAGATTAGTGAATTCTCTTTAGGGTTAGATATCTCCCCTCAAAAATAGTAGAAATATTAGTGATAACATTAAGACCCAAGCCAATTTCCTTGATTAGATGATTCGTAACAAAAGAAGATAACAGATGCCTTCTGATATATCTCCAAAATAAAAGTTTTAATTTTTGAATTTATCTACTAACAATAGTTGCGAAAAAGTCAATGAGAAGGTGTTGAAAATGAAGGATACTCTAACAATATAATTATAACCTTATAAATCAGCAAAAGCAACGTTCAATCATATCATCAAATATATACCTTTTGGTTAATAGAACAATAATGGGTTAGTAAAGTCCTTCCTACTTGAAAGCTGTAGAGTTCAAAGGCAAAATTTTGTATCCAATTGTTCTCCAAAAAGAGGAGGAAGATCTCCTAGATAATCTCCAGATAAGTCTTATGTGAATTACAAAACTAGGACTTCAATTCCCTAAAACAAATAGAATATTCCTAATTTGGAAATAGAATCATGTATTGATAACTTTATATTCTAGAATTTCCAATTAAGTTAGAGACTTTAAAATAGTCATTAATAGGGAAATCATTTTAAAATAAAAAAAGAAAATGAATACAACTTATCATTCTTTTAGTGTTTTTTGTTTATAATTATTTATATATAAATTTAAGCAGTAATTGTCACATCAGTTAAAAGACTTTCGTACTCTTATTGAATCTATCATCAGCCAATTCTAAAGTGCTTCCCATATAGGATTACTAATGGATCAATTGTTGCTACTATTAACTATTGCTTCTTATAGTGTTTAATAGATTAATCACTCGATTCTAATATTGATTGATATTGTTATTTCTATGGGATTTATCATTTGAGTTTAATGGCAATAGTGAGTTCTCTGATTTAGTCTACTTCTAAGCTATAATCTATTCTAAAATAGTTGAATATTTCATCATTCTCTAATTTAAGTTTAATTCCTTTTTAACTAATATATCCTCCTTTTAAGCCAATTAATTCTCTTTATCTTTCAACTTCCTTTCTTTTTATATTAACTATACTTAAGTATTATGATACAAGATACTTGTGTTTCTTTTTGCAATAATTACTATTCCCATTAATTAAAAAAGTCTGTATTCTTGGTATTATCCAAAGGCTAAGATTTTTTGTTAATTAAGGATGGTTTAAGCAAATTCTCGACTTAATTCATAACTGAAAAAATTAATAATTAATCATCAAAATTTAAATTAATAGGATGTAGCTGTTGTCTAAAATACAGAATTTTTTATCTTCGGGGATTCAGTGTGTGTTCTAAAAGTATTGAATTACGTCTTTTTATTCATCCTTTTTAATTCCTATTACCTCTTATTCATAAAACTCTTATATTTCATCAAATATTACCTATTACATTTAAGAAATGTTCATCGCTGAGATTTCAGCTGAACCACTTGTATTTAGATGTTTAGAAACGTACATTTTAAGATCCTATTGGAAGTTAGATTAATCTTTAGCTTCTTCGTTGCTTATTGTGTATGCTTTTACTTGTTCATCATGCTCATTAGCATTTTTAATCTCGAACAAGTAATTATTTTTGTTGAAATTTGAAGCCTCTGAAATTAAAACCTCTTATTAACTGAAGGTTCTTCTTAAGGATGGTGATAGTTTAGGAATGTCTTGATAATCAATACAAATGTTATTAGATTGTTTCTAGTCTTACTCTTACTTATTATCATGCTTTTTATTCAGATGCTTGAATAATTCATCTGAATACTTCTCTTTTTGTTTTAATTCTAAATTGCAGATAGGTTGAAAACATTTTAATTGTTCAATCATAGTTGAATTTCTCTTTTTTAAAAGAGGTAGAATTTCAAAAAATCTTTATCCTTTATATTTAACATATGATTTTAGGTCGTCTCTATTTTTCTTATGCAAAGCTCTAATACTTTTAATTGCCTCAGTCTTATTTTAAGTTCGATGCATATCATTTAGTTCTTATAGATATTAATTCATGTATTCTATTTTATCTTAATAATCAAATTATTATTCCTTTGTTTTAAAATGTTTATCCAATTAATTTTCATACTGCTAATCTATTTTTATGTCCTCTACGTTGCTTTTCCAATTATGATGTACTGGAATTTTAATTTTACTTGCACCAATGTTTATTTTTTTTGAATTGACTTTTTCACTCTTCTAATCAACTGGTTCCTCTGGCAAACCATATCGTATAATTCTTTTTTGACTGAATGATCTACACTATTTTATATCCGCATAGTTTTCTTTTAGATATACATATGCAACTACTTTTTTCATTCTACTCTCTTATCCATCTTCTGTACCCATCTCAGGACATGAATTAAAAAAAGGAACCTCATTATCATTTTAAATACTTATATATTATTGCTTTTTTTGTGTTCATTGATACTTCTCTTTATTTATTTGTTTTTAGGTTTCATTATAAAATTAATAAAATATATCAATAATTATTTTAAATTAAATCATTAAGACTAATTCTCCGTTTAATTAATTCTTGCTAACTAAAATTATGTAGTTTACAATCTCCTTCTTGTTATCTCATAAGAACTAATTCATCAATTCTATAGACTCTGAATCCATTTTGGAATAAATAGATAAAATTGATAGATTAGACAATAAGAACCTACTTTTAATACAAAGAGTTCGATAACATTAGGCTCAAAACCAATGAGCAAATAATTTAATAAAAATAACTGATTACTTAGATTTTTTGTTCTATATTTATTTAAATAAAGAGAATAGGCAATTGATTATTAGTAATCGAATTGTGTTTTCTG
This sequence comes from Paramecium tetraurelia, assembly GCF_000165425.1. Classification (NCBI taxonomy): domain Eukaryota; phylum Ciliophora; class Oligohymenophorea; order Peniculida; family Parameciidae; genus Paramecium; species Paramecium tetraurelia. The sequence continues at coordinate 314,514 of NW_001799422.1, read as the reverse complement.
AAATAAACAATTAAAGTGTTCCAATGTAATTTAATTTTTGAAACTAGAATAATTATGGCGATCTAAAATCAGATTTTCATATAAATTTATATATAAGTAAAAATGTAAGACCCATCTGATTTAATTTACCAAGTTGAAAACGAGCCAAGCATTTAACTCATTAAATCAATCAAGATTCAAAAGAATAAAAGGTTAGTGATGAAATTTTCATCTGATTCTTAAAATGTAGAAAGTGATTAAAGTGTCGATAACTCTCAATATTACAGAAAACAATTCTTAGAGAGCTATTCTATGTTCACAACCAAGAATTCAATACCAGGCAAATTTAAAAGTTTGAATTAACCAAGCTATTCTGAAACTTATAAAGCAAAACTTGCATCAATACGAAAGATTAAATCATTTAGACTTGATGATGAAATATATAGTTAAGATGAAGAAGAAAGTTTGCCAAAAGAATTGATGAAAGTCGATTTTCAGTTTAGATAAGATGCTATTATTAATGTTTAAAAAATCCTTAACTAAAAGAAATGAGATTACTATGGATTTTTTCACTTAATTACTCTTAAAACTAATACATATAATTTTTCGATTTTAATTCTTATATTATTTTGAATATATAGTTTTTAATAAAATTCATTATTTTATTGAATCTATTTAGTCTTGAAAGTCTGCCGAGCCAATTTATTAATCTGGAAACTAACATAGTTAATTAGCACTTGACTTAAGCACTAATACGAATTTAAGTAGATCGGATTCATAAAATGTTATTTAAATCCTATAGCGAATTTATCACATCTGTTAATGGATTTACTCAAGAGAGTGCCAAAGTAGTTTGAACCACCTAAATTTGCAATATTGTAGCATTCTGCAATTAAAGCTGTGCAACATTTTGATTTTAGTTCTCTCTAATAAGATTTCTCATTTATTTTTTAATAAAAGTACTCCAAATAAGACAATATTCGAATGGACTTCAATTTTAGATAATTTATCATAAGCATCTGTTATTTTAGTAACTAAATGCTTCTTAATTAAAAACAACTCTAATCTCATCTATAAATAACCAATTACAAATCAATAATGATGTTTAATTATTTCTGATCTTATTATCTGAAAATTTTGTTGTTTTGAATTCTTTATTCTATGAATATCATTAAATATTTGATGTTGCATAGATGTAGAAATATTTATAATAATAGTATTTCTAAGTTTATCAATAGTGCATATATATTAAAACAAGTCAAAATGTAGAGTAATTCATTTTTGTTTTAGACTTCTCTTAAAATTCTAGATCATTTATTTCTTTTATAATTATTAGAAAAAGGCTTTGAAGATCTAAAGTTCTCTGTGTTCATCAGCAATTTGAATATTCTTTCTTTCTGCATGTTATTCTAATGCATTGTAAGCTTTCATCAAAAGTTTACGTTAATAGAAGATTTTAGCTAATTGATCCAAATCATCATCTATTCTAGATATTTACTTTATAATTGTTTCTGATTTTCTATTTGGAATAGCAAAATCATTCGGTAAGGTTGGTTTAAAATGTTAGACTGATGGACGATTTACAATTATTGGTACTCTCTCTTATTTAACTGATTTTGTAAATAATTCAGTTTAGTATTGATGAACATCATCTTATTCATTTAGAATTTGTTTTTAAAGTTAAAGATTTCTTTAAAAGGCTTTATACTATGAATCCTCTGTAATTGGCTTTTATTGAGTCTAAATAAAATATCAATTGATTATACGAGGTAATCAGCTATTGGCACATTTAAAAAATTAAGAGTTTTCTCTCTTAATACACTTCTATGATTTAATCGATTGGCAGACGACATTAAATTAACAGATAATATTATAAATTTTATCTGTTATAAAGTTTATTTCTTAAATATACATAAGATTATCAAAATGGTTGCTGATTTACTCCCTCTGGTTAATCCTATTGAGGATTTGGTTGAGGGGATCTAATAGCGAAATTATTTACTTGATTATTTATTGATCTTGAGAAGGTCAAACTTGTTTTTAAAATCACTGCGATCAGTATTCTTTTTTGTAAGATTTTAAGGTATGGTTAATCAATTGGTTGTACTTATTCAATCTATTGAATAATAATCCAAAAAGTACAAAAAATACGTATCTATAGATAGATTATAAATACTTAGATTACTTTAGTTTTCATAAAATAAATAAGTTGAAGCATAGTTATAGGATTATTGCTAACTACTTTAAGTCATTTTTAGTTCATCTCTCCTAGATACCATCTATAATTAAACTGTATTTTCAAATAGCAAATAAATTCATTTTAATATTAGCTAAGGCATAACGCAATAAAGATAAAATCTAAATTAGAATGTTTGTTATTTCAAGGGACCATTAAATAAATTATATAGATACTATAATTTCAATCAGTTATATGCTATAATACTGTGTTTGAAGGGCATAGATTCTTCTGTTCTACTTATTGAGGATATTTAAAGTCCTGGTGCACATTAATTATTAGATTGATGAGATAATGAAAAATATTTTATAACTTATTGATTATCAATTCAATGTTTCCATAACTTATATAAAGATATTCAGTGTAAATTAATAGCCAAAAATTATATCCCCTATAAAAAATCATTCTTCAATTGTATTAGATTTTAGTCTAATAAATTTTTACCTACCCAAATATCTTAATCATTTACCAGTGTCATAATTCTGTGATTTATAATTGTTATTACTATAAATTAATTTATCATTTATATGAATTATATTTTATAAATTCTTCTATAGATGTATCTTATTATTATAATTATGAAATGATTACAATGGACAGAAATGAAAATAGATTTTTATAAGGCAAATAGTAATCCAATTAATCAATTCCAACAAATTCTTCACATGCATAACTAAATAGACTAAACTTGATCGTTTGAAGTTTACGATTGTTAGGAAATAAAATATTAAAATGAAGTATAAAGAGAGAAACAGCATATAATAATTTTATTTATTTTCTATAAATTGAATCATATTTCTAGTTTTTGAATGTAACTCTTAATTCCATCGTTGAATCTGCTTGTGAAAATTTCGATGCATTCGTTGATGATTCCAAGCTCAGTGTTTCTAATGATAAATGTGGATTCTATACTTTTATTATCTCATATTTTAGTGACCTTTCAATTCATCGTCACAAGTCTTTTACCAATCAGCCTTTTCTTAGTTCTTAACATCTAACAATTATCCTTTAGATTCAATATCATTCTTTAATTCTAATAAATTTTATCTCAATTTTTCAGCATCTGCATTCAAATCAGCCAAACTTGTTTCAAGAGTCTTACTTTCTAATTCATATCTTTCTTTTTATAAGAGATAAAGTTCTTCCTTAGCTTTTTCTCCTTTATGTCCAACCTTTTATAAATGTTCCAAAGACTTTAAATATTGAATAGATTGGTTACTTCAATTAATTCATCAATAATTTATACGACTTTAGAAACGTTTTCATCTCCTGATGCTGCTACTAACATCTTAACAAGTCCATTATAAGGTGTTTACTTATTGTGTAAGGATTCTAAATGTTTATGTAATTTAGACTTGACATCAGCAACTTAGATGAAATTACTATTGAGTTATGAAACGATGGATTTAGCTTTCTTCAATCCTTGGATAAATTCAACAGATTCTGTTTATTTAGCTTCAAATGCTTTCTATAGTAATTTATTGTAAATAATTTACTTTATCTTCTTCTCTTGCCTTATCCAAAGCAGATAGTCTGTCTTTGATTTTTTAGTCTTATCCTACTTTATCTTTATGTTATTAATTTTTGGCAATCAATTCTTCTTGTCTGAGAGGGAATAATTGTTCATCTGATGCCTTTTTGGCTGAAGCAGAATCAATAACGCCTTAAATTTCATCAAAACGAAGATTGCAGAGTTCTTGTTAATGTCTCAAATTCTAAGTATTTTCTTCTAAGTCACTTTATGCATTAGTTTACATGGATTTCAATTGATGAACGATTCCATCGATATTTGAGCTATGCAATTATTATTACATGGTATATACTCTTCACTTGATAGGGAGATTTGCATTGTAGCTATGATTGTTTTTCCAAATTCATATTGGGATAATTCAGAAAGTAATTCATAGTCATTTGCTGTGACTAACAAAGCAAGACATACTAAGACTATAAACTTCATATTTTTAATAATATAAAAAACGATAATTTGTGATAAGATTAAAAAAAGAAAAAAAATTGAAAAAATATTTGTGCTTGATTAAGAAGAAACCTAAATAATTCATTCCTTTCAAACTTAGATGTTTGAGAAATCAGCACTTTGGACAACAGATAAAGCTTATTCACTGATTCCAAGTTCTCTTGTGAATTCATTCTTTAAGTTGGTGTAGGTATCGGTTTCTTCAGCATAGGTGTTATTCTCTAATTCAAGTTCAGCAGTGTATTATTTTCTGTCTGCATCTCTTTAATCTCTGAATTCAGACAATTAGTCGATCTTTTCTATAAATTATCAAAATTGACTCATACCATTGGTGGCTGTCAAATCAACATTGACTCTATTGATTTATCTTTAGAATTCAGCATATTCCTCATCCAATTATTCAAGGTATTCCTCGTGATCAGCTTAAGCTTAAGCTTCAGCAGCTGTTTAAGCATTAATTGAATCAACAATAGCATTTCTAAATTCATTAAGAGCATTAACGATTTAACCTATGACTCCTTGATCAGAGAAGTTTTAGTTTGAAGCTAATGAAATAAGGGCCTTAATCATAGGAGCCATCTTGGATCTTGACTTGATCTTTTATTCGATGTTCTTCAAGGAGTTTTAGAATCTCTTGACTTACAACAATGATGGGTTGGTGAGTGTCTAAAGAAGAGCAAGAGCATCATCGACTGCAGCAGTTGCATCATTTAATTCAGCAATTTAGAGTTCGAAATCATCATGTTCTTATTCTCTTACAAGAATTGCTTCATCATAATTCTTTCTGTTGCCCTCTTAGTTTTCTTAGATTTATTCAATTCTAACTTAGAGTTACTCTCTTCTTGGGAATAGTAAATTATCTAATGTGTCTTGTGTGTTATTGACGTCTAGTTTAATAAATGGATATTATTACCAATGACAGCGTCTTGGATGTCTTATTCAAGACTAACCACTAATGAATTGTGTTCGTTGGTTCTGACTTAGAAATTGAATTCTAATTCTTCCAATTCTTCTTCAAGATCGTTGATAAGCTCTTCAATAGCATCAATCAACTCTTAGACTGGTCCTCCTGCCATAGAGTGGAGTTCGACTAAGTGGAGTAATGCACTTCCGTATGTACTCTTCTTGAGGTCTGTAGTGATTTTTGCAAGATTTCTCTCTTGCACTCTAGCTGTGAAAGCTATTGCAATCAAGGCTATCAGCAATATTGATTTCATAAGAAAATTATTGCAAATAATCAATACGAAAAACACATAGTTAAACAACAAAAACGACTAGTTTCATTAATTTAATAATCAAATTAAAAACGCTATTCATTTCTTGATAATAATATAAATATTGTCGTTTTACAAATAAATCACACCATCATCACAGTATCAAATACATGGAACAAATTCTACTCTTTATGTTAATCCTAAATTTTTCAATTTCAAAATCTTCATTCATAATTAACTTTGATAATTATTTTCTACTTTAATTAATTCAAAATCTAAAATTAGTATAAAATTATGTTCTAATCTCTAGATCTTAATTTCAACTAAATTCTTTTTGTAGAATCGAAATGAGTTGCTTCACAGAATCGAAAATAGATTTACTTAATTAAGCTTGAGACTAGAACAATTAAACCTAATAACATATTTGTTATTTTAAGAGAAAATCCTCTTTTTCTTTAATGCCGTATATTTAGTTATGAAAATTTTTCCAACTGATTGCTTATAGTATGCTGTTATGATTTTACGATCAATTGTTAAGTTATGTAGTTCATAATTGGTTTAGATAAAGGTTATTTACTATTGAAATTTGTAGAATTGATGATTTTATTTATAATTATTAAATGAGCAAAAGTTTTGAAAACATAATTAATGTCTAACCTAAAAGAATAGTTTCACTTGATGAAATAACATAATAGGAAATGCTGGGTAAAGGATAGTTTGGAGTTGTTTATAGAATACTATATTAAGGTTAGACTTACGCAATGAAACAAATTGTTAAATAAACACTAATTAGGCATGGTAAAATAAATTCAGCTGTTCTAGAACTCAAGATCATGTACTAATTGGATCATGAAAATATTATGAAACTCATAACTCATTTTGAGGATGAAAATAATGTTTACTTAATCTTAGAATATATTGATGGATCTAATTTATATGACATTTTAAAAAGAGACACTCGTCTTTAAGAAACCTATGCCATACATTATTATAGACAAATAGTTTCGACACTTATTTACTTACATTCTAGACCTACACCTATTTTACATAGAGATATCAAACCTGAAAACATTTTAATAACAAAAAATAATGCAATCAAATTGGCAGATTTCGGTTCTGCAAATTCATTAGCGAAAGATGAATTAAGATTTACATTCGAAGGTACATATCTTTTCATGGCACCTGAAATATATTTGAATAAAGGTTACACTTAATGTGTTGATATATGGAGTCTAGGTGTATTGTTATTTGAAATATTGGCTGGTCATTCTCCTTTTTTGAATAAGGAAGAGGAGAATTCTTTAATGACACATGAGAAATAAACTGTAATTAGAGAAAATGTCTTAAATGTTCGGATACGATTCCCAGACACATTTCCACCATTGGCTAGAGATTTAGTGAGAAAAATATTGAGATTAGAACCACAAGACAGATTGAGATTGGAGGAAGTTCTCAAACATCCATGGCTTTAGAATGCTGAGGTTCTAGAGTAATTACCAATAGTAACTAAAAATCCATTAGAGAATCTCGTCTCATAATAAATATCTAAATTTTCAGAATCTAGAAAAAATAACAATAATCATCTGTTAAAAATAAGTGAACTTAAAAAAAGCATCAATGAAACCTAGATCTAAATAATGAAAGGAGAGTTAGAGAAACAATAATTGAGTGAAAAATTAAAGGAATTATAAGAAGTGAATGATGATTAAACTTAGTCTCCTAATTTAGTAAGTCCAGAGAAGATTGTAAAAATAGAGGAAAAATACAATAGGTTGAAAAAGGAAATCAATCAATTATAAAAAGAAATAATTTAGAATGAAATGTTTATTAATAAAAATGAGATGTAATAATCAAAACTTAATCATTATAAATCCAAAATTGAAAAATAAAAAGAAATAATTGAGAAATTGGAAAGAGAACTAATTTAATTAGATTAAAAGAAGAAACTAGAATAAATCAATTAAGATAGAGAATTACAAGAATTCACTAAATTAAATAACAATCGAAATATAGAACAATCAACATCGAATAATTCTTAATACACCTCTTTATTGAGGGTAACAATTGAGAGATTCAAGGAATTTATGAATTTCTACAGGAATATCAAATAGGAACCTGAAACAGATTATGAATCATAAGAAGATTAATAATGGAAAAAAGAATATTATGCAATTAAAAAATCTTTATAAGAGGAATTTAAATAAGAATAAAATCTACTAATGAAATTGGAAAATGAAAATCAATAACTCAAAATTAAACTGGGACAAATAGAAGCATAAGAATAACAAGTGTAAAAGGCTGAACAAATTGTTACCAATTTAAAATATGGATGCGATCTAAAATAAAATAGAATTGATGAACTAAAAAAAATACAATAAGATTTGGAAAATAAGATCGATTGTTTAAATAGATTTATTGAATATAATAAAAGTTCATAATGATAATCAATCTGTTTTTGGTACAACTTATTTTTTAGGAATGTCTTTCTATTTCTTTAATTCTGTATATTATTATTTCAATTTCTTTTATCCATATGGGTCAAAGAAAACAAAGCTTATTGTAACAAAACTCACTGTTAAAAACCCAACTAACAGAACAGCTCCTAAAGGTGTTTTGAGTAAAATAAATAATAATTAAAATGAGAATTCAGGCCATTCAGCTTTTTTTTGAGGTGGTTTTACTTCTTCAATGTCAATCTCATGGCCAAATCCTTCCCTTATTTTTAAAATGCTTTATTTCTCCTTTATTTCTTCTTCAATGTTTTTTAATTTTTCTTCTTTTTACTTTTTAATCTCTTCATTAGTTTTAGGAGTGTTTAGTTATATCCATCTTTCCTGAAACTTCTCCTTATCCTCAAAATCTGTTTCTTTCAAAGTACCTTTAAATAAAAATAGAGCAGCAACTGTTGCTTAATCTTAACTTGCGCTAAATCCAACTACTAATTCATTTCTGTTATTTAAAGCTCCAATACATGGTTTTCCTTAATAATAGACAGCCCCTCCGTCAATTATAATTTCTATATATTCTGTATGTGCTGTGAACGGTCCTACTAATTGTGAAATATCTATATTTTATAGAATCATCTTCTTGCCCAATAATATATTAAACACTCTGGAATTGCTTTCTTCGTAGTGTAACTAAACATCTTAGATCAAATACCTCGGCGAATTTCAACACAAGAACATATGTTTAGTTTTCAGGAACTTCATTACCTATAGGAATGGTATAAGCAAAGCTTTAACCCTGCCTTTGGGTAATGTAAAGAGATTGGTCATCTGTAAATCGTATCTTTCTATTTTCAACACTTTCATAATAGTCTACAAATTCTGATGTTCCAATATGATGATGATCCTAGAATATGATGCAATAAATTACACTCTTGTATTTAATACCAGCAGATGTACGAGTCTCCAAATAACTTCCACAATCAATTGCGTGTATAACTTTGCGAGGGACTATTAGCTTATTAATGGTAATCTGCAAAAGGAAAAACAATATAATCATATAAATTTTTATAATTAATTTATTTATCCAATTTTAAGCACTTCTTTATTGGGTGCTCTTAAGGCTTCTTTTGCAAAGTCTTTGAAAATTACTTCAACAAAATTAGATTTATAAATCGCATTAAATTTCTTAATTAACTACTCTGCAGTCTTCTTACTCAATTCACTAAAATAATCTTTTACTGTCATCATCAATTAGATAACCAGGAAATCATCATTATTATATAGAGCCAATTTAAATGCTGCATCTATTTAAGAATCCTCTACTAAATCCAATACTTTGTCATAATAATCTTCTGTAAAATCTTGTGTTTCCTCTATTTTTTCATCAACAAACAATTAGGTATCTTATAATTAAGGATTGATGTTTTCTGATATTTCTTCATTTTGGTCTTAATCAGATTATATTTCTTCGATTTATTCTTGGTTTTATAATTCTTATTGTTTTTATTCTTATTAAATAAATTGATCAATTAGGGAATCTTGGATTTTTTATTCTGTTACCTTTTCTTAAATTTTCTCCAATTATTACTTAACTTAACTTATTTGCATTTTCTTATATTTCTCTGCATTCAAAACCAAATGTCCATCCCCTCTTTTCTTTTTGATGAACGGTTTCACATCAGGAAAATAACTAGATGTTGTTACCTAAGGTGGATTTCTAGCAATATATAGATTTTAATATGACTATAATGCTAATTTTGCTGATTATTAAACAGATACTACTCTATCGAAAGTTGCTTCCCTTAAGATAGTTACACATTATAACTAAAATAAGATCTGAAATAATTACTAATAAATTGTCATCATAGATTTGATACTCAGCTAATGCTAACATAAATTTGCACAATGTTTATTTCACTTAATATGTATGTTTCTATTCTTAAAGTGCGGCTAAACTTCTTTAAAGTATTTATACTAAATTTGAATCCTAACTTGTAGTTATCTTAATCATTATTTCAACCATTGATTAATGGACTATTAGCTAATTTTTTATATATGCTGATTATATCTATTTCTTTGAATTAGGTGTAACTTCAAATTACAATAAATAATGCAATGAAATTGTAGAGCCGATCTAATGAATCAAATTATCAATTTTACTTAAATAGGCTATGAAGATAGTTTTAAAGCTAAATTACAGAGTATATCACTCAAAGAACCAATAGTTGTAGAATTAGCTAATAATCTGTAACATTCTCCGCACAATTAATAAATCACTTCTGTTCCTTCATTAAATGCCTTATTAATAATGGCAGCTGCTCTAAGTGATGAATTCAAATCGTATTTCTAAACTTGCACTGATATTTTTAATGCCCTTAGATTAACTTCATTCACTCTTTATGTCTCTAATACCTACAACACAATTTTTTAGTGTTAATCACTTTTATTTGCAACAAGCAATCTATTGAATTCTATCAAACATTATTATTTTTTTGGTGGATTTAAGGCTTCTGCCAATAGAAATTAAATTCTTTCTTTGAATTCATTTAAATTATTCATTTATCTTAATTCTAAACAACTCTGAAATTAAACATGAACAAGAAATCCATTTTAATACAATACAATATTATTCATCATCATCACCAACTCCCATTAAACTCATTAATTATTACAGAAAATTTAGATTATATATAAAAACCAATTGAAAATTTGATTAAATATTTTTTTAAGTATTTAATTGGATATGTCAACACCAAGTGTGAAATCAAAACTTGTTTAAACTTTTGGAAGAAAGAAGAATGCAGTTGCCAGTGCTAGCGTTAGAGAAGGAAAAGGTATAATTAAACAATAAATGACAAGGCATTGTCAAAGTTAATGGTGCTCCTATTGAATTAGTCAACCCTGCCCCATTGAGATAAAAAGCTCTTGAGCCACTCTTGTTGTTAGGCTAAGTCAGAACAGGCAGAATCGATATCAGAGTCACTGTTAGAGGTGGTGGTACAACTGCTTAGATCTATGCCATTAGATAGGTAGCACTTTATAATTAATGACAAAGGCAATCAGCAAGGGTATTGTAGCATACTATCAAAAATACATTGATGAAACATAAAAGAGAGAAATCAAGGATCTTCTTTTACAATATGACAGAACTCTTTTGGTTGCTGATCCAAGAAGATGTGAACCACGTAAATATGGTGGTAAGGGTGCTCGTGCCAGAAGATAAAAGAGTTATAGATGACTTAAAATAAAATCAATTTATATAAATGTACATTAAGCAAACAATTCTAATTAAATGAGCTAACCCACTCACTTCGATCTAGATAACATTCAAATTTAACAAATATTAAATGAAATTTCTGAAAAATTTATAAATAATTAAAATTACTTCCCAATAGATTTCAGGACATTATAGACCAATTCAATTAAGATTATTAATTTTTCATCTACATTTGTGATTTATATATGGATAATAAATTAAATAATATTATAAAGTTTAATTCTTTGAATAATGAAATTTGACATTATTTTACTATTTATTGTTCTTCTAACAATTAATGTACATTGCGGATTTACTATGTTATCAAAAATACTTTTCCATAAGTATTTTATTTGGATATTCTATTTATTTAATTCAATAGAAACAATATTGACATAAAGAATATTATTGTTAAAATTATAAAAATTCTTACACTTTGAATCTTTTTAATTAAACATCAGACATCTTAGTTCAATAAAAGAATTGTGTTCCTTACTTTGTTATATTTTTTATTCAGTTCTATGTATTTTGTAAATAAATATTTATATAGATTTTAACAAACCTTATGAATAAATTAGCAATTTACAGTAGTTTTATCGCTGTTACAGGTTTAGGTCTTTATTTGGTGAATAAAAATAGTAAAAAGTAAATGTACAATAATTTTAAGAGAAGAAAAGATAATTGAAAAAGTGTTATTAGTGAAAATACTTAAAGATCTTTAAAAGCAATATTACTCTATATGGGAGAGAATGATAGAAACTGGGAGATAACTCTGTCATGTTAAGAATAACAAAAGTAATGAAAATTAAACTGAAAGCCTAAAAGATTTGATTGAATCTAAATTTTAAAAAGTAATTGAAAAAATTGAATAAAGCGTGTATGTTAAGCATTAAGTATCTCAAGATGAGGTTGATTACAACTGTAAAATTATTTACAAAGATGACGAACAAATTAATGCATTGCTAAATTACATTAATTTAGGATTCGAACAGGCTCTAAAATTGGAATTAAACCTACCTGCTAATATAGAATTACCAGAATTTATTAAAGAAGAACTAATCCTGAAAACTCAATGTTAAATTTTGATTAGTAGTGCCTCAATGTTTAATAAAATAATCCAATAATATGCTTCATAAAATGGTGGTGTGAAAGTGACAAAACATTCAAATGCATTTCAATAAGTGTTGGCAGAATTGAAATAGCATAGTAAAAAGTACTTAAAATAAATATAATTAGATAAGAAATATTAGATTAAAATGGATTTGATGCATCGGATGAACCAAGCTCTAAATTATTTTATGATGCCATAAAAGTCTATTCAGAAAATAGATCTTTTAAGTAGAAATTGGTGAAGTTAAATGAGATTTATGATGTAATAATGAGTGAAATCCTTGAGAATGGATAGCTTTTAGAAATTGAAATAGAGAATAGATTAAAATGTTGAATAATATTATTTCTTAATAATTTATCACAAAGTTACATCTGGGATTTCACCAATTATTACTGTTTTATCATTACTAGCTGAGGCTATTAATTTATCCTTTGGACTAAATGCTGTTTCATTTACCTAATTTGAATCATATTAATAATTACAGTGCCTTAATGGCCTCCTAATTTATGAATAACCTTCTTTGAGTTGAAGTCCCAAATATAAACATTCTTATCAGCAGATCCTGCAGACACATACGAATCATCATGACTCCATGAACATCTAAGTAAATTCTTTTCTGCCGTATTTGCAGTTGCTCCTGTGAATACTCTAACTTATCTATTTTTTCCTTAAACATAAGGTCTTTGATTTAATATTTACATTATACCTAATGTCAAAGGTACGAACAGTCATATCCATTGAATTACTCAATAAGTAGGAACCATCATTACTAATTGCTAATCCTGTGACAGTATCTGTGTGATTATCTAAAGTATATTCAATTTCTTATTTTCTAACATCATAACATCTAATGATATTGTCCAAACAACCAGTGTAGAGTCTCTCTCCATTTTCAGTGAAACAAACACTTGTGATAGGATACTGAAGTGATTTAAAAAAAGAGAGTTACCTTGCCTTGAATTTCAAAAGCTAATTTTCTAGTTCTTAAATCCCATACTTTTGTATAGCCTTCATCCCCTCCAGTTGCCAAAAGGTCTTGTCCTCTTTTTGAAGGATAACAACAATTAACATAACTTTAATGTCCTTTCAATTTTTTTAAGGGCAAATATGTTTCCATATCCCAAATTTAAACAGTCTTGTCAGCTGACGCTGTGAATAATCTGACTCCATCATATTACCATGCAACATCAAGAATAGCATTTTTATGGCTTCCCAAAATCCCCAGATTAGTACAATTGTTATAAATATCCAAAATTAATATTTTCTTATCAAATCCAGCTGTTATGAGATAGTCTCCATTTGGAGAGTACTTCACACAATACACTTCACTCTGATGTCCTTTAATATTCATCCTATTTACCGGTTAGTTGCATATGTGCTGATTATAATGTATATTTTTTGGAGGGTTCTACTTCCATTTGATAGTCAGATGATAAGACTAGATCTTATTTATGTTATTTCTATAATAAATGGGGTGTGTGCATCTACAAAACTTGACTAGAAGTGTAGTCCTTAAACTCTGTGAATTTGGGAACACTTGGGATTATCTTATTTCCGTAAGACATAATTTAATTATTCTATTTTTTTAATAAATATTGTTGTTTATGCAATATATTCATAATAATTCCCTAATGGGCTCAACTTAGTGCTTATGATAAATTCTATTTATAAATTCTTGGAATATTTTTTGATTATTAAATGAATAATTTAGCTTGATCTAACTATTTATTTTAGACCAATTAAACCAAATTTAGAACATCTGTAATATATCCAACATATTGCATTTACTAATTAATAGAGAAGAATGTCTTGAGATGTTATAGTTTCTTAGCAAATTAAGGTAATCTTTGCAAATCTTTTAGAGTTGCATATAATTACTCTTCATTCAAGATCATTCCTGCAGCTTACATATTCTTCCATATATTATAGTTTTCATTCAGTTCCATCATCTCATTGATATTATCAGGGTTGCATTACTCTAGTTATTAATTTAATTCACCTTCAATTTAAGGAGGTTTCTAAAATTATAAGCCATAAATTTCTATACATTTGTAATTGAATTAAATTCAAATATTTAGGTAAGATAACTGTTTATTTCTGCATTCTCCCCTTGAGCTTATTCAATTGATTCTCCATTGTACTCCCATTTCATTAGTTCTTTTATTCTATCAGGCAGACTTGGGTTATTCTAATAATTTAATTGGTTTTAATCAATATTGAAATTAGTTAGATCTTAAATCTACTTAGCCAAATTATCAGCTGTCATTGAGACTTGTTGAAATTTAAATGGAATCCTACCATGAGGAAATTGGTCATAGATACTCTTGCTGATGTTAATACAAGTTTAAAGCATTTATGATAATCGCTCCTGTTAAATTACTTTACTTTCTGGCAACTCTTTCCACATTTTGTTAATCTCTGTATTGATATCTTTTAATTAATCTATAAGGATTGGAATTTGCTTTTGAAATAGAAATAGTTTGTGAAAATAATCTTATTGTTCTACTAATTAATTGAATTCTAATTAGACAAAACTCATCTCTTATTATTCCTATTCATTTTTAATCTTAATATTCGTTAATTCATTATTGATCTTCTCCTTCAACTAAACATTTTATTCATAATAATTCCAATATTCCTTATCATCTTATAGAGTTGTAGGTAATAAAGAACATTATTAATTAAGATTGACTTTGTATTAATCTATAAATTATGGTAAATCATAGTATAATTAAACTGATTAGGTTTACTAATTGCTAGCAGTTTTACCCAGTTATTGTAATTTATTTAACAGATTTCTATGAATAAAATATTTAATTACTGAGTCTAATTGAACTCTGACTGAGCAATTTCATAAATTTAATAGACATAAGCTCTAAATCGTGGAATGAATGGCGATAACACATATGATTTAACTAAATTAAAATGAATAACTTCGTCAGATTAAGCATTTGATTAATTAATGTAATAGTTTTGAACTATTTCAATTGAAATATCATCAAATAAAATGCCAGGAATTATGTCATTGACTAATTAATTGTACTTCTCTAAAATTTCTTTTTTGAGATTCCCAACTTCATTAAGTATCAATGGTGTTTCTGCTTCTGCACAGATGGCCATTATCTCCTTGAGCTCTTTTCTAAAGCGATATATATCCTTTCTAATAGTTTTAATCGTATGCTGGATATTTGTTGTGCTTCTTCCCTTATCATCGGCTTGTAATTAAGCCTCAGTATTTTTGATGTAATCAGTGAATAGTTTTTTACTATCTAAATAATCAACTATTCGAATTGCCAGATCATAATTGTTTTTTAAGAAAACACATTAATCTTCAAGATAATGTTTGAAATGCAAGAAATTAGCTTCATAATCCCCTGAATTGTTATTTGCAGCCTCAGAAATTGCATTTTCATTCCATTCCAAGGAACAAGCATCTATAAATGGTATCAGGATTGTTGAGTCTGCTCTTAGATGTACTTGATAATCTTAAGTGGAATTTTTATTGTTGCTTTCCACTTGCATAGAGTTATAAATTCTGGAGTTTTGTTTTTCTTCTATAACTTATGTTTTATTTAATTTATTTAACATTAAAATATATATTAGGTTTTGTTCCAATAAGAATATTTTATGGCAAAGTATTATTTTATAAATAATAAATGTCGTTACTATCTAAATTTACAAATCTGTTTAAATCAAAAGACGATGTTTAACACTCTCTTTAAAAACTCTTGAATCCTTCAACAACTAATGAACTTCAATTATCAATTAAGAGTTTCAATTAACAACTCAATAATTAAACAAGTGCAGTGTTCGCTATATTGAGATAGCGAGAAGCACTTGTCACGATGGATCCAAAACCAGAACAGTTATTAAATTTATTATTGGTTATTCATTCAAATATATCAAATGAAGAAATTTGCGACTAATTAAGATAGGTTCCAATTATTTGGTTAGATAGATTGATGACTGAAAATAGAGAAAGTTTCATTTAAATTGAGAGAATGATTACAGAGCAATCCACAAATAGTTATATCCCATAATAGTTATAATAATCGTAAAGTTAATACCAATAACATTAAAAGAAAGAAGAAAAAATAGAAGATAAAAGAAAAGCGAGAATTGAAATGAATCAAAAACTGCAAAATCCAATTCTAAATACTGAGGCCGTCAATAATGCAGATTCTCATAATTTAAATCCAAAAATGTTTTGTATTATATATTATTCATTTCTCTAAAAGTTATCAATCAATTAATAGATTTATTAAAGCAGTAGAAATTTAAAATATCCAGAAGATGAATAAGATTTCATTTGGATTTATAAGACATAGAATGTAAATGGGATTAAAATTGTTATAATGTCCATAAAAATTATATAGACCTTATTAATTATTGATTTATTAGGATCTCTTTTATTTCTAATCATTTTTAAAATAAGAATTAGAAGTACATATATTTAAGGAGAATAATTTACATATCTATGAAGCCTTTTGTGAATATTAGAGAGCAAAATAAATTATGGAGTCATTTGAACCTAAATATAAATTCAAATTGAATATCAATAGTTCAGTTATAGATGACTATTAAAGAAATGCAATTAAACAAAAAGTGAAATCTCAATTTGAAGAAGATTAAAAAAGAAAGAAATAATTAATAAAGGAAAATTAAGAGAATATTGACCAATTAAATTTCTAAGATTTAGATTCTAATCATGATTTCGAGAGAGAAATAATAATGAGAAAATTCTTTGATAAAGGATAATCAAATCAGATGAGTTTGGACGAAATTTCTTTATAGTTAAAAATCATAAACTCATGAAATATAATAAATAATATTTATATAATGATATTCGAAATAGGTGAAATATTTACAGTCTAAGAATCATTGAAGGATGAGAAAATAGCAAAAAATTTGGATTTGGATGTTGGTTCCTAGAATGATTTTCTTGATTTGAGATCTACTGACCCAAATCCTCATCTACCAAATAGAAGATTGGATCGTAAAGCATAAAAGAGATAAGATCAAATCCCTAAAAAGTTTGAACAAACTAAGGAAGAGAAGGAGACTGTTAAAGCATCAGAAATAATCTCAAATATCATTAAAGATGTATTTAAGATGGACATCAATGAGTTTGAGTAAATGAATTCACCTGAGAAATTGAACAAAGAATATAAATTTCAAGAAATTGACCCTGAAAAAAGGAAATATTTAAGAATGAAAATACCTCTCAACAAAAGATAAGAATAATTCGAGTAGGAGTTATTAAATGTGAAATCTGATTTAAAATTAAAAATACAAGAAATTCGCATGCCTTAATAAAAAAATACTGGGAATAATTCTTAAAAGGATGAAAATACTTTCAGTCGACCTAATTCATAAAAGATTAAATAGAATTCAAGCTCAAATAAGTTATTTTTTAATTCGAGTAATGAAGTAGATACAATTGATTCTCATATTTGGTTATAAAGTAGGTTAGATAGAACATTAAAATTGAACTCACATAATCCAGACACTTAGAAGGCATGGAAGGAATATTGGAGCAACATAAATTGCTCTGATTTTAAAACCTTTTAAGAATATCAATAATAACATAAGAAACCTCATCTTGCATCAGATTTAGTCACTATTAATTATGGTGGGGAGAGATCTGTCAAATATTAAAAGAATGATAATGAGACCTCTGTAAATATCAAGAATTCATCATCACTTACAATAAAGAATAAGTAGATAACTAGTGAACATATTCTTTATTTATCTATGGTTGAACCACCTTTGATAAATCTCTTAAGAGTTGAATTCATAAGAACCTAATTGAATGAAACTGCTTTTAAATTGTTAACTACTTTGCTGAGTGAATGCAAAAGATTAGAGTACTTAAATATCTCTAGCAATACATATCCTAGAAATTAAACTATTAAAATATTATTATTGGATTTGTAGAATCTCAAAATCTTGAAAATGTCAGACATGATGATTTCAACTAAATATTTTTTGGATCTTTGTGAAGTGCTGGTCTAAACTAATATTTAGGAGATCGATCTTAGTAATAACCTGTTAGATCATCATGCTTTACGATGCATTAATTACTTTAATTAAATACTTGCCTTCTTTAACATAAATGGATTTCTAATAAAATGATATTTTATAGAGTGCAAATTTGCCACTTTAGAAGAAATAATAATCTTGGGAGTACTTAGAGAAAGTTAAATTGAGTTATTAAAGGAGAGTAAATATTGTATTGTGATAATTAATATTAAATTTTATGTTCTTCACATAAACTAAATTTCATAAACTTAGTTCTTAGAAAGAATTATTAGCTAAGATATAAGAGTTCGAAATTAACACGAATTTTGATTCTCCAAGAACTTAGAAAGCGTTGTTGAAAATGAATAAGACTAAATATGACTTTAGAAGGAAGTATATGATAGTATTCACATTTAAGGAATAAGTTTGAAAAACATAATGAGTTAGATTATAGAAATAAAAGGAATAATAAATCTTTGGATTAGTAATCACTTGATTTTGAATATGAGACTTATTTAGAGTAATTATTAAGTAATTTGCATAATTGACAATTAGATGATTATATGGAACTGAAAGAGTAAAGGAAACAAATAAAAGAATGGTTTCAAAAAAAATAGTAAGAAGAAGATGAATTACGTGGATATGAACATATACCATTTAATAGTGTACATTCGACAAGTAGATTTCCATGTTAAACCATAACAATCGATGATAAAATTGGCAAAATAAACTAGGAAAGATAGAGGCAATTAAGTTTAAACAATGCTGAAGTGAAAGAAGCTTTATTGTTTGAATTAGATAGACGCCAGTGGGAATAAGAATCTCTAGAAAGAAGACAGAAAAATGCATAAATGAGATCAGCTAAAATTATGGAAATTAAGATGAAAGCTTAGGAATAAAATAAGAAGGCTAAACAGAAATGTGAAACATAGAAAAAAATAAAAGAAGTGTAAATAGAAGAAGATTTAGCCAAGGCAAAAGAATTTTAAGAGAAACTAAATCAAAAGTACTCTTATTGAATTATACTAGAGATAACGAAATAGCAACTAAGAAATCTACTATAATTATGGAGAAGATTGAGAAAAATAAAAAATTAGAAGAGAAAATATTATTTAGAAAATCTTTGTTAAAACACGAATAATCAGAAACTTAACTTTAAAATATTAGAAAAGACACTCAAACTGAAGAAAATAGAGTAAAATCAGTTGAAAGATAAGCGAAAGATAGGTAAGATAAACAATTGAGATATGAATACTAATTAATGAGGATTCATGAAAAAAGTGCATTATCAAAAGCCATTTGGGAATCTGAATTGTGTAATAATTTAGGATAAAAAATGATATCTATAGAAGAATAGAAAAAAAAGAATGAAGATCTTATAAAAAAAGAGGCTAATAAAATGTCAAAGGAAAGGAAAGATAAAATGAAAAAACATTAATAAAATCTAGAATAAGTTCAGGAAGAATAAAAGTACTTTTAACAAATATTTAGAATAGGCAATGGTAAATGAAGTTATAAGAGAAATTGCAAAACAAAGATGAAATTTCAAAGAAATTGAGAATGAGTAAATTAGAAGAAATAAAACAATTAAGAGAATAAAATGTTTAAAACTAAAGAGAATAATTGTAGAAACTAGAGTTGAGAAGGAGAAAACAAGTATTATTGATTAATTATCATAAGTTTAGTTAATAAGATTTGTTGTTGGAACGATCTTTAAATGCTTAGAAAAAAATGGAATAATAAAAAAATGAGTAAGAAAAGGTCTTATTTTATTTATTGAATTCAAAATAAAAGATAGACTCAGAAATTAGTAATAGGCAATCAAAATTAAAACTGATACATTAATAGTCATCAGTTTAACTATTAGAGTATGGTTTATTCTTATCATTATGTAGATAATTGAAAGACCTTGTGCCAGAGTCAGAATTCATTGAATTACAGAAGTAATATAAAATTACTAAAAAGCCTTAAACTGCAAATCCATAAACTATGAATAAATTGTGAAATTATATTTTATTTAAAAATACATAATTAAGTTTCAAGCTTCCTCTTCGACCATATCTTTCTTTTATTGTTTCTTTTACTTTTATGCCTTAAGCTATGCTTTTTAGATGGCTTTTTATTTGATTACTTCTTTAACAGACTTATCTGATACTAAATTAATATTCTTTGCCAATTCTGTCTCTACATTATCAAGATTCTACTTCCTTTATGCTCTTAATCTGCGAGAATTACATTAAAATATACCTATTTTTCCAAAAATTGTTTTCTCTTTTTAATCTGATTTTATCTATTTTTTTCATGGCTTAAACAGTGTTGATATATAAATCTCTGTTATATTTTAAGGGTTCATTTCGCTTTTGCTCAAACTCAAAGATGCTATCGTTAGTCATCTCTTTTCCGGCTGCTTTTCTAAATGCTTTAGTCCATCTTGTTTTTCTAGGGTTGTGTTAAGCTTTAAAGTGTCTATGGCATTTAGATCTGCAAAATCTAAACATCTATATATTATTCAATTGACTTATACTTTGCTATCATTTCTAACAAAGACTATTCCATGGCCTGGGTAGATGGGACCAGAGCAAAAATAACATTTTTCAATTCTCATATATATTTTATATTTTAATTTATGGAGAAATTGAAATTTATTAGTTAAGAATGCAAACATCAATTACAATCTGTTATCACTTGTTTATCCTAAAACTTACAAATCTTCAATTTCTACTTGATAATACAGTTTTAGGCACTTGAACAATTCCTATTCGGTTTAATATGCTTTAAAACAATACTCTCATTTAGGTGAAGGTGCATTTACAATTAATATGAACCCACCCGTTTAGAAAATCCTGATAACAAAAAAGATATAAATCAAACTGATAATGAAACCTTATCTACATAAAAAAACATAAAAAATATATAATGTAGATTAATCAATATTAACTAATTGTCAATTAGAAATAAAAAATAAAATAAACTATTAGGAAGATTTCCCATTCGAATAATATATAATTATACAAATAGGACATTTTATTTATTAAAGTATCCACATAACAATATACTTAGATGAAATAATAAAACAAAATATTCATTAGAGGTAACTTTTTATGATTGCATTGTATTCGCTCATTCGAAATATGAATACAGATTAATTCTTTAGAAAATCAATAATTATATAGGTATATATTTATATAAACATGAATCAAAAGGTAATTAATTTTTTTGATTTTCTTGCAGGTTATTCCTTTCTTCTATTTTTTTTGATTTATTTATTTTTTGTTAAAGGTATGATCTCTTCCATAGCTCTGGCTTTATTTTCTCTTTTGACTTCTCTTTTAGATTTGACTCTGACTCCTTCCATTGCATTAATCAAATCGTCTGCTTCATCATGTTGAACCTATTCATTTTGTTGTTAATCATCCATTTCGATTTCTTCCTCTACATCTGGTTCTGGCTTGAAAACTATTTCTTGAACCGGCTTTCTTCTTGCCCCAACAAATTAAGTGGCTGTGTATGGTAAAGATTAACTTCTAAAATCAACAATTGGTTATGGTTTAAATTTAGGAATTTAGGCAGTTGGATCGCTAGGATGTAAAAACTTATTCTTTGGTTGGATAGGTCTTTGAAATCTCTAAAGTAGGTAAAAATAATTAATTTACATTTTGTATGGTTGCCTCTAATTTTTAATTTAAATCATGAAGATCTGAATTGACTTTCACATTTTGGAGATGTTCTCTCTTTAGGGATCTCCATCTTCGCATAACCTTAGATCTTTATGATTTTGCCATGAATCAAAAAATATATATTAATTTATATTGCACTATGAATATATTTCAATCGAATAATTTGGCTAAAAATCCTTTATCTTATTTCTGTTATTGTTGGTTTGTAATTGGTTATTGTTACTAAGGCTTTTGCTATTATTGTTGTTATTACTTTTGCTAATCTAAATGAATAATATACCAAATTAGGTGGAACTTAATTGGTTTGTGGTTATTAAGGTGATTAACTAACTTTAGGTTGTTAACTAACCTTAGGTGGTTGATTAGAAACATTATTAGCTTGATTTGGTTAATTTGGCTATGCCACTTGTCCTTAATAGGTGAGTAATTATTATCCTTATGGTTAATAGTCATAGGCAACAGGTTAGGCTTGGACAATAGGTGCACCAACTCTAGTCTGAGAGGCCTGATATAGAACTGGAGGTTGAACATAGAGCTGAAGTTGTTGTTACTGGAGCAGATGCTTTGATAAATTGTGAAGGCTATCTTAATCTAGGACTTGAGGTCTGATATAATGGGGCTGGGATTGACTATTAAACAGGGAGAGGTTGCTAAATATATTATGTAGCGATTGGTCATTAATATGTAGAATAATAGGTTTGTGGAACATTCTAAATCATTTATTACTATACAATTGGTTAAGCTACTTATGTGACAATAGGTTATTAGACTGTTTAGACAATAGGAGTGGTTGTTTAGTATGTTTGGGTTGTCACAATTGGTTAAATTTATGTTTACTATACTTATTGTACAGTATTCTAATATTTAATACAAATATGTTACTTAAAGCACATTTTATCTCGTGACTGTTTGGTATTCTACTCTTTCAGCAAACTTTTCAACTGGCATATATTCAATCACTTTTTCTTAGATCACTTAAGGAATATATTCAGTCTCATATTAAATGGCCTAATATTCTGTGATCTATCTTGTAATTGGCACCTAAATCTGTCTTCTCACTTCTTCGTATTCCATTATTGTCTTTTCATAAGGAATGTATTCAATTCTTGATTCTCCTTTTACTGCTTATCCAGTCTACATTCAAACAATATTATTTACTGAGACTATGTTTGAACTAATTGCTGATGCGCCCAAAACTGGTTGATTAACCAACACTCCACCACCTTAATAGAATCCGCTCTGACCCAAATTCTAATTTGTTACTAGTTGTTGTTAGTAGGTTGAATTTCCAAGAACAATAGGTCTCACAAATTGAGGTTAACCTGTAATTGTTTGGGGTGTTCCATAGAGAGCAGGCTATTAAACAATTCCTTGTGGTTGATACTCGGCCATTTCTTATAATAAATTTTATTTTAATTCTTTTGAATCCCATTAATTAATTATAATACATGCAAGGTAATTAAAACATTCCTGAAAATGCGAATGATCACTGTCCAGGAGCCAACTCTGATTAAGCAGGAAAAAGTGAAGCTTGTGCTGGTTGTCCTAATTAATAACTTTGCTAATCAGGGGCAGGCAAATAATTATTAGGTTATATATCTCGCATATTCTTAGATAATTCTGAAATCATAGCAAATTTAAAATAAGTCAAACATAAGATATTGGTCTTATCAGGCAAAGGAGGAGTGGGCAAGAGCACTGTATCCTCATAATTAGCCCATATTCTTGCATCCAAGGGATTTGATGTAGGTTTATTAGATATTGATATCTGCGGACCTAGCATTCCAAGAATGATGGGTTTGGAGACCAGTGAAGTTCATTCAAGTAATAACGGTTGGTAACCCATCTATATCAACGAAAATTTGGGAGTGATGTCGATAGGATTCTTGATTGACAATAAAGATGAAGCTATTATTTGGAGAGGTCCAAGAAAAAATGGACTAATTAAACAATTTTTAACTGATGTGGCTTGGGGAGAATTGGATTTCTTAATTATTGATAGTAATTTTTAAGTTCATCTTATATAGCTCCTCCTGGGACATCAGATGAACATATATCTATTGTTCAATACCTTAATCTTACCCCTGATGATGGAGCAGTAATAGTAACAACACCATAAGAAGTTTCATTGTCTGATGTAAGAAAAGAGATCAGTTTTTGTTAAAAGACAAAAACAAACATACTTGGAATTATTGAGAATATGAGTGGCTTTGTTTGTCCTAATTGTTAACACCACACTGATATCTTTCTCCCAACCACTGGAGGAGGGGATTCATTATGCAAATAGTATTCTCTCTAACCTCTTGGGAAAATACCACTCGAGCCAAAAGTGTTATTATCAGCTGAAAAAGGCAAATGCATTTATGAAACTGCTCCTGACTCAGTTGCTGCCTAAGTTTATACAAACATTGTTTAATGTATAGTTTATTATTAGTTTTAGCATTATTAGAAACATTAAAAGAATAAATCAAATAATGATTAATATTATAATTATATGCAAACGCGTTACCCTCGTCATTAAATCAATCAATCTGTCATAAATATTCCCCCTCCTTAGGTTACGGTTGTTAGAAGTATATCCCCAGTTGTTGTTCGAACTTTAGAAGGTACTAAATATCATCATATAGTTCCGGTATATTATCAGAATGATCAAACCAACTGGAAGGATAAATACTATGAACTTAGACACCAATATTGGCTCTTGGAGGATAAATGTAATAAATTGGAAGACCTATAAATAAAGCATAGCAGATGCGAAGTTGTAAGAGAGAGTGAATTAAAATAAATTAATGAGCTCTTTACTTAGAGTTAGTATGATATTAGATAGCTTAAACACTGTTTAGCCAAAGTGGATACGTAAATGAATGAGGATTACAAAATGAAATATTAATAAGCAAATGATTAACTAGAGACAATCAAATCTGAATTTATTAAACTTCAATAAGAATTATATTAATCCTAACAATAATCTACTCAAAACACTCAGAGATAACCATAACAAATGAATCAACTAATTATTTCTAATTCAGAGCTTTAACGATAAAATGAATAATTGCAATTATTAAATAGAAACCTGCAATAGTAAATTGATACTCTTCATTTTCGATATGCTGAGTCTGGAAACTAATATAATAAAATTCAAGAATTATTAGCTTTAACAGTTCTTAAAAATGCAGAAATTGACAGTCTTAGAATATTGGTCTCAGAAAAAGAAAAAATGATTGAATAACTTCGCACTTAATATTTATCGTAATATAGATGATATTTTTAATGATTATATTAAATTTGGAATCATTAAGGAAGGAAACCAATTATGGATAAACTCAATTGCATCCCAGAATTATATCTCATCCAAATGAAAACATCAATTAAATTCTCCCGACTATAAATATGAGATACACACCATATTTTAGTGATTAAATAAATGATGCTGGATGGGGTTGCGCTTGGAGGAGCATTTAGATGATGTTATCTTCATAATATAACATAACTCCTGAATTTCGATGGTTATTCAGCTTTTTTGGATCAAAGGCAATTTTAGAAAAAATTTATATGCATATGAATCAAGTCGATTAAATTCCTCAGTATCTTTCTAATTCATAATATTCACCACATGATTTAGACAATGGATGGGCAGAACCATATATAGGCCATCTTATTTTATATTATATGGGATTCTAGTCCAAATTATTTTTAATCAATGGATATCCTCCTCATTCAAATGCTCCAAAAGAAGTATTTGCAGAAACCTTTTCATTCCCTTAATTTAAGTTATTTTTATAAGAACACTTCACTCAAAGAAAGTCTCCAATATAAATTGATGATTCAAAGTACAGTATGGTGATTTACGATTATAAATCTGATGGTGATAATACAATTCTTTTTATCGGAGATCCACATATTTACTACATTTAAAATAAT
This sequence comes from Paramecium tetraurelia, assembly GCF_000165425.1. Lineage (NCBI taxonomy): Eukaryota > Ciliophora > Oligohymenophorea > Peniculida > Parameciidae > Paramecium > Paramecium tetraurelia. Next base: position 288,677 of record NW_001799422.1, on the reverse strand, counting down.
CATTAGAAAATTGGATTATACACTGTTACATTAAATGAAAAAGGGGATTAAATTTCTAATTCTATTACTCCTGATTAAGCCCAGTTTTATATGTATGCAAGTTCTTATTAAACTCTTCATTTTAATGAGAAAAATTGGATGGCAGCTTGCATAATTAAAAGTTAAGATGTTTGGTTAGATTGGAGGGAAAGATAATTGATTATTTGAAATTAATTATTAGAATAATTGAACATGAATAACCAATTTCAACAATTTAACGCTTCCATTTATTGTTTAATGATGATTTCATTAACCTTTTTATCATTTTTCTGTTATCTTAAAGCAAAATTGTAATCTTTTCTGTCAATTATATTCTAATATTATTCTAATATTTGTACATTAAAATAATTTATATTAGACAATTTTTTTTTGTATCAATTTAATTTTTAAGAAAGGAGATCTATAATTCTTATATTTAAATTATTTAAATTTAATGCAGTTTTTGATTATCAATGAATTCCTTTCTACACTTTATTTAAATTCTACATTTAAATACTTATTCCAAATTTTATCCATGTTTCTATATTTTTCTTCTATATTATTAATTTTTTTTGTTTATTATCTGGTGCTCATATTAGAACATATAATTTTATAAGAGTTTACTCATAATTTTACTTTATTTTCTCTCTAAATCGAAACATTTCATTAAGGACAAATATCTGATTAGCATAAATAGTTAGATCGTGATTCCAAATCCTCGTAAGTTCAATCAGATAGAAAAGCTTTGGGGACAGTTAAAGTTAATATTTATTATTAGCAAATAAAGAACAATAAATTATATTATGTTTAACTATCAAATGAATTTAATATGAATCTACATAAAAGTATAAGAAAAAATTCTTAAATCCTTTATAAAATATTAATGGGGGTGTTGTTGCAGTGAGTATATCCTCTTTAATTTAACCATTTTTTATTTCCTTTAATTATTTTATATATTGCGAAAAACAATTAATAACGTTTCATCATAAACATATTCTATATTTTGTCTGATTAATCTCACTGAATAATATGATACCTGAAACAGAAGTTATTCATACCGTTATTTTCTAATAAAATAAATACCTTAACAAAAAATGTTATTACACAAATCATTAAATAAAGAATAAGCAATTTTAGGAAAAATCGGCTGACAACTAATTATTGTTAAAACAATAGTTTGTGATTAGATGATTAGGTAGAATATAATGAGATTTATATCTTAAATAACTTAGTACCATTCAATCAAAATTTAAATCAACCTCACTTTATTAACTTTAAGATTAATCATGTATATTTATGCATTTGGAACCTAAGAACTGTTTCTCAATTTCTTCATTATTATCCTTCATAATTTAGAAATCATATTTTTAAGCGCATTATTCGTCGCAAAAGCTGCATCCATTAAGTAGCACTCCATTTCTAATATCAAATTATTTACTGCAACTTACACATTAAACCTTTTATAAATTAAAATACTTACAAGATACAAATGGTTATATTTTTAATAACATTAATAGCTACAAAACTCATTGCTTTCTAATACTATATAGTCTTTAATTAATAATTTAAAGCAATTCCAGCAAGCTGCTTTTTTGATCCTAAGTTTTGCAACATTTTATTCATCGTAAGGTTTTTATTTAGAAACTGATACAGAGCTAAAATTATTATCAATTTGTTCTAACTCACTGTTAGTTTATATATCAATATCAATATTTTAAATTTCTCCGATATGATTTTGTTGCATATAATTAGATATTTCTTCTAATTCATTTAAGATGAAGGATTAGTGAAATGATTATTCAACTCCTAAATATCCTTTCTAATCATCATTTTCTTTAAAGGTGACTTTTTTGAGACTCTTTTATCTTTCTTTTTGAAGGCTTGATCTTTTTTTAGGGTTAGTGAAGCTTAAGTCGATTAATGGTTCTATTTTATTCAAAAGTATACCTTCCAACTCATCATATTTAGATTCATTTTGAATAATTACTTCATTCATTTCTACTGATTATTTGAGTTCTCTGATTTTTTTCATTAATCTAATTTAGTGCCCCAATGGTATTTCCATTTGTTGTAGCTATTCCTTTTAAATGTCAAAAAGAATATCCAACTCTTCAAATCCATTCTCTTTAAACTTTTAGACATAAGTATCCAATTTGATCGATTTCAAAAAAGATTCAATAGGTTCTGACTTATTTGAAGGAGGCCTATCCTTAAGAACTTTATTAATTATGCATTTTACTTCGATTATTTGGGGTTGTATTATTTTACCACCTTGAGCTTTCAGACATATCTCCAGATTATTTACTTATTTGTGATCTTTCCATCTTTTATGAATTCAAGTTTTATTTTAGTTTTGCTAACTTTTCTGCCTGAGAATAAGACTCATCAATACCATTTTTTTTGCTTCTTCTTGCATCTAAAGTGCATAGGGATTAGATGTTTTATTAGATGATGAACCTCTATTTTTGATCATTATATTATATTATATTATATTATGGATTTTGATTTTATTGAAGCTCAAAACTCATTTTAGTTCCTCTAGGAGTAAAAAAAGTTACCAATAAAGATTTCCCATAAGTTAGAGCTGCTTTTGGAGTGCTTCAATAACTAAGATATTGATACTTCAGTTTTCCATTCATTAGAATTAGAAGAGTGTTAAGCATTGATGAAGTTGAATAAACATGCTTAAAAGGATATGTTTATGTAAATCATTAAAGGATTAGCGTATGTAATTTATACTTTATTATTCGAAGGAAAACATGATTCCATCTGCTATTGGAGAAATCAAAGGGATTATTGATATTAGAACAAAAGTGTTGAAAAATTGGAAATAAAAATAGTTTAAGATAGACTCTAAATAAAGAACCTTTGAAATATTGAGAAAAAAGAGCAGTAAGAAGAAACCACGAATAATCTACCTCTAATTTTACACTGTTTAGCCCTAAGAATTCAAAGATAAGCGTTATCGATTCGTTATTCTAGCCAATTCTGAAGGTCATGGTTATTACAAAACATTGGTCTGTGGATCAGATGATAAAGCACTCTATGACAAAGTGATACAAGCACTTAAAACTATATCATAGTTTTCAGATCATGTAATGAGGGGATCAATCTTACTTGAATCGAATGATTTTAATCACTCTAGAATTAATACAAACTAATAATCTTTCATTACAACTAGGCAGGATATGAAATTAGTGACTTAATCAGAAATTATTCCGCAAAAGTAAAATACCAATGTTAAAATTACTAAATAACTCGAATCAGATATAAAGCAAAATCAATTATAATTAGAAAAATAGAAGTAATAAAATGTATAGCAACAATCGAATGTTAGTTAACAATTTTTATAGAATGATTCTCCAGCGAAATAATAACAATAAAGCATAAATACTTAATAATAATATTCATAACCTGTTCTTAACAATTAGAAACAGAATCAATAATAACAATATCTATAATTATCCCAATAATTTATTTAAGAGTAATAATAATAATAGTCATCACAACAATATCCATAACAATAATTACAATATTTGTAATAATAGTAACCTTTATAGCAACAATAATAATATTAATTATCATTGTAATAATAGGAATAGTAATAGTAGTAATAGTAGTAATAGTAGTAATAGTAGTAATAGTAGTAATAGTAGTAATAGTAGTAATAGTAGTAATAGTAGTAATAGTAGTAATAGTAGTAATAGTAGTAATAGTAGTAATAGTAGTAATAGTAGTAATAGTAGTAATAGTAGTAATAGTAATAGTAATAGTAGTAATAGTAATAGTAGTAATAACAATAACAATAACAATAACAGTATGAATAATAATTATTGTAATAATAGGAATCGTAAAAATATCGAGAGGAATAACATAAATTAATATAAGAAAGATTATTTTAAGAATATTAAATTGAGTAGTAAAGACGATAATAAGAATTATTAAATTAATAATTGTTGGAAAACGAGCCCGAATCAAAATAAAAGAACTATCCTGTTTTATTCAAAAATGAATTGAAGTATCCATAAGTTTTTCAGTTGCTATTTGAAGAGGGCAAATTTCATTAAGATTATTTTGTTTAATCAACGAAATAATTTACTCAAGTTTATTCTAAAGATGGAGTATAAATTTTAAAGGACTAAAATAATTCCCTCTGTTTCAGATCATCATTAACCATTTATAATGGAGATATCGAAAAGGTATTTTAATGTTTAGCTGAGATTGACTTTGTAAAAAAATGGAATGCTGTTATCAATCCTAAGGAAACTAAATTATTAAATATGATGTAGAGTGAGAATTGCGGAATAATTTATGAAAGACATAAACAATATGGTTTACTTTATTTGCCGAGGGATTTTGTTTACCTTAGATATGTTACATATAGAGGAGATGACATTCTGATTGTGGATAAATCAATAGAGAATGAAGACGCTCCACCATATGTGAAAGTGATAAGAGGGGAAATTAATTACTAAATAATAGAGATTGTCAAAAATGAGAATAATATCATAGTAAGAATTGAATCGGAAATGACAAATGGTGGTCTATCATCTGTAAATTAAGACAGTGCGATCACTTAATGGTATTTAAGTGAACTTTCACATTTTTAGCAATTTTTAAAGACATACTCTGCTGTTAAAGAAATAATACAATCTCCTTTTTTACAAGTTTTAAGCAATACAAAAGTAAATAAATAAAAGGAAAATATAATAATCGATTAAGGAGCATCTAGTTTTCCCAACTAAGAATTAATTTACTCTCCATAAAAAATATAATAATCACTAAATGTTTAACAATAAGAATATTTGAGCATTCCATAGCAATAATAATTCTTTAAATAAGAAGTCTACTAACCTTCTCCTGTAACTGTTGTTTATGAAGAATAGTTCAAGTTTGATACATTAAATGATACTCATGCTATAACTTTAGATTAGCTCCCTATAATTGCTACAGTGCCAGAAACTGTACCAGTGATCATTGAAAATAATAATGAGATATAATAATATAATAAAGATATAGAAGATGCCGATTTAAGTAATTACACTCCGAGTGATTTCATTTAATAGACACTACCAGAATTATCAGATAAGGAGACTGGTTAAGTGAAACAAATGATAAAAAATATTGAGCAAGGTATTTATGATTACACTGCTAATTGTATCACTCATAAGTATGTTAATGAACCTTAGAAGGTCAAAGATGAATATATTAATTAGATTAACGAAGGACATTACTTTTTAAGATAAGATTGGAAAAGAGATATGAAACATGGGGGAATGATTTTTTATAATTAGAAGAAGATAGAGGCTTAAAAAAGGGTTATTAAATTTATGTTAAAATCAATAGGATCAAATCTATTATCTGGTAAGTCAATCTTAAATATCTCATTGCCTGTAGAAGTATTTGAAAGCAGATCTAATTTAGAGAGGTTTTGTTATTCATTTACTTTTGCTCCTTAAATCTTAGAAAAGGCAGCTAAAATTGATAATATAATTGAATAAATGAAGTATACAATCGCATTTGGATGCAGTATAAATTAATTATAAATATAGGTTCAATTATAATGTATATGTCCCTGGAGAAACCATTCAATCCTATTTTGGGAGAAACTTATTAAGGCTTCATCAATGGATGCCCGGTTTATGCTGAGTAGGTGAGTCATCATCCCCCAATAAGTGCATTTTAATTGAAAGGTAGGGGCTACGATATTGATGGGCATATTGAATCTGCAGCCAGTATGCATGCAAATAGTGTTACCGGAAAAGACATTGGATTTATAAGAGTGACATACCACAATACGAGATCAAAGCAAATCTTTATTCAATGTCCAGGAGTATTAACTGGAACTGCATTTGGAACAAGAATATTTAATATTAATGGAAGATCATATACAATTGACTTGGTATTTATTAATTATGAAAATAAGGAAAACAATTTAATTGCAGATATGGCATTTAATCCTGGCAGCAAGAATGTATTCAATAAGAAAGATTTATTGCAAGACTAATTTATTGGCTATTTATACAAAGTAAAACCTGGAGTATTAAATAAATATAAAAAAGAAGGATATGCAAAATATTCTGGAATTGATTTTGACAAGGATGTTGAATAAAGAGTAATAAATTATTTAAAAATTTAGTTTTTTTCCATAAATGGTGTTTGGAATTAAATGGTCGAATTTGATGGAATTAAATTATTTGATACACTTGAGATGAATCCGCATGTGATGGTTAATCACCCATGTCCTTTGCCATCAGACTCAAATTTCAGATTGGATATTCTTTACTGGAAATTGAGGGACTTTAATAATTCTCAAAGAACTAAGGAGATCTATGAAGTTAAATAAAGAAACGATAGAAAATGCAGAGAGAAACTTACAGGAAAGAAACATTGAGATTTTGTATTGTATAATTTTAATATAAATATTTTGCTCTTGAAGGATTGTATATATGAAAAATAAGGAAAAAGCTATTGTGTATGGTCAAAAATATCTTTATATCCTTAGCAAAAAAACTGACATGGGCTAAGGTTGGGTATTGTGAAATTTTGCATGAAAATTAAGAGAAGAAGATGTTAGATATTCATTTTCCAGAATTATTAAAACATGGATCAGTTGAATAAGTTAATAAAGTAGCCAAATTTTAAATTCCATAAATTATCGATCTTAAGTTAATATATGTGATATAATCTATATCATCTAACTCTATTATCCCTCAATTTTCACAAAAGGTAGCAAATTAAATGGCATATTTTGAAATAATAGAAATTATATCTAGGAATTTAGTATCACAGTTTCCTTAGAAAATATAGAGATATCTTAATTGGGCTAGCCAATTTCTAAAGAGCATTATGTTGTACAAAAGAGAAAATTTCTAATAAATAGTTAATTATGCTTTGTTTTTGAGATTGCTGTATAATAAATAAAGAGCCAATTAGTTTGTGGAACAGTCGGAGTTCTATCGAGATATTCTTAATAAAATCAAAATGACATTTTATGATTAGAACTATGTTCAAAAAGAAATTTTAGATATTAGAAAATCTAATATGCTATTCTTTGGTTGAATAATATTATAAATGAATTTTGTATTAGAAAGGTCTAGAAGTAGATTGCTTTTAATGTTAAAAATTATACAATTTAAGATTTTACCTTATGCCGATAATTTAATTGCATTGCTTCTAGTAAAAGTTTTTGTGGGATTGGGTAATAAGTATCAACAAAGGATTATTGGAAATAATTTCAAATATTAATAAAGAAAAATACTGGATTAAATCCTTGAATTTAGTAGAAACTACATGAAAAATAAAATGCCATGAATTTATTATAGAATATGAGGATGAATATCTTTAAAAATTTGAGGATCACATTTAATAGAAGAAGTTACCGTTTTTCTTTGATAGCATAAATTGATTCTAACTTACTTGCCGATGCTAACATAATTCTATTTTGACAGAGGGTCATAAGGGATGGATTCAATACTACAGTAAATCATTCAAAATTATTGTTTATATGCATAGCAATTTTTAACTAAGGATGAAAAGCCTCAAGATGGCAAGATTTATATATAATATGTTACATCAGAGTTCTTATATGAAAAAGTTAGATGACATTGAATCAACAGGATCTATCTTGTTAAAATTTACAAGAAATAGCTGATGAAATATGATTTAGAATAAATTTGATAGTTTGCAAATTAAGACACCTATAATCCCAAGTTTATTAATGTATATTCATTATCATCATGTGGCAACCGAGAAATGTTGAGACTTAGATAAATGGCTTGAAATCACTAGTTAATATATTCAAAATAATATCAAATATTAGTTTGGGGTTAAATTATAAGATCTTATCTTTAGGTTGAGGAAAAGAAAGACATAAATACTTTAAAAAATTTATTTTAAAACTTAATTATCTAATTTAAATTTCAATATGTCAAATCGAGGATATAAAACTATTAAAATAAGAAAAATCATCATAAATAGAGAATCAATGATAAAATCTAAAAACCCTAAATTGTAATCCTTAATCCATTATTTAATTGGACAATCAGTTTTGAATCTCAATGATTGATAATAAAAATATTTAAAGGAGAAGGTTTAAAGAAGTTTTAGTTACAGCAGTATTCATGATATGATTTTGAATGTTTAACACTAAGTAGAGCCTTATTATCGAACCCTAATAAAAAATAATTATAACGTTACAACCTCTCTAAGCAATTAGATAGGTTAAATAAACGTTGAAGTTGAGGTTGAACTAATAATTTGAGGATGTCTAGTAACCAAAAAGAAAATTGAATTAAATGGATTATGAAGAGGATTAAAAAGAATTTAAATAAGAGTATGGAATGACTCTTGAAGAGCAACAATAATTAGCAGAGAGTCTTATTAATGAATAATCATAAGCTTATGCTGAATACAACGAACTTTTATAAAATTAGAATGAATAAATATAGTGGTATATTTTTATCATTAATAATAATAATTAGAATAAGAATAGTAAAATTGAGATTGGTTTTTGTATAAATAAGAATTATAATATTGATTAGTTTCATTATTCTTAATGCTTAATTTTAATATGTTTATATTTGGCTCCATATGTACTATAAATTAGGTATAAAATTAGTACCCATAAGTTTTCAGGCAGTGCTAACAAACATGAAGTTTTTTTATCTCAGAATTTTTTCTTCTTTTCTTTTTATTAAGCTCTTCATATTTAGTCTTCATATTTTCAATATCTATCTTGATCTAATCAACCTGATGATATAAGATAATGTTTAAGTAGTAAAATTTTAATGCTTCGAAATAAAATTTCTTTTATTATATTTAAGTCGTGATGTAATTTATTTGTGCTAGATTGTCTATTTGATTATTATACAACATTATTATTGTATATGGATAATATTTATTTATGAATAATCTCATATTGTTGTTTCCAAAGTTATTCCAAGAGGAACTGGAAGAATTCCACATTTAGATGGGCATTTTCCATCGACTGGTACTTAGGTGGCTAATGTCCATGAGAATCTATAAATTTGAATAGAATATAATTATACGTATTATTGAATTTTCCTTTAGCAGAAAGACCAACAGTTTTATTAAGAACGTTTAATCTTGCCTTAACATCAGCACCTTAGAATTTGGTTGAAGCAGCCAATAAAACTTAGACTCTGCTGACAGGTAAGTATTCAATTTCAAATCCATATTGATTGGAGTTCTTTCTGAAAACAGCATCAACCAGAAATTTTCCAATTCCAAAATTGCTAAATAATGGGAAAGATGGGATTTGATTGGTTATATGTCTAAAGTAAACATCATAATTTTAAGTTTAATATCCAACCAAAAAGTCTAGCTTATCAAATTCCTTTTTGCTGAGACATAATTGTGAAGCGACAACGTAAACCCAATTGTTGTGTTTGACTTATGATCTCAATAAGAAGTTGACTTTGTCTTAGTTTAACCATTCAAATCCTAATTAATCATATAAATAATATTACTTGCATGACTTAAGCATTTTTATCCTTCATAAACTGATCCAAATCTTATTGTTGATTTTGATGAACTATTATAGAATTACACATTAGCAAATAAACTTTATTGTTTGATGATATTAAATTTTCCAAAATCAACATGAACCTTAGTTTATTCTTTTCTTGTGGCAAACCAGAAATAATAATTGTTATATGGGAATTAGAACTTTGTTTCTTATCCTGGAGCCAAAGATTTAGCAATATCCAATGTGCCTTTATAATTTGCAATGCCTCCACCATTTGCTGAAGCCTTCACTTTCAAAGTTGCTTTTCCTGTTGAGAAATCATCTTCAACAAGCTTTTTTGCTGTGAAATCACCCAAAGATTACAATGGGGCTGGTGACAAGGATTGAGGGGTAGCCATAAATATTAATTAATATCTTTTTTAATTATTTTCTTTTTGTTTATTAGGATATTAATACGAATGTAATAGTATTTATATTTTGCTCAAATATGGCATCATTATTTTAATAAATATCTAGATCATAGCTCTTATTTAGGCCACGCCATTTCTGAATGAAAATACTGATTATATCTATTCAATTTTAGGTCAAAATTTATTATTAGATTGTCTTTTAAATTCTACAATATCTCGCAACAGTAGTTCAAGCTTCAATAACATTCGCAGCTAAAAGGCTATAGATATAGGTTACAACAGCGATGATTTTGCACTTGGGTACATCAATGGATCTCTGAATTTTATCTCCTAAATAGAAAGTGACAACAACAACTTGGGATTGTATAAACTAGATTTCTACAATATCATGATATTAGGACTAGTATAGATAAGATACTATTTACAACTTAAATTGTAAAACAATTCATTTATATTAATAATGAAATCAACTTTTACAAGGTCTGCTTAGAGAAATCTTGAAGAGCAACCAGTTTGTTCTTAATTCAAAGCATCTTCTCAGTTACATGCTGCTCTCCTTAATGAGTATAAGCGACCTGAAAATTCGTCAATGCCTAAAGTCACACTTACGTCCACCGGAAAAGAAGCTGTCAGATAAGCTAGACTCGAAAAAGAAGTCTAAAAATTTGAATATACTTTGCAATCTGAAGTTGCTTCATTGCCTAAACATCCTGCACCTATATTTAGAGAAGAAACAAAAGTAAGTTATCAAATTTAATACCAAGTTGCTTATTGAAAGGTAAAAGGATAATAGAAGAGAAAAGCATCTGAAGTTTTGCGATGAATTTGAGAAATGGGTCAATCGTCTTAATAAAAATTTAGAAGAGGCTTATAAAGATATTAAAAGAGATATTACAGATTTCTTTTCTGAATCAGATCAATAGATAACTAATTATTATTAAACACTTACTGATGAAGCCTTACTTAAAAGGGAAATTGAATTTGTGGAGAGTATTCATTCGACTGTTAATGCACATAGAGAAAAAAGGGAAACCAAAGTCAATGCACTTGATAAAAGACTAGAAGATTTAGAAAAAGAGAGATTTAGATCCTTAGAACTATTCTGTAATAGATTCTAAGAAGGTCTAATTGATGTGGCATTTCAATTAGAACCTGAAATAACTGCGCATGTGGATGTATGAGCTCTTATTATACACTCAGACTTTCAGAGAAGAGTTTCGAAAGGTTGTGGCAGAGAAGAGAGCAGAGAATTAAGTCTATGTTCAAGACGTCAATAGACAACATCAAAAGACATTCAAATTGTATGATGAGACACAAATTTAGAAAGAATAACGCTGGAGAGATTTAAAACATTAGCATTACATCGAAGAATTTAATGTTGATATTTAGAAATTAGAATTTGTCTATCCTGATGAAAGAACAAAATTGTATGATAATTTTAGGAAAACTTAAAAGGATATATTCAGAGAAAGAAAATAACTACTAGAGAAACTAAATTCTATTGATATGGCTGCATTAACAAAAACCATTGTTGAAAAGTGGATAGATGAAACTAAAGCATATAATGAATTAGCATCATAAACAATTGATGTTTGTTGTAATAATTTACTAGAAGAGACTAAAAAAACACATGCCCATTGTATGTAAAGATATGAATTAATCAAATCATAATTATTGTATGCTAGGGCTAAATCTGAAGAGGAATTAAATCAACTATTAGATGAATAATTCTTACCCTAAGTTAATGGTTTAAACCAATCGGCTAGAGATTTAATGAAACAAGCAATTAATTACTATGAGAGAATTGATTAATAATAGACCGATATAATAACTAATTTTGGCTAATTTTATATGAAAATAGCATAGAAGAATGATGAATACAAAACTGAAATGCAATTGTTAATACATAATTACGAAATTCAGAAAGCATAAGCAGCAGATAAAAATGATGAAGTATTAGAGGAACTAACCAAAAAGTTGAAAGAAAATAAACAAAAGTTAACCGAAGCATTGCATCACCCTCGTTTGGAAGAATGCTTAGCCTAATGCTATAAGGATTTGGATTTATTCGGAGAAGAATACGAAAGATTTCATTAAGATAATTTGGCTATAGCTAATTAACATCCGAACATAATAAGAAATAAGCATTAGATGTTTGAAAAATCAGCGTTAAGCATTTTTGAACTAGTTGATCCGCAAAAGGAATAATTTTTACAAGAGAAATACAGAAGGATAGCTGAAACCAAAATTAAATACTTAATTGCTAAGGAAGAATACAACAAGAAAATTGAAGAAGAGAAATAAATCGAAGAAGCAAAGAATAAAAAAGGTGGTAAACCTCCAGCTACAAAACCAAAAGATCCAAAAAAGTATCAATAAGAAAATATCATAGATTTTAATAAGAATTAGAGGACAGAATGAAGTAACTATTAAAGGAATAACCTCCTTAAGAAGTAGGTAAATATCACAGTCCTCTTGATTAATATTTTGTATAGTTTAGATCTACTATAGAAATTGCAGAACGTATGTACATTCCACCTGATGAAATGGAACAAGCTGTAGCTAAAGAGAAGTAAGAGGCTGATGAAATTGAATAACATTTGTAATAACAGAATGCACCAAAGGACCCTAAAGCAAAACCTGCAGTTGCTCCTCCTATTGAATTACCTAGTTATGTTCCAGAGGATGATGTTCCTAAGAAAGCGGTAGATTTTGCTGAATAACCTCCTATTAATGTGTTAAATTAGGCTGTTTTAGAGAGGGATGCAGTAATAACAATTGATTATTTGTCATAATTATTGAATCAAACGCAATAGAAATTGTTTGATTATATAACAAGTTGTCTTAACTTCCAAAATTAATAAGCTAATGAAAGTGATCAAGAATTTATTAAATAATCTGAAAATTAGAGGAATGAAAAATAGGCTTAAATAGATCCTTAAAAACAAGAAATCAAAAACACCATATATGTATTAAGAAGTCAATAAATTACTATGCATAAAAAAAGGTGAAATTAAATATTAATTAATTAGATATGAACGATATGCAAAGTAATTAGTAGAAAGGATTGATGATCAAACAGAATAGATTAATTTCTTATTAGAAGGTGGATTATTGGATATGAAGGATTATATTTAAGAGCAACAAACACTCAAAAACAATCTACAATCTGCAACTACTTTAGCCAAATTATAAGGAATTCAAAATACTGTTAAAGAGAACTATTTCAAATTTGGAGAAAGTAAGCAATTTATTAATAATAGAAATAAATGATTTGGAATAAAAATTAAGTTATTTGGCAAATGAAGAATTGGATGTTTTTTTGCAAAAAAATAAAGATTTTATGAGAGATTGCAAACCAAATGAATATTTTAAAGAAGAATTAGAATGGTATCAATAAATGATGGATGAACATAATGCTACAATTGTAAAGCATAAGGAAAAGAGAACACAACGATTAGAAGAAATGAAGAAGGTATTGACAGCCAAAAGATAAGAATAATTGGATAAGTTTGAATAAGAATACATTGTAGCCGTTGAAGATTTAGCAGCTAAGGATGGTACTGGAAAGAAGTATGGAAGACCTAAAAGAATAGCGTAAGAAAAATTAAGAACAGAAATGACCAAATGTGAAAAAGCATAAGAATGCATCAATTTCAAAATATAAGAATTGAAGGATCTTTATGAATTATTCAAAAAAAAATAAGGTGATTATTTTGCTAATCTTGATCCTTCTTTTTCAATTAAAATTAGAAAAATATTAAGTGGAATTTTGGTTTGTATCAAAAGATATGCAACTCATATTGAAGCACTTAAACCAGATAATAAAGTAGTAGATATGCCAAGGATCACATGGAAGGAAAATAAATTCGATACTATTTTAGAGAATGAAGAATAATAAGAAGATAAAAAAATAATTGAAAATGATTTAGAAAGTATGGGACCTTTATTTTATACTGAAAAGAAACTTTAGGAAAGTTTAGTAGAAATTGAAAAGATAATTAAAGAGGAAGCAATTAAAATTTATGCTGATAAATAGAGATTCTTAACAGGAGCTGATAAAATTCCAGATTATCTTAGAGCTTATATTGAGAATATGTAAAGGAATATGAACGAATTCAGAATATAATCTATTAGAGAACTCAGAAATGCTTGCGAAGAATTATCAGAAATGTCTCCAAAGATAAGTGAAATGATTCTATTCTCAAATCATTAAAGATGGATTTTCACTTTGTAAATGCTTAACTCTAATTTATGGAATGAATTACAATAGGAATAGAGTAAACAAGAGAATCTTAAAAAGACCCATTAGAAATAACTAAGACCTAATTTAGGAAATCCGTAAATAAAAGAAGAATTAGATGATCTTAAATCCAGAGAAACTAAAAGAATTTCTGATTTTTTGGAATTACTATCAAAATATTAAGTAACCCTTTTTGATGAGAATTTTAATCAAGGAGATAAATATTTAAAAGCTGCAAGCCAAAATTTTGAATTTTTGTTGCTTTTTTATGATTCGCTATTGTTATTTGAGGATTTTATAAAATTACCTGGTGATGAGCAAATACAAAAGAAGCATTAGAATTTGAAAGTCTCTTTGAGATAGAAGTAGAGTGGTTAAATCATAGATACAAATTCAGAAAGATCTCTAAGTAAAACCTGGGAAGGTGTTTAATTGGAATTGTTTACTATAGGAGATAGAATTGTTCAATATAATTGGCAAATCAATTAAGTAATAAAGGTAGATCCAAAGGATGCAAAAAATAAAGCCCCAGAAGCTAAGAAACCAGCTGCAGGAGGAAAGCAATAGGAAATTGAAAAACCCGTATAGACTACTACAACGTATTTTATGTAATAATTTTAGGCCATTAAAATCATTTAAGACTTTTAGATAGATATCAGCCAAACATGAGTTCTTTAAATCAATAAATGAATTCGTGATTGAGTACAAGAGATAAGTTGATTATGCAAAAGACTAAATAAAATTACTTAGTGAAAGAGAGTTAAAGTTCCAATTTAAATGGGAATAAAGCATTGCTTCTTTGTGATGTTAATATAATTTATATATATTTTATGATATTTCCAACTGAGCCTTACATTAAGAAGAAGTTCTTCTACAAGAATATGTTGGCAGACAACTCTAAGATAGACTTCCTTAATTAATATAAGGTTTTATAGTAAATGAAAGACAATCATAGTAGTAAAAATAAACAACACATTCACACATAGGGTACACAGGTAAGTCTATACAAGCCGATGTTTAGTATTCATTCACCACAATCATCGCAAACAATAAATAAATCAGAAAGACCAGGATTTAGTTCAGTTAGGCGATTTCATACTCACAATTCTTAATAAACTATCTTAAGCAAACCTGTCCTTGAAACTCCTTAAATCGAAAGCAGAAAAGAAAGGAGAGCCCCGTTACATAAGAGAAAACTTGTATTGAAATAAACATCCTTGGATATTATAGAATACTTGGAATTTTTGAAGTGTCAAAAGAAATCTAACAATTCTATAAAATATTCAGATTTACTCAAAGAAGACGGTCAGATTATCACAATGAATTAATAGAAATAATAAAATTATAGGAAACAAAAGGAAGAATAGAGGAATTATTTGCAATTATTATATTAATGGTAAATCACATCCATAATCCTCTAGCACAAATCTAGTTTCTCGTATTTAAGATGGTAATAAGTTCTAGGATATTGTTAATTCGTGTACTCATCAATATCCTAATCTAAAACATACGATCGACTAGTTGATGCAAGATATCGAAGTTGCTTCACAGATCTATACAAGTCTAACTTAATTAGGAGCCATTCTTGGTAGAATTGCTGGAGTCGACCATAAAATATTTTATTTGATGTTTAGACCTAGAGGTGAATATCCAGAATCAAATTAATATTATTCTGTTGATGAAGATCTCTGCAGAAACTATAAATTTATAAAACCAACCAAATACGATATTTATTATAGAATTTTCGGGGCAGGTGATTTACCTGTCGAATTTTAGGATTAATTAGGTGAATCTGCTCCTTAAATTAAAAGGCATAAAATAAGGCATTCTGAATATTAATATGCTTAATTAAATTAAGAAGCTCTTCCTTCTATTGATTATGATTTTGTTAAGAAGATATCTTACTATCAAAAGAATTTGTAACTATTCTTAAAGCAGAAATCAGGGGATATCTTAACTAATATCAGATAATCTATGATGGATGAAGAAATTAAAAATAGCACTCTACTTAGAAATACCATACTTTCGAAATTAATAGATTCTGAAAATTAAATTGGCCATTTCCCATTAGTAACTAGATAAAATAGAT
The DNA here is from genome assembly GCF_000165425.1 of Paramecium tetraurelia. Lineage (NCBI taxonomy): Eukaryota > Ciliophora > Oligohymenophorea > Peniculida > Parameciidae > Paramecium > Paramecium tetraurelia. The sequence goes on along the minus strand of NW_001799422.1, from coordinate 272,427 downwards.
ATTTATTCGAAAAGTTTGAATACGATCAAAGAATTCTTAATAAATAAAAAAACTGAAAGACTTTCAATAAATTTAGGTTGATTATTTATATTATAAAATATAGTTATAATAAAATTAATGAATTGTCTAATTTGTCATTTGAAATGCAATACAATTATCTCCAATTCTTTCACAAAATATGTATTAAAGTTATGGCTATTAAGTTTTATATTTTAATAACTCTAAAAATGAACCTTTCATTTTAACAATAAGAGTTTAAAAAATTGAATAGTATAGCAATTAATGATTTGAATATACTATTATATCTTTGCAATTAATAATAAATAAATTTTTACATTCCAATGAGCTAAAGAATAGAATCCTAAGGGCTTTAATCTGGTTAGATCTAGTGCCAATTCGATGATAATTATAGACCATTTAATAAAACTCCATCTTGCTCACCCTTGCCTTAAAATGAGGCAGAATAGTTTGATGATTTAAACTGTTCTATATTGTCAAATACCAATTTTCAAGTTGATGGTTTTAAAAGCTCAAAATACAAATCGAAAAATTAGCGGATAAAAATCTAATCAAACTTATTTGAAGTTATGAAAGTTGATAAATTAGTAGCACTTTTTAAAGAAAAATTAATGTTGAAAGCCCATGTTTTGAGTTAATCCAAAAGGGAATTGATTAAAAAAATTATTAATGAAAAGTATGTCTAACAAAGGGAATCAAACGTTTTGCATGATTTTCCTACTCGTTGCGCAAAATTAAGTCATCAACTTTTTGATTCAGGTAATTTTTTCCTCTAAATTTGGTCTTATATAAAGACTATCATTTTACTAATCTTATTATGGGTTTATCCTTTTCTTTGGAGTTTCAGAATTGAGAGTGAATATCATTCACACACCATTGTATTTATTCTTTTGGATATCATCTTAAAATTAAATACTCAATTAGTATTTTAGGGAAATGTATAATATTACATAATCTAATTAGGTCATCAATTCAAGATCTGAGATACTGTCCTTTTACTTTAGATCTTAATTACTATTTGACACTCTTATCATTATTTCTGTTATTACTATAAATTAAACAATTTAAGGAAATCAAAAAGTGTAAATAGTAGAGATAATTTTTGTGTTCATCTTCTCCTTTTTGATTTACAGAAAATTTACTGAAGAAGTAGCTAAGATTAATCAATCAACTTAGATTAATAAACTATATAGAGAATATTTTAATTTATTCTAATTACTAATATTAATAGTTTATTTTATTCACATTTTAGCATGTATTTGGAATTATGCAGGCCATGAATCCTAAGAATATTATTAGAACAGTTGGATTGTTTAAGCAAATATTTTTAATGAAAAAATAGAAATTCAATATTTATATTCATATTACTGGGCGGCTGCAACAACTATTACTGTCGGATATGGAGATGTATCTCCTAAGAATCCAATCGAAATACTAACTTGCATATTTTCAATGCTATTCTCTAGCTTTATCTTTGCATACTCTATTAATTCAATAGGAAATATATTATACAATATAAACCTTCAATAATCACAGTTTATGTAATTTTATTATTGTACTTTTTAGTCAAAGCATTCGTGCTATTTCAGCATATATGAATTAATATCATGTTCCTAATTAATTATAGAATAGAATTAGAAGTTATTTGTAATATTCGAATTAAGAATAATCAGATATTGATTAGGAATATAAAGAAGTGATTGATAATAAATTATCACAATAATTAAAAGAAGAATTGAAATTCACAGTCTTTAAATACATCTTATAAAAAAGTAAGATTTTACTGAACAATTTTTCAGAAGAATCTTTGAAACAAGCATCACAAAAATTGATTTCACGTCAATATTGTCCTGATGAATTAATTTTTATGTAAAACATATAGGATGACAATTCCTTGTACATGATTGATTCAGGCAAGGTTTAATTGATTGATACAAAGTCCGATACTACTATTTGTACATTAACAAATGGATAGTTTTTTGGTGAAAATTCTTTCTATACTCTAAATCCAAGGAAGTGCAGCGCAAAAAGTATTGGATTCACTAAAATATTCAGTATCAATAGAGATGACTTTTTGTCTGTATTATCTTAAACAGATCTTTAGAAGTTTCATAACATCAAAGACAGAATACTCTAAAATTTATCAATAGATGGAATGCTATGTTATCTTTGCAATAAAGATGATCACATATTGTTTAATTGTAATTACCTGAATTATAAACCTGATATCTAAAAACTCATTTAACTTTACAATAAGTCTCAGCAAAATAGAACGATCAGAGTCAAAAGATACCGTTAAAAATTCAATTCGCTTAAAATAAAAACAGTATTATATTCTAAATATAGAAGATTGTTTAAGATAATCAAAAGGCATACATTAACGATTTATAGTAGGATGATTAACTATCCGATTAAGATGAAACTAACAAAAACTCAATATCCTAACTATAGCCAAGTCTTGACACACCATCCCAAGAATTGACAAATTAATCGCCTATCAACTTAGAAGGTTTCCCTACTAGAAATTCCATTTATAAAATTGTTCATCCCAAAGGAAATGAATCTAAATAAGTTGCTATACCTAACAGTAATACCGTCATGAATTTAGAACCTTCAATAAAAGAAATCCAACTTAAATCAAACCTTAAAATTGAAAGGATGGAAAGAGAGAAATCATAAAAACTTACAAAAACATGGAGATCTTAATTCTTTACTTCATTAAATAATGCTAATTTTGAAGATCTAGTTGAATTTGAAAAACATTAAGAATTTCAGCATTATTTTCCTCATAACAATTTTACGGATATTATAATTGAGTATAATAAAATTGGAAAATCTTTAAGAAGACTTTCTAGGAAATCATAACGATCTGTTTTTAAGAATCCTATGAAAAAAAAAAGTTAATGAAATATTCAAATAATTAACATTTATTTATTTAATTTTAGGAATAATTTAAGAATTTAAATCTTAATTTATACAATACAAATCAATTATATCATTGAGTATTATTGTATGGAACACATCCAGTCCATGGTCTAACAACATACGAATTGAAACGTCCATCGAATTACAATGTATTTGTTACTGTGTTTTGGACTTATGTTGCATATAACAAGTTGTATTCAACTGGATCTCTTGCTAAAACCCACATGAAGAATTTTGATGGTTCACTAACTATAGCCCATTGATATTATTCATTTTTAACTGGGCCTAATTAGACAATCCAATAATCAGCATATTCAAAAGGTGCTCCTTCCAAATGTACTTTCAGTTAACCTGGTAATTCTGGATTTGGAATATAAGCATAGCCTGTAATTTATTTGATTTCACCTGAGGGTGATCCATATCTTTCCATATTTAAAACACTCAAATTTCCATCTTATTAAAGACCATATGTTGCTCTATTGCAAAAAGCATCTTTTTCAAATGTTAAATGAACCCAAGGACTGCTGGCTACTTCATACCAGTTACCCAAGTATTGGGTGACATTAAGTGTTTAAACACTCTATAATTAGGCAGATGCTAATCCAAGAAGTACAACTAAAATTAGTTTGTTCATTTATTAATGAAAGATCAAGAATTAAATTCTGCATTTATTTCATAAAATAAGAACAAAGTGCTTCTTAAATAATAATGCGTCACTCATTAATAAGTAAATATTAATTATTATCTTATAATCGATAAGAGATTCAAATTTACATATCTATATATATTTTTTATGTGTATAAGAATGATTTGTATATTATTATGTACTTTGATTCGAACAAGCCATATGACTTAAGAAAACCTAATACTTTGTGATATGAATTATTTCCAATCTTAAAGAATTTCTGTGAATAATTGTTCTTGAGTGATTAATTACGAATTAGCATTCTTATCTTTTGAAATTGTTTGAAAATTTGTTGAAATTTTAGGTCCTACAACTCCTCACTTTTGGGTTCTAAGGTTAAATTCCATTCCAGATATATGGAACTTGTCTGATTGTCTTAGGAAATTAAAAGACTGCCATTTACTTAAGCATTATTCATTTTTTAAGATATTTGGCTTTGTTGTTATCATTCTGCCAATATGCCCATAAGCATTTTAGACTTAATAGGTTAAATAAATTTATAGTTTCTTTATTCTCTTTCTTTTCATGATCTAAAATAAAGCTTCTAAATTTTTTTAAAAATTAATAGTTATTTCCTTTAAATTTATGTCCAAATCCATTTACAAAACCAACTTCTTGAATCTAAAGGTTTCTAAGTGTGTATCCAAGATCTTTTCATTGAAACAAATTCAATGCCAGTAATGCGTTCATCACAGTTTGAATTCACTAAAATATTAATTTATCCTTATCCCACATACAATTTACCATTTTTTAGTATAACGATTTATCAAATTAGTAATTGAGTTAACTTTATTGGAACTCGTTATCTAATTCTTTTACGGTTCTTAAAAAGCATATACTAATTCCCTATATTTAGATAACAAAGAAATGGTTTATCAAATAATATTCTTATATTTCCATAATTATAATCTATAATTCAAATTAAATAACCAGAAGTAATTCTAAATGAGTTAAATGAGAATTCAATATCTTAAAGTCAAATTATAGGGCTACTCTCAGGAATCGTAAATTTTATATTTATAATTTCATATATATTGATTCTATGATCTTCTTTTTCTCGACTCAATTGAATGTTACTCTATTAACACTCTATCAGAATATCAAGTTCTTCTTTAGATTTACCAATCTGTTTATAAATTCCATCAATAATTAACACAATTTCTATTTAAAATTGAAATTAATGTTATTAATATGAATTTTTGTAAAAATTAATTCAATTAATAAAATATTGACTTGATACTAAAATATCGTAAGGAATATTTTGTTCTACATAGGCCATTTCAATATGATTGTCTACAATGTAAGTATGGAAATCCCAGAATCTTTCAGCTGCAAGTAAATATAATAAATAATGAACTACCTTATTTTTTGTTATTTTTCATTCTGTATTTATGAAATGCTTATAAGGCCATCTAGCCAAAATGATTTTAATAAAGCTTAAGTGAGACAAGCATATCATTTGTTTCTAATGATTCTGCTATCATCTTCAAACCGTTGTCATCAATATCATTCCTTACCATATCTAAATGTATTAAGGTTCTCTAAGATTCAATCAATATATTTACATTTTTGCTTAAAGCCTATGATATTGCTTTTGCTCCATAATGTCCTGTTCTATTTGATGTTAATATAAGACTTTCTAAAACACAATATTCACCGCACAAATATTTAGCAATAGCTTCACAGCCTTTAAATGAAATTCGGTTTGCTGTTAAGTCCAATACTCTTAACTTATTGTTTTCTAATAAATGCTCTGTGATGATGTATATGGCATCACATGTAAAATTATGTTTTTACAGAGATATTTTTTCTAATCCTCTATTCGAATGAAACATTTTGCCAAAGTGTATTGCTGTCTCTTATCCAATAGAATGATACACTGGATTATCCAAATTTAATATTTACAATGAATTATTCTTCCAATTCAAAATTGATGTAATTGCCTAAGAAATCTAAATAAATTAATTACAATAACGCCATCATGATCTATTCCATTATTGGCTAAATTTAACTCTAAAATTGTTTTATTATTAAATAACATCTCAACAATAGACATAGCACCTTTTGTTTATAAATTATTAAAGTTCAGATTCAAATGAGTCAATGTTTATATATCCTTAATCCCTTCAGCAATCAACTCTCCTCCTTCCACACCAATTTTATTACTCTATAAGTTGAGACTTTCCAATGTATTACATCCTTATTTAATTAAATAAGATTGAGTACCTGATAAAAACTTTGATAATTCTTGAATTCCTACATTAGTTATCTCATTAAAAGATAGATCTATATGTTGTATATAATCCTTGTAATTCTGAAGACAAGAAAGCAGTAAAATTAAATCTTAATCTAACATTCTCTGATTGAAATTGAGCTTATAATTTCCTCTAAAAATTAGGTTAATATCATTGGCTTTAGTTTAATAAGTCCGAACTATTGCTTCATTTACAGGTTTTGAAAATTCAGAACATTATCTTTTATAATCAGTTGCAATTTTAGGTCTAATAATTGCCCAATCCATTATTTTAATTAATGCAATAATAATTAACATCTCAAGTTATTTTAGATCGTAATCAAGAATTCAAAGGAGTTGAGTTTCAATTCAACTCTAGAAAGATTGTTGTCGAAAACATCGATCCTCTAGAGCCATTATCAAAATATATTGATGCTGATAAGCTCAATGAAATTCTCAGTAACTATAATATTACTAGGAAGATTTCAAAATTGAGGATCCTAAGAAAGGCGAGGAAGGCATCAAATTGAATTAACATATTAAATATTATGATTTTTCAAGACCTCCCACTGGTATTCCTAAAAAGGCTTTTAGGGCATATAGTGCAATCGCAAAGAAAAAGAAGTGAATGCATATCATAATTATTATTTTGGCTATTCTAGAAATATATTTAAGCATTTTGAGCATAGCATTGAATAATCATTTTCTATTACTCTTATGTGCACTAAAAATTAATAAGTTATCTTATTTTTTTTTTTTTGATTCAGCTTGGGATTAGCTAAATTAAATGAGCTATTTCGAGTAATTATTTAATTTTTGTTTAGATTAGTGGTTAGTTATATATTAATAATTTATAATAATTGAATGACAAACTCTAGGGTTCATGCCATAGATTCTCTAAAACCTCAATCTTTATTACATATAGAATCTCCCGATCAAATTTGTGAAAATCCGTTAGTTGTTTGTAAAACAGCCTTGAATATTAAATCCATTCTCAAAAAATAAGAAAAATAGTAGACAGAGAAGAAATAACTATAATTTAAAGATGATCTAAATAAAATTTATGTGGTTGAAAATTGGAAGATTTATAATATCCCATTTGAGGAGGAGGATAGTTGCTGTTGTTTAATATCATGAATTTCAATATTAATAAATTCATACTAATTAACTAAATCATAATTATGCACGCAAGTATTAAGTTATTTCTTAAAACGATGGTCTTTTATTCGGATCTTGATCCCAACATTTGGTCATCAAATCTTTTAAAAACTAAGGACATCCTAACTAAATTAAGTTTAGATCTGGTCTTCCATTATCAACAGTTACTAATTTCATTATAGCTGGAGGATTTGTAGATAAAGATTTATAAGGAGTTTCTCGGCAACATATTTCCCATAATACTATCTAAAAGTTGAAAAATAATAAATACTGCATACGAATAAACATCTGCTTTTATAGTATAAGGTACATTCTGAAACACTTCAGGAGCCATCCAATGCTACCATTTACATAATATAAAATACAAATGTTCCTAATATTCCAGTCATTATCTCGCCATTATCAGCCTAAACTCTTGCAAGCCCAAAGTCTGCTATTTTTATATTCACTTTAGATTAATCATAAGTCTATTCTAATAATAAACTAATATTTCATAAGAGATTCATTTACTTTAAGCTTTTTAGGTCTCTATGTATTAATGGGGGATTCAATTTATGTAAATGTAACATTCCTTCTGCAATTTGCAATGCTATTTTAACTCTATTCTACCAACTAATATCTAGGTGTTTTTTTCTATGTAATAAATCAAATAATGTTCCTCCTGCGCAAAATTCAGTTACAATATATAGTTCATCTTCTTTTTAAGATATTCCCATCAATTGGACTAAATTATTATGCTTCTGAATTGTTACGAAAGCGGATATCTCTCGCCTAAATTCCTTTAAATGGTTTTCATTCAAAGATTTTATTTTCATTTTCTTTATCGCCACTTCACCTCCTCTCCAATATCCTTTATATACTTCACAACTACTTCCAGTACCAATTAATCTTTCTAACTTTAATTGATCATGATTAATCATCCATTCTTAAACGTCTAAAATATGATGAAAATTTATTTACTTCTTCCCTACTTTTAAAAATAATCTACTACTTAAAAATTATTTTATTATTATTATAACTATAATTATTAACTTAGATTTACTTTTTATTAAGAAACTTTATTAATTTATTTATTTTGGTTTAGATAGTTCAATTAATCGAAATAATTGTTATTTATTGGTTAAGAATTTGCTGATTAAATTCTTTAATTTTAATGAATACCATTTTATTTATCTGAGCCATTCTTTTTTTCACCCCAGTTCAAGAATTCATCATCATTTAACAATTCTTTTGTTAATTTAACATTTTAATTAGCTAAAGGTGCTCTTAAATTATTTTATTATTATTCATTAGGTTTATTTGGGAATTGCTCTGTCTCATCTTCATTATGTTGCTCTTCATCGTCATCTGAAAATTCTAAACCTTGATATAAATAGGATCCTTATTATTATTGCTTGGTTTATTTCTTTTTATAATCTATACTTTTAATTGAATTTTATTAATTTTATAGCTATTGATTAATAAATTAAGCTTCTTGTGTTTATTACTATTATTATTATTATTATTATTATTATTATTATTATTACTATGATTACTATTATTATTATTATTATTATTATTACTATGATTACTATTATTACTACTGCTAATATTGTTATTATTATGATTGCTATTATAATATATTAGCACCATTAGAAGAACTATTTACAGTAGGATCTAAATCAAAACTGAACTTATTCACTCTTTCACAATATGGTTATACTGATAATACTGGTTTAATTGGATATTATGTTGCAAACTTCTCATTTCTTGGATCCAATTCTACAACTTCATCATCATATTCCATCACTTACGTACTCATAATCTCACCATAACTTTATGGTAGTTTAATTCCATCAATTGACATAGAATAGCTTAGATAATCATAAATATTAAATTCTCCTTTAATAGATTGAAAAAATGGTACTTTTTTCAAAGTCTCAATTACACTTCTTGGAGGATCAGGTATTATTTAATAAAATTAAGGAATCTATTTGCATGAATGAAAAAACGAAATTGTATTTTCAAAATTGTTTTGATAATCATCTTATAACTATATAAAGATTGATTTTATTTCATTATTTTAAGAAGTCACTCCACTAATATAATTCGTACTCTATTTTAAAGCATAATATATATGAGTGCATGTACATAAAATATTGTATAATTCATCTGCCATAGTTATTGCAAATCCTAATTATAAGTTATAGAGGGATGACTTTTAGAATGAAAAACTATTAATGAAAGTATTGAACTGTTTCCACAAATTAATCAAATTATTTAAAATTGCAATACTTAATTTTAATTTATCCTTAGAATTCATATTATTAAAGAATGGAACCATTGCAAAATTTCCTTCAAAATATTTTAAGTAATATTAATGGAATTTAACCTTTTCTATTAAAATAAGAGAATAGCTGTATAATAAATTAGAAAAAAACTGAGATCTAAATTTATCCTTAGATACTTTAGCCATATTAGATTCTTAAAAGTTTTTGATCTTTTCTAATATAGCAAGAGGTGATGAATTTTAATTAGTAACTAATAGAGCTTCTTAAGGTCCTTTTTTCAAGTAATTATGTAATAATAACAAAGCCTTAAAACTAACTATAACAGAATTTAATTGTAATCTGTTAGATAGCTTTTCATAAAATTTTGGAATTTTGGCTTTCTTCTACCATGCTTTGACATGAAGATAACGGAAGTATTTTTGATTTGGAGCAGCATCAACTTCTTCCAAACATGCAGCAACCCAAAAATCAGTTTTTTAGGCTACTTTACTGACTAATTTGACAAATTTTGTTGATAGTGATGATGAAGAGGGATGTTGAAAATCAATTAATTCTAATTAGTTCATTTTACCATTTTCATTCCTTTAAGTAACAATTTCTCTATTCATTTTTTCATTTGTTGATAAACTTCTAATATGAATTTGAGATTGAACAGGACTGATAATTTTTATATTTATACTTCTAGTTAAGTAGATACGTGTGAATGTACTCTTCAATTTATTCTGCACTCAATCGGTCCTTTGGATTAGGAATCAATAGAAGTTTGATTAAATCTTATAATTTATTACTATAAAGACCCCATTTCGGACTAATATTGTAAAATTGATACTTTTTTACCCAATTGGGATTTTAATCATAGCGGACTTTAAATAGAATGTAATACATTAATTATCCTAATGCGTAGATGTCAACCTTTTTGGTAATTGGCCATCTTTATGAAAAGTCCTTTTATTCTGGGGCTCTGACATGCTCAAAAGTATTGGTTTCAATTTCTTCTTTAATTTTAGGAATGTATTCATATGGCAAATAATCATATTACTCTATTATACTATTTAATACTTAAAAAAAGCAGCGTTAAAAGTTCCATAATTTAGCTTATTTGTCCAATCCAATCAATACATTTTCAGGTCTGATATCGCGATGAGTGATGCCTAAACTATGACATTGCTTTAATCCTTTGCTCAAATCTAATAAGATCTACACTTATTTTTCTGCTTACTTTTAGGACTTGAGGTTCCTCTAAACCTTTTTGTGAATCCTTCAAAATATTTTGGAGGACTTCAGCTTTTTCAAATACTATTACTTTAATATTTTATTGTAGATCCCCTTCAAGGGCTTTTGCAATGTTGCTGTTTCCATAATCTTTGAAAATTTGAACTGCTTGTAATTCAGTATTCAAACACTAAATTAGAATTCATAATTTAAGTTATTACTTTCTCCTACCCATTGTCATATACCTTCACTACATAATTGTACTCAGAAGTTGAATATAATCTGTATTTAGTACCCTGGAAGCAAAGTTAGGAAAGGTAAACACTCTACTTGTTTCCAAAGAGCACTTTTTGTTATTACATTTATTAAAATAATATATAATTTAAATCTATGTTTATAATTGCAAAATTTGATCAATTGAACAAAAATTTTATATAAAGTCTTTGAGATTAATTTGTAAATTCCAAAGAATTTGATGAATTCTGAAAAAGTGTAATAACGATTGTCTGCTGTTGAAAATTCAATTTATGGGATGTCTATATGAAGGTTATTGTAAAATAGCATGAATATTAAAAAAATTTAGTTTAGTTTTAAATTCCTATTCTTATAGCTGAAAATACATCAATAAAGATTTTAATTTTTATATTAAAAAATAAAACTGTTTATCAAATGAAGCCGTCTTAATTCCTCTATTCAGAATCAATTAAGGAGCAGAAGGCTCAGAAGGCAAACGTAACAAAAGTAAATTATTAATTTGATAAATATAGTCGATTGGAGAGTTGAAACCTTTGCCTAAGACAGCCAATGCTCCAAAGGATTAAAATTCATCAATGATATACTCATTGGTGAGTTTACCAGTGTAAGAGACTTCATTTATTTCATAGAAAAGAAGGACAGAATGACACTGTAGTTTTCCCACAATCGTTAATTTCTTAATCCATGAATATTAAGCCACAAGTGGTTGTTGGCAAAAACACAGAGATCGCTAGAAGCCTGAAAAAACTGAAGCCCTTAGATAGTTTGGAAGCTACTCCTGAATCTGTACCACCAGGGACTGGGAAAGGAGTCAGTGGAGAATAATAACAATAATTGCAAGGACCCAAACTTTAAGTTTATTTGAAGTCATTGAATTAATTGACAAATGGTCAGTTCAAGAAGACACAAACACAATTGTTATTCGGATCCATTGAACCAAAGCTTAACAATAATACTGTGTTATGTGTATTGCGTATCCAAAAACTTAAATTTTTCAATGAATATAACTAGAAGAATGAGAAGGTATAAATGACTAAATCTACATAAGATTCCTTCATTGTTTTGTTGGGAGGCTATCTATCGCAAGAAGAGTTTAATGAAGACGACTCCAAAAGAATTTGATGCAGCTTAACAAGATCTGTTAGATTTTGTATACACTAGAAATGCATATGAGCCAGTTGATATAATACTATGGAAAATAAAAAATAACGATGAAGTAATTTATTCCTTAAACTTAAGAAATATGTTGGATAATTTGATATATCAAACAACGATTATTAAAATGCAAGAGAAGTCCTTGATTTTAAATCAAAAATCATTTGTGAAACTCAAATTGAGAAGGAAATGTTCAAAACTATGAAATAGACAAAATCCTATATTGGTAATGTCTAATTCTAACTAATTTAACTTGGTCATGAGAAGATCCCATTAAGTATTGAAATCAAACTATATTAAAGATAAACACTCTGGAATTCCAGGATCTCCAAGAACTGAAGAAGAAAAGGCTAGACACAGAACCATAGATGCTGCCATGTCTGGCTAAGAATACAGATGGTATGTAGATGAGAATGGCAAACTTTTAATTGAGAAGATAGACAAAGTCTCATAAGAGATTGTTGCTGAGTGCAGTATTGAAGTAGTTGCTGATGAATGTGGACAATTACATCTTGTCTACGAAGAAAAATATACGGATCCAGATAAATATGGTAGATCCAGACCAACCTCAAGAAATATGAGAAAACAACATGCTGATGCTACAATGGCAATGATTAAAGAGTTGGATAAAAACGGTGCATTTACTGAAGTTTAGACGAACATAAGAAATCTTAGCAGATAAGGGAGAGTAACAAGAAAGGTTATTGAAGAGGCCTTATATACAATGGGTTGTACTGCTAATTAATTGCTTTTGACTGAATGCTCAGAATTTGGTGATTGTTTAATGGACTTTTTACTTGTTACAGATGATCTAGCAGGAGTATTGGAAGCCATGTAAGAATTGAAGATTGTTGGAGAGGAGGATTAGAATTTGGAAAGTTTCTCCAATAATTTATTCTAAAATATTGGATAACATTTGAGAAAGAATACAAATCTTAAATCAGTTATTCAGTTTATCTTAGCATTAGAAAAGAAGCCTGAAGTTGCACTATTGATCTAAAATTATTCTTACGCTCCAGAGAATGTATTATCTAATACACCTCCCTTCTTATAGAGTAATCTATTGATTAATATTGTTTTTAGACTTTGATCCAAAAAATTATGAGCATGTGATGGTGTTGAGTAAATTAAATAAAATGATTCAGAATTTTAAAATAAATACTAAATTCACAAGAGCTTTGAAGAAAGCACATGTTGAGGCTAAGAAGTCTATTTATTTTGAGATTCCATGCTTCCCAAAAAATAAGGATTTGGATGATAAATCAGACTCCTTGTAATTGAAATAAATGGGATAGAATATTATGCATGAAGTAGTAAGAAGATAAAAGTGGAATAAGAGTCATATAATTTTTGAGAATTATTCCGAATGGTTCTTTGTAGCTGATGAATAAGGAATTACTCCATTTTCTAGAATGATGGAAGTAGCCCCTTTTGATGTTATCAAATCTCTTTTTGCAGCTTATCCTGATTAGTTAAAAAGCATTTTCAGCAAATTTGATCCAAATTAAGAATTATTTGAAGGAAGGGTGCCCAAAGTTGAGAAAAAGAAAAATGAATAAAATAATGATAATTAAGGAGGTGATGGAGGTGATAATGGTGATGAAGACGGAGATGGTGGCGAAGGGGGAGCCAAGAAAAAAGAAGAAAAAAAAGAAGAGCCTTCAGAAGATGATCTATATAAAAAAGGAAAAGAACGTTAGGCAGCTAGAAGGGCGTTTGAACACGTAACAATGTAAAAGGAGTATAAAAAAAATCTGATTCATTGTTTACTCTTAAATCCAGATTTTAATCAAAGTGATTTGTTGGATCTCTTAAGAAATATTGAATTATTGGTTAACGAATCCAACGAATCTAATTTTGAGACATTAAAAACCCAGAAATTAAGAGCTGGAGATTTTACACCTCTAGGATTGTACTTAGAATTATTGAGATCAAAATGCAAAAAGAAGTTGGATAGAGTTTAAAGGGAAATCGGTACATCTTTATTCATTTGCCAAATGCTGACTCCAAATATTGATGAAGAGGAGAATAATAATTAATAACAATAAGAAGGATAAGAAGGGTAAGAACAACAATAAGAATAGAAAGCAAAGTCATCATTTGTTTGGGATAGACAAAATCAATTTGTGATTTCCTAAATAATTGGTAAATTACCTGAAAGTTTATTCTAATAATTTGATGATCTATTCAGATTCATTAAATGGATACCTCCATTTGAGGAATTAAAAACAATCAGATATATCAACTTACCTTATCGATAATTAATCAAACATAAGTAATAACAAAAGTTGTTTGCAATCTTATAATAAATGTATGATGAAATCAAATAAAATTCAAATTATGACCCAGCAGATGTAGAATCTGAATAGAACCAAAAGATTCTTTACACAATCCAAATCTGGACATTGATGTTATTAGAGATCAGAAATCTCAGATCATAAAGACTAGAATAAGTAGCCTCCCAATTATTATCTTAATTAAGAGAGTTCACTTAATCATACATTGAATTGTTGGTTGTACCCATGCCAACAAATATTACATCTTCATATTACCCCTTATAACATCAATATGATTCCAATCCAAACACTATTCTCGAGTTCTTCAATGCCATTAAATTCAATATTTTATTGACAGATCTCCCCGTTTAAAGTTTGGATAAATTGGATATCAAATAGTTGGCTAAAGCTTTGTCTAGATGCAAGGATAAAGAACCACTAAGAGATTTAATCAGATTGGTATTAACAAAAGATTAAGGAAATCAAAATGCAGGAGCAGAAGAATAAGATTCGGAATATGATCGCAAATAGTTTGAATTGGCAGTAGATTCTAATGTGATTTTTAGTGATGAAGATGGATCTTATAAACATTTGCTTGATAAAAAGTAGGTTGAATAATTGTTATTAACCTATAAAGCAGAAAAGATATTACCTTTGGCAAATGGCAAATCAGATAATTTTACTAATCATGTTCATGGAATTATTCTGAATTCATTCCAAACTAGAAAGTCTGTTGGTGTTACTTAGTAATAAGTAGCATTGTGGATTAGAAATAATGAATCCAAAATAGATTCAAGATGGAAATAAAGATACATTGATTTCTTCAGATTGAATATGTCTATGTAATAAATTCACACATTGATTGATATTGAAATTCCAAAGCCTGCAAGAACATACCATAATCAAAATAAGATTTATCCCTACGTCTAAGCCTAAGGAAAGAATTGGGCATCAATATTGGATGTGAGAAGATTCATCTCTGCAATCAAGGACAATATCCAATACATCAACATTGAAAACACTCTAAGATCAGTTGCTCTTAATGGACAATATGAGAAACTAGAATAGGTTTTACCATATGTTAAGGATGCACAAATCATCAGATAAACTATCCATCTAGTTGCAACCATTGCCAATTTATAAATATTCTCTCCCACATCCTACCTTTCATTTAGATAATATAAAAAACCACAACCAAAAGATGATGAAGAAGAAGAGAATGTTGAAGGTGATAACAACAAACCAGATGATGGAGATGGAGGAGGTCCATAATTAGTTTCTGCATAAAATTAGCCTGAATCTTAGAAATAATAATAATCAAGATCGGGTCAGTAATAGAAAAAGAAAGAAGCTGAACCTGAAAGTGCTAGTAAATACTTAGATATTGCCAGTGAATTTTAAGTTAGATTATATGATCCAACTGTTTATTTCTTTAAGACTGCTATCAAGGAAAAGAAGGAGAAGTTTAAAGTTGATATTCCAAAATTCCCAGAAGCTTTAGATTAGATTAGAACTCCATTGTCTGTCTAATCCTAATTAAGTGAAATGACTCAATCAATTCAATTAGAATTTGACGACTTTTTCAAAACTCACTTTACAAAGAATGAAAGATTGAATTTGAAGAAGTTTGAGTCTAACTTTGAAAAAGATGTTTTAATGTTTAGATATCTAAAGAATTGGAAATCTTCATTGTAAAGATAAAACTTTAGATCAATATTCACCTCATATGATTAAGGAACTGGATAATAATCATATAAGAAAGTGTTAAACTAATTACTTAAATAATATCAAAGATATGGTATGCCAATTTGTGATACTTTCTATGAGTTTGAAAAGACTTTAGATGTCTTGATGATCTATAGTATTCAAAACATGGATTAACTCTTATTCTAAGTAGCTTCTAGTAAGATGACACCTATTGAAAAGAACAAGATATTACTTGGTTTAGTCTCTAGAGTGATCGATCCTGGAAACTCAGTATTAGCAAAACATTATCAAATTAAAAATGCAAATACCTATTTACAACAAATTAATAGAATTATCAAATCTGTGAACATTAAATTATTATCAGGAGAAGAGGATGTGGAGGCATTTTAAGCAAATATCTTGTCTAAAATTCATAGAATTGTGAGATATCTAAAACCAGACATGCCCAACGATTAGAAAGTCATAATCTTTAAATTAGCAAGTGAAGTATTGTAAAGATTTGATTAATTGGATATCAAATCATTGTTTGAAGAGTAGTTGATTCAAATTTCAGAACTCATCAAAACTAGATAACTTAGAGACAAAGCTTTATAGGTTCTAGCCGCCAAATATGTTAAATCAAAAGACGAAACCAAAAAGTTGAATTAAAGACCTTATTATAAAGATATTATTGCCTCATTTAAGAAACGAAGATTGGATGAAGTATTATCCACTATTGACCTACCTCAGTATATTAAGAACTATTCAGATGCTTAGTGTGAAGAGATAGTTACAGAGTTATTTAAATTACCTTATGAGAAAAGTTACTTAAAAGAATTATTGGAAAAATTTGATAGGAGATTATTTGAAAGTCTGATGTTTCATAGGAGATTCAGAACATATACTAAATTGATAAATGATATTCTATTTAAGTAAATCTTGAAAGGAAAGGAGCTGGCCTTTGTTCCCTTCATAACATAAGGATAAAACAAAACTAGTAAATAAGTCAAGAAGTAGGAAGGGGATAATGAGAAAGCGGATGGTAGAGCAGAGATTGTTTAGGCACAACCTGTTAATGAAGGTGGAGATGAGGCAGAACAACAACCTGATGGAAAAGATGAGGATGACATGAAATAGGATTCATTGAGTTAGATTGCTGCTTATTTCTGTTTTTATGAATATTTCGATACTTTGCATAGGTTCAGGGTCAAAGTACATGATGTTGAACCCTACACTTCATTCAGATTTATGTTACATACAAATGAACAACTTTTATAATTGGCCACTCAATTTGAATAACAAGGATATAATTATATTAGTAATTGCATCAGAATGTATAGATATTTGAGATTGAACCACTATCGTTCAGATAAACCTTAGATTAAATTAGAAAATGAACTTATGGTTAGTTTTATCTCATCAAATTCTAAGTATATCAATTCTCCTTGCTTAAATATCATCAAAGAATATTTGTAATTGTCTGAGCATCAGGCACCATTCTGGTAAAACACCATAAGTGATAGGAAGTAGCCATAAAAGGCATTAACTAGATTAAAGATTAATGGCATTGAGAGGGGAGTGAAATTCTGTTTCCCTTCAAATTATGTATAAGATGGTGATAATGAGATTACAAACGATGACATTCGTAGAACTCCAGTTAAGAGACCTGCATTTACAATTGATCAATATGTTGAGTATTTACCACCTAAGAATCCTTAAAGATTGGACAATCAAATTATAAATGATCCTGAATTTACGTCATTACTTAACAAATTGTTGATACCCAGTAAATAATTAGAATTTTTAATTGACAAAGTGGAATTTTAGGACAATCTACGTAAATTAGTTTATAATGATCACGAAATGTATTTTTATGTTTTGAATTTCCCTATGTTTTGGTATGAGGAGAAGTTAAACAAGGATAATTAAATATTCATTGGATTCTAAATGGAATTTGAACTAGGTATAATCTTCATAAAATCAGTACTATTATTTGAACCAAAACTAATCAATCAAGCTTTAGATATGTATTTCAAAACAATAGACAAGTACTTAAAATCAGGATTAGAAGGTGAAGGGGAATAAGAAGAAGATTAAAAGGTTGAGGATAACAAAACCGAATACGATGAAGTTGAATAATTGGTGACTGATAATGAGGAAGAAAAAGAAGCAGATAATAAAGAAGAAAATTAAGCTCCTTAGGTATAAGAAGAATAATAAGAATAAGATTAATAACTAGTTTAAGAAAAATAATAAGCCCCTTAATTATTAAGTGTACAAAAAGCAGACTAAAAATTGGCTAGCGTTGAGAATCAAGAAGAAGAATAATAAAACCTAGATGAAGCTCCTAAAATGGAATAAGTTGTTTAAGAGAGAGTAGTCAATTAGAGAGTTGATGATAGAAGAGGACCTGTTTAAAAGGCACCTGAAAAAGAACCTGAAAAAGAACCTGTTAAAATGGCACCTGATGCAAAACCTCCTAATAAAGAAAAGAAATATAAGCTTATCAAAGTAAATGTGAAAAGGGACAAGGGACTCAAAGATTAAAAGTTTGTTGAGTCAGATAAGAGTTTGAGAAAAATAATTAGAAATGGATGCAGCAGTCAATAACAATTCTAGATTTTCTTATAATTGATATTATTTGCAACAACTAGTGATGACATATTTAGATTGATTCAGAACTATTTGATTAAATTTTAAGTTATCAGTTCCCCATAAATTCCAAAGGAAATTGATCCTGTCATAAAGGCTAGATTATTGAAAGATGGATTTAAGGAACCATTTAATCTGTAATTTGTAGAATAAGCAGAATTGAGATTCAAGGAGTTGAAATAACAACAAATTGAAGATATTAAACATGTGAAGGATGTACTAACATAGAATGAATAGAAAAGACATTCTGATTCCAGTGAAGTTTATTAAGCTTTAATTGGATCTCTCCTTTAAGTTCCATTTGAAGATTATCAAATGTATATTGACAAATTGATGGATAATCCTGCTTACAAATGTTTATCCAAATTTAAGAAATCAGTTGCACCATATACATTAGAAAAAGATCAAAAGTTGTAAATGGAATTAGTCAAATACTTCTCTAAACTAACAACCAAAACAATAAGTGGAGATTTCTTACAAAAATTCTTTGAAAATAATAGAGCAAATTAAAATCAATAGCAATTCACAAATGACAAATGGATCAATCTTATGTGCATTCTTAACTATTGTAAACAGATATTAAAGCAAACTAGAAAATTTTAACAGTTCGTCTATGTAGAAAGAAAGAAATTGCAATAAAACATTACACCATTGTCATATTATGAAGAAGATAGTTTTGTGAATCCTGACTTCTTAGTTAAACCTAAATTCCACTATAAATTCAAGGTTACTAATAAATTAGAACCTATCATCTATGAATACAAGAGAGAAATTGTTAATGTTGAACTTAAATAAGAAAAATAAAAAGAAAAATAAAACGAAAACTAATAAGATAACTAATAAGATGATTAATAAGATAATTAATAAGAAAATTAATAAGATAATTAATAAGACAATTAAGAAATTTAATAAAGCGTTGAAGTGAGTAGATAACCAGCTATTAATGATCAATTTGCGGAAAATCAAAATTCAAATTCTCGGAACCCTGATGGTGGAAACCAAAATTCTCAAAACTCTGATAATCAAAATCCTCAGAATCCAGATTAAAATAGTAATCAAAATTAAACTGTTAAAAAAAATCAAGAAACCTTCTATTTTGAAGTCACTTTAAACATCTAGAAAGGCACTGCGCCTAATAATCCATACCCCGTAACTCAATTATACTAGAAGAATGTTGAAGAAGTTGTCAAATGCATAGATACTCTTTATTATGAAAATTACTTGGAACACATCAATAATTTATGTTCCTATCCACAATTCAAGGTGGCATAATTGAGTGGATCAGACAATATTGATTACATCTAATTGAAGACTAAATTAACAAAGGAGAACTTTAGAGAATATTAAGAATTGCATTATGCTTAAAACTTCTATTTAGATCAAACAATTATGAATTTGGAAATTTACAAAAATCTATTTTAAAATAAAGAAACTGGAAATAATCTTTTAATATTGAAAGCATTAAGAGATGGCATAGTTTAGACTGAAAGCAATGATTTCGAAAATCCTGTAAAAATCTGTGATTAAGATTGGATATTGTATAGTTCTAGAATTAGACCAGATATCAAATTGAAGTATCAAGATAAATTATATCGTAATCTTATTTAATAATATATTTAGCTGTTCCATACAGTAACTATTAACCAAGATAAAGAAATACCTAGTATAAACAAAGCATCCAAGTTGATCAATCATTCCCAGAATTATACCCAATTGTTAATTTATAAGTCTATTAATACATTCCCGATGTTATGACTGAGGAACAATTTAATTAGAAATATGATCAATTGTCAATAATCTAATAAGCTTGTGTAAGAAATACAATTAATTATAGTATGATTTGAATTCGTATGCATAATCATTGGATGATTTCATCACTCAATCACCAAGTGAAGAGGAATTGCAAAACTTAAGGGATGTAGCTCCACAAATAGTATCATGGCCATTAATTAGAAGCAAGTTGAAGAGAGATAAAGGATCAACAGAAGAATATAAAATTATTCACTCAGCAGAAGCACATCCTCTCTTCATGATTGAATATTTATTCAGTAAAGTCCAAATCCAATTGAGTCATCAACTCAAATTCACATTCAATGTGTTATCATTCACTGAAATTATTTTATTCAAATTAACTAGAATACTTCAATAAACTACAGGAAAAAGTAATTATCAATTTGATTTATTTTAGGATGCAAATTGTCAACTACTACAAGCATGTTGAGTGAATGGGCATTATTGAAGAAGATCTTATTGAAGATTGGAGATTTAATTGTAGAGAATGAGTTGGATAAGTTTAGATTCTATTATGTCGAAATTAATGAAGTCCATTAAAATTCTGTAAAACTCATTAGTAATTATTTATAGGTGTTCCCAATCAAATCAAATAAATTAGAGGGAATGGATGCTATCTTCAGATTCGGTTAGACTTAATTCTATGTTCATTCAAATGTTTTGATCGTTAGATTGAATGTAGCTGTTGTTTCAGAGAATGCTTCCACTTTGATCGCTTAAAAGAATGTGAAAGTAAAGTCTAATGAACTATGTCCATTACTATTTAAGGAAGACAAAGAACTTAGAGTATTTATTTATTCAATTTTATAGGGTTATATGAATTATATAATAACTTTGGAAGATATGCTTAAGTAAATATTTACCAAAAAGTGATAAAATATATAAAAATCAATAAAATTGATAAATAATTTATTATTATTATTATACAAATGTTTAGAATTGGAAGAATATTCCCCATATCAGTCCCACCTGCTCATCCAAATCCACTCACAAGAGTATTTTTTGATGTTGATGTGGGTGGCACTCCATTAGGTAGAATAGTATTCTAGGTATGTATAAATCAATAATAAATAAGCTCTTTGATAATATAGCTCCAAAGACAGCAACTAATTTCTTGAGAATTGCTCAGGGGGTTTAAGTAGATGGCAAGAAGCTTCATTATGAGGGATCTTAAATCAATAAGATTCTACCATTCAGAGGAATTTGGGGTGGCGCATTAGGTGGATCTATCTATGGAAGAACATTCCCAGATGAAAATTACAGTATCAAACATAACAGAGCAGGATTGCTTACAACTTCAAATCCTAAAATCAATAGCAATGATGCTGGTTTCATAATTACTTTGGGTCCAGCTGAATGGCTCGACAAAAAGTCAGTTGCATTTGGAGAAGTAATCTATGGTATATAGCATGTGAGAGCCATAGAGAAATTAGGTAATACAAAAGTGATTCCATTTTTAGGTGGATTATCTGGTGCTCCAAAAAAGTCTGTTGTAATTAAACAAAGTGGTGTCATTACTGAACATGAATATCATAAATACGATGTAATAGAGGAACCAAATATTTGGAATTTGTAAAGTCATCATTGATAGATAATCAATAACATAATAATATCAAAAAGCAGCTTTTTTTGGTTTGCTAGATTTTTTCTTTTCTTAGTTTCTATCCAAATTATGACCAATCTTCATCAAAATGACTATCCTCTCTTATTGTTGTGACTGTCTTCTCTTTTTATACAGATTATTCCCTAAAATACACATCGATTTGATGATGTTTTGTTTCTTGAGATTTATTTCGATTGGAATTGGTGTGTACATTCACCATTGAACTTCCACAACCCATAGATTATAATAGCAATAATATTCACTTATTATCAATTTTATTAATAAGATTTTCATTTGCTTTAATCAAATCCTCTTATAATTGTGATGTTTATTTCAGATTCTCTTTCAATGAATTGAAACCACTGTTGATCTCTTCTAATTGACTGCCCAAAGCCCTTGCTGCCACATATTTACGAGTGGTTAATTTTAATTACATTGCATACTTCTTCATTTTCTTATTCATCTCAGTAAACTACTCTTCTGAAAAATCGAGATGTCTCAAATATTGAATATAATACTTCTTTGCATAATAGATCCTACCAAACACAGTGATTATCATGGCAGCTTCCTATTGCATCTGTTTCTTCAAACTCAATCTGTCTATCAAAATTACCACCTTATTCTCTAATGTTGACAAATATGACTCATTTGTAATTATGACAATCATTGATGAAACCACAAAGTTACCCAATATGCAAACTACACTCATTACTATACGTCCCAATAATGTTCTGGTATAATAGTCACCATATCCTAACTATGCAATTGTTAGAATAAGCAATTTACAGTTGTACTAGTTACAATTACACACCACATTGAATTTGCATAACTACTAAAATCATTTGAACTTATGTCTATACGATTAAGTGGACTCTCACATATTCTCAAACAATATCCGAAAACCACAATTAGCAAGATCATTGCACTATAATTTACTGTAAATGGTTGATTCCTCAAGAGTTTTAATGTATATCTTACCTCATTAGAGATTTTATAGTGAACATGTAATCTGCTTAACTTGCATATAGACTACAAACTCTATCCGTCCTATTCGAATGCCAATAAGAATTCAATAAGGTTGTGCGAATAAAAAATATTACTCGAAAGGCTAGAGTAAGACAAAGCAATTCATTTGCATAGTAATAGACCTACCTAAACTCAATATCATTACTTCACCTTCAACGAAATCGTTTTCAAATTAGAAACTATAGTCATCCAAAAATGGTAAAGGAGATGCTGCTATTATTAATATCTCCAAAGATGTTTCCAATGGTTCGATACTAAATCCACTATACATATCTCCTTTACTTTCTCTCCATTTCAATTTAGCTGCATTTCTTACTACCACTATTCCCATCAAAATTAAATTTGATATGAATATCACCCACAACATCACCTTACGTGCCTCTCTTTCTTGATCATAATGGATCAATTCCAAAGTTATTACGGTTAAACCAGTCCCAATTAGGTTGAATACAAAGAAACTTAAATCCATCATTCTAAATCTAATCACTATCATCCAAACATCAATACCGTTGAAAACTGAGATTAGTCACTCTGCCATCCTCCAAAGCATCCCCAGAAGAATCAAGATCCAAAAAAGGAGCCTTGTTATTCATAGGTTCTTGTCCTTAATTTGCCTAAGTATTCAGATATTCATGATCTGGTTATGTTTACATTAAAATTATATAATAAACTAGAAACCTCATTAATATTATATCTCTATATCATTCTTTTGATAGTCCAATATAAAAGGATATGTTGCTTTTTTACATTAAATGGTTATTACTTCTTACATACTAATACATCTGGTTATCAGAAAATTTATTAAAACTTGAGTTCAAATGTTTTTGAATTCCATGATATAGGTGGATATTTGATATATTAAGAAAATCAATATTATATAATCATATCATAGAAATTCTGATAAATAAAGTTTACAAAAAATTAAAAAATGATCAAACTCTTTTTATTGGGAATAGTAATTTGCAATGCATTCAAAATATCTGAAAATTTCAGTTGGGCAGATGTTGATGGCAAAAACTTCTTAACTTACACTAGAAATCAGAATTCGCCTCAATTTTGTAATGGAGGATGGGCATTTGCAGTGACAGGTGCATTGAGTGATAGAATCAAAATAAAGAGAAATGCTGCATTTCCTGAAATAGTCCTATCACCTTAAGTGTTAATCTCATGTGATACCTAATCTGATGGTTGTACTTCTGGATCTGCATTAAATGCATATTAATATATTAAAGACAATTGGATATCTGACGAAACATGCACAAATTATGTTGCCAAAAAGGAGGAATGCAATGAAATGTCCCTATGTAAAAACTGTTTTGATGGAATGGGTTGTTGGGCACAACACAATTATTACATATACACAATTTCATCTTATGGAACTCTACATGGACAAATAGAAATTATGTAAGAAGTTGTAACTAATGGACCGTATATTTTATAATTATGTTAGTGTATCTTGCCAACTTGGATAGAGCGCTCATTATGTGGAAGTTGTAGGCTGGAGAACCAGTGGTTAAACTACATACTGGATTGTGAAAAACACTTTGGGTCCAAAGTATCCAAGCCTATACGAAGTTCCAACAGAGGAAATACAAGAATGCAGCTATGGGGAATTGAAGGATACATGGACAGAAGGAATTAGAAACACCACTAAATTACATACAAGTATTGAAAAAAGATTTGAAACAAAACGTAAATCTTATCATTTAGAAATGCTATAATTTCTATAATTGGATTAATTAATAATTACTCCATTTTCTAGTCTAAATGCAGATGTACCCACTTAATTTGATTGGAGAAATGTTGATGGTGTGAATTACTTAACAAACAATAGAAATCAACATATTCCCATTTATTGTGGTTCATGTTGGGCACATGCTGTCACTTCAACCCTATCAGATAGAATTAATATCAAATTAGGTAACAAATATCCTGTGGTCCTTTTTTCTATCCAATCAATGTTGAATTGCATGTCTGGAGGCAGTTGTGGAGGAGGTCTAACATAACCTACTTTTAAACATATCCATTTGAATGGATTGACTGAAGAACATTGTCATACCTATGAAGCAATCAATGGAAAACGAGTCAGATGTTCAGATGAGGATCAATGTCATCAATGCGATGAAGATGGATGTGAACCGGTTAAAAAGGCCAAGAGATACTTTGTTTCAGAATTTGGATACGTCAAAACTGCAAGAGATATGAAAATTGAAATCTTCAATAGGGGTCCTATTGTTTGTGGAGTGTATGCTACCTAAGAGTTAGATGATTATGAGGGTGGATATATCTTTTCACAAAAAACAAACAAAACTATCCTTAATCATTATGTGTCTGTTGTTGGTTGGGGCGTTGAAGATGGAGTCGAATATTGGATTGTCAGAAATTCATGGGGTTCATATTGGGGAGATATGGGATATGCAAAAATGAAAATGCATTCAGATAATCTACTCCTTGAACACTATTGCAGTTGGGGAGTCCCTAAATTATGAATGTTTAATATTCGTGAAATATATAAATTTTCAATCATTTTTTCGTTAAGGCTCCTTTCTTTTAAAATTGATTATAAGTATTGGAATTATATATGATGTTTAAATTTTGAATCTTAATTGACTATTACATTTGTAATTATTATTGACTAAATTGCGACTACCCCGATACCTTCATTTTATTTGTATCAGAATTCAAATTCAACTTTTACTCCTTGAATCCAGGAACCAGCTTCTCTATTGACTACTTGATTTTAGAATAAATGTTTACTGCTTTCTTTATCTATTTCCCATCCTTTTCATGTTGTTATCCTTAAATAGTGTAATTGTAAGCTGTATTTTACATATTCAACTGATTTCCCAAATAATTAGGTACTTTGAAACTAGTCTATAAGAAAGTTCTTTAATAATTCATACTTTAGTTCTAATCACATTTTATTGTGTGTTAGGTGATGCTGCAGTCCTATGAACACCTGCACTTACTTGTCTCTTTTCTTAGTCATTTTGCATTTCCAATTCTCTCATAAATTCAACTGCTTCTGGTAAGTCTTCGAAATATTAATGTCTAAGTGCTTATCTACAAGTCAATCGTTCTGCTGGTTCCATCTTTAATAATCCTTTAACAAAATTGATTGCTTTTTTAGGTAATTTACAAAGATATCTAAAATAAATTATTAAATTACCTTTATTCCAGTGTTTCTGGTTTAGATATTTCTGGAAATTTCATTCCCAAAAAACGAGGATTCTTTGAGAAAGTTTCTTATTAACTCTATGTCAATGGTCCTAGCATCTTCTGGATGAGATACAATTAATCCATTTCATTTTCACCTGGGAACAAAGGATTACCATCTGTCAATTCACATAATAAACATCCTATCGCCCTAATTTTAATTTATAGAATGTACCACATATCAACTCCTTTATCATAAATTGAGTAGGAAAGTAAGAGTTCTGGAGCTCTATACCATCTTGTTGCCACATAGTCAGTGAGATCTTAGGTTGATGCAGTTAAAGACTAAATTAAATGAGAATAAACTTCATACTCTCGCAAAACCGAAATCGCATAACTTCAACTAATGAGTGTTGCTTATCAACAGATTTTCTGGTTTTATATCTCTATGAACAATGTCATTCTAATGACAACAATATATTGACTTAAGCAACTGAAAAATTATCCTCTTAATATACAATGGCTATTGTGATAATTATATGAAATACTTCTAATCCTGAAGGGGATGCCTCCAGAACTTCAAGTAGATTACGCTCCACATACTCAAACACTAAATAGATTCTCCCTTTTCTAATTTAATTTCCACATCATATTACCTTTTGAATGCTTCCTTTAATTCCACTATGTTTGTATGTCTTAACAATCTAAGCACTTTCACTTCTCTTTGAATACTCTTTTTCACAATCTCGTTCTCTTCAGTTTCTTTGAACTTTTTGATCGCCACTACACAACTAAATATCAAATCTAACCTATTTCATTGGTCTCCTTATTTTTGCATTTGAGAACCACTCCATAAGCACCTTCTCCAACAACTCCCAATACCTCGTATTTATTCATTAATTAAATGAATAATTCAAAGTGTAAACATCAAATCAAACATTGCCATTCTGAATTGGCAAACCCTGATCTTATATTATGTATTTTTGTTATGATCAGCATCTGCTTTCATTGATAGAAAAATCATATTAGAACTACCTTAATATTACCAACTTAGTTTTCAACTTAATTGAATTAAAACATTCAAAATCAAATAATAAGAATGAAGTAATTAGATCTCTGGAACTAAATCATTAAAAATAATAAATAATTAAGAGTTACAAATAGAAATCTTACAAGCTTACAAAAGAAGAAATTGTAGATTTTTTACTAGAATAAAAAATTTTTATTACACATTTCAACCTCTTTTTGCAGAATAACCATCATAATATACAAATGAAATGCAGGATCAAGTCACAAAGTTTGATAAAATGTTGGATGAGGTGGAATAATAGCTGCAAAAGAATTTATGTTCTATTATTTAATAATTAGAATTTGAATATCAATGTAAATGAAGCCAATTAAAAGTTTAAAATCAATTTAAAAGAAATAGAATTTTCTTTTTGACTCTAAGATATATGTAATACCAAATATTTAATGAATTAATCCTTTTTATCAAAAATCGAAGTAATTACTTATATTACTTAAACTTAATTTATCTTCTAAATCCTATTCATTATATGAATTATCAATAGATTTAGAATCAAAGGATTCTCTATTAAAATAGAAGTTTATAATAGAAAAAAGTGTTTTTGTGTTCTTAATTAATTAGTGTTTCAATTAATTAAAAAAGGGAAAATAATTGACCTCTTATATTAAGTCATCAATATATTATTCTAATAAATTTAAAATTGTACTAAAATTTTTATCTTCTATGTTAGTATATAATGACAAAGCGAGGAAAAGGAATCTATCTCTTTGATCTGACATGAACCTTTTTTATACATAATTCTAATCTATTTTAATATATACAGATAACTGAGATTTCATTTTTTCTTTTAATTCTTTTTAAGTGGTTATT
Organism: Paramecium tetraurelia; assembly: GCF_000165425.1. Lineage (NCBI taxonomy): Eukaryota > Ciliophora > Oligohymenophorea > Peniculida > Parameciidae > Paramecium > Paramecium tetraurelia. Next base: position 244,429 of record NW_001799422.1, on the reverse strand, counting down.
ATTGTCTAGATTTATTCCATCATTTGTTTCTAATTTTATTAAAGTTATAAGAGTTAATTCAATTATCTTTTCTGCTCTAATTCAATATTTTCAGCATATAGTTCTGCTTTACGCTATTTCTTCAATTTTTTATCCCTTTCAAAATTGAATGATTCATTTATATAAAGGATTTCATTTTTATTAGATTTATGAGATTAAAACCCATATAAATTAAGTTATCTAGATGATTAAAATATGGCATACCTTCTAAAACTTGAATAATTATTATGTGTGAAATGCTTAACTAAAATACCAGATTTAAATTATTCTAGATCCAAAATTTTAAACCCATTTTTCTCTTTCAGCAATTAAATTATCCCTTAATACTCTTCATTCTTGATTAAAATAAAAATACTTCTAGGATATTTCTAAGTGTCCCTATGAAATCTTTATTTTTTTTGATTTTTATCATGAGGGTGCTTAATAATCAAATATTTTTACAAATTTATAATTACAAATAATATATTTTCAAATATTACACTCTTGATAAAATTACGTGCTTTGTATTAAACTTAAGTAGTACATATATAGGTTATAAATGAGATTGAAAATCAATGAGAAAAGTTCATTTTTGTATTAGTTTATTGCTTATAAAATACAACTAATATTGATTTACCCAATTATTAAAGAGGAACTAAAAAATTATTATATAGAGATTTGAGACTGTTCTGCGATCTAAGAATTAGATCCAATCAAATTCAAGAAGAGTTTTTTAATTCTTTAATAAATTTCAGGAATGTTAAGGATTTCTTTATTTTTTGCGAATCAGTTTAGTTATAAAATATTAACTAAAGGTCACAGTTCTTTTAAGATTTCTATGAAAAAGGGATTAATCTTTGAAATTATAATGAGGAAGTGAAGAAAAACAAATGAGTTAAAAAATAATTACTTTGAAGATACAAAAGATACTTGTGAGTTGATTGAGCTTTAAGAGAGTAATAAAATGGTGTTTAAAGGAAATTGTAATGAATAATTTATCACAATTAAAAGAGTTTTGTAATTTAAAGATTTGAGAAAGATGTGAATTTCTTTAATAAAGTATTGATCTGTATATAATATTTTCAATGATTATAATCATTAATTAAAATATAAAGAAGAGAGAATGGAAGAATTGAGTGCTTACCAAGTGTAATTAAATTCTGTGTTAGATTTGAAAAATGTATTTCTAATGAAACCACGTTGTAAAGAATCTGTTGATAAGAAGATTGCAATTGATTATTCCCCGATGTATAGTGAGTAAGTTTAATACTAAAGTTCAGAGTTTTAGGGTGCATGCTAAATACAGTGCCGATACTAAACAATGATGGAGAGCCTTCTTAACATGGGTTTATCCTCTAGATAGATTAGGTTTGTCATTTCGATATAATATAGCCTGTTCATTTAGCTAATAGTATTCATTATAGATCTCAGTTTGAGAAGAAAATCTAGGAAGTTCAGGAGAAGAACAAGGATTTAGTATATTTATAATTAACATTTGAAGCTCTTCCCAAAACCAAGGGGAACTAAAATCTATTGCAATGTTTGTAAATTATATATAGAGGATTATCTATAAGTAAATATTAAATTTATTCTTTAGCACACTGAATCTAAAAACCACAAATTGAAGTTCAGGAAGAACAAAGTCATCAATCTCATCCATTCTATGGCTGATGAATTTTAGAAGAATCGAAGTATGCCTCAAAATACACCGACTCTTCATTCCGATTCTGATAGATGTGGTTACTTCTCGTCCATCTAGGATGACAGCATTGAACATCAAGACAGCACATAGTAAGAACCACATACTATTAAGAAGATCAAGTTGAATGAAGATGTCAGCGCTTTCAACAAGATGGGCAACTCGTATAAAATCAATTTAAACTATTAGTCTTGTAAATAGCTCCAATTAATCATTCAACGATAAGTACGGAAGGTAGTGTCTTTGAAGGAACAATTATGAGCAGCATTATATATATATATATATATAACAGAATTATCATCCTAAAAATTAAGTTATAAACTCTGAAGGTGGGATGTTTAACTATATGTCTCTTGGATTCAAATGTTTATGTCTCTGCATACAAGCTTCTAGCGAGTTAATTTGTGGTTATAACTTAATAAATTACCACACATTGTAAAATCTATCAAAAGCTTCTATTACATCTTTTTCAGTAAATTGAAATTGCTAAGATGAATTTATCTTTTCATTCTTAATATTCAAAGCCAACAATAAGCAACAAATTGCATATAGTTATCTTTCAATAATTAATTATTCATATCCCATAATAAAAAAGTCACAGAAAAAGTAAGATAACATTTATGAGTCATTTGAAACTTTCAATTTTGAATTTATAATTTTTAAGAATTAAATTGGAGTTCTGTAAGTTAAGTTATAATCTAAAATTGAGAGAATTTGCTATTCCATATCAATTATTTGTTTTTCATTGTATTCATCTGCAGTAATATAAGCATAAGCATTACAATTCTCTTATTTGAAATATTCCTTAGACCTTTCATTATAAACACTATAGATTTAATGAAATATATTACTCAGCTAATTTTAATGAAGTAACTCCAATCAATTATAAATCCTTCCTGTTAATTTTCATTGTTGATAGAACTAAATCAATGTAAATGATTGACAGATGCAATGTCTCATCCATCAATTCAAAATGGATGCAGACATCAATCAACCAATCAATTAAAGTACTCCGCATAGTTTGATTGATTTCTGTTTGGAATTCCAAATACTCCTTGAACTTCGGTTCTATATAATACATCTATGTATTTTGACTAAAAGCATTTAAAAAAGGATGCTACACAATCTCAATGATATCTAATCGGGTTTCTGGTTTAATACATAATAGTTTTTATAATAAATCAATACCATCATTACCTAAAATTTTATTAAGAGTTATCAATTTTTCGTAGATCTACTTTCTATTCTAAACTATGTCTATTATTTCATTTTTCTTTAGTTCATTAATCTATAAACTATACTTTCTCCACTAAGGGAATTTAATTTTAACATCACTTGATATGGAATTCCAGTCATTTTCATCAGGTGATCCCAAAAATTGAAACACCTCAAACAAATATTCGATTTCTGTTTTGCCACCAAATAATGGACTCCTTAACGCCAATTCTGCTAAAATACATCCCAATGACCAACTATCAATTTCACAACTGTAATACTATTTTCTAAATAGCATTTCTGGAGCTCTATACCACAATCTTTTGACCTCTCTATTCGATCTTTCTCTCTCTTTTGGATCCTCTGGTGTATATGGAATTATGGGATAGGTTTCTAATCTAGACATCCCAAAATCTGAAATTTTAACTACTTTATTATTTATGAAAATATTATCCGGTTTCAAATTCCGATGTAATATATGGTTCTAATGTAAATATTCAACACCTTAACATATTTGCAAAAATAGAGACTTAATCTATTCAATTGATAACTCTGTCTATTTCAATTAATCTCTTAAATTCAAAGGGTAATATTCATATAAGATTGATACAATATGATTGGTGATTTTAACCTAAACAATTGAAGCTATGTTAAGATGAGATTTTAATGATTTCAGATACGAAATCTCTCTTAGAACTGATGTCTACACTCCATCATTATGATTTGCGTTTGCCTTAATTGTGTCAAGTTCTCGAAGCACAAATTGTTAACCAGTCAATCTATTACAGACTTGATATAATTTGCCTTTCGATCTTCTTTCTTAGAGAAATTTGAACTTTTAATATAGGTCGTCGAATTACAAAGGATTGTATCTGTTATAATACTAAAATCTCAATTAAAATCTTACATTCCAGAATTGTTGACTTATTAATTACAAATATTGATGGTTGAGTGTTCTGATAACTTTATTAATCTCTTTTGGAGTTAAAAAAAGGAATAATTTATAAAGTAGAACTTTTGGTAACAGAAGTTTTTGCTTTACTTAAAATTCTCCCTTTTTATTAGACGAGCTTTAAACTAAAATATTCTCCTTCCCTTTCTGATTTTCGAATTCTCTTTTTTTTTTTAACAGCATTATTATTAATTATTAATATTATAATAATTGTTAATCCAATAATATAGTGTCATTTCAATCAATTTTGATTACATCTTATGAAAATCATAAATCAATTTATTCAACACACTTAAATTCAAATAAATAAAATTATTTGCTAATAAATATGTTATAGCCACTTTAAATGATGTTTACAAAATTTATAGCATTATCAAAGTATTAATTATTAAAAAATTAAAATATAATCCAACTGTTTAAAATTATAAGATAAATAATTAAAATGTCTAGTTTCTTTTCTTTATATTTATCAATAAAAAAGTTAAGTTATATAGATAAAATACTGAATTAAGTCAAGTTAGTAAATGAAAACCATACTAAAAAGTTGTTTAATTTAATAATCATTTATTTTTCAATTATTATATTTGAATAATGCAATTATATGATCAACAAATTTGGCATTAAATTCTAAGGTGAATCAAATTGCCAAACAAAAATAATGAATAAGCCTTTAAATACAATTTAATAGCAAAAGAAAGATACTATTTTGACAATATAACCATATAAAGCATAACTATATAATCAATCTAAAATATTTAAGATATAGAGATTCGATTATAAATTTAAGATCTTTAAGTTTTTTCATTGGAGACTCAGTTAAATATAAAAAAAAATTAATAATAATATAAAAGATAGGAATGTTATCTTTATTCTCAATGGAATAAATAGTTAAATTAGAATTTATGTATATTATATGGAGAGCAATAAACTTAAATAATACTCATTTTAATTCTACAATATCTTCATACTTAGTGTCTGAATGCCTTTTTTAATCTTTATGCCAAACGGCCATATCATCTTCATCATCATCCTAGAAATTTTGTTCAAATTGTTTTTATGCTTTCTTTTAGAATTGTTCAACATTTTATTGTTTAGCTTATTATTAATCCTATTCTAATTCTTTTTCTACAATTTTCGGATCTCTCCAATGCTAAGGCATAGACCAAACCTTGATAACTTTGTCCTTAGCAGCTGTCAAAAGAGTTTAATCAGCATCTAGCCATTGCAATTTTGTAATATCAGAATCATGAGCTTTAAGTACATCTAAATAATCATTAACGATATTACATAATTATTGTGATTTTCGAGCATCCCAGATGGTAACAGTGCCATCAATATTGCCAACATAGATTTCACCTCTTTTTGATGACCATCCTATTTCTCTGCTTTTTGACTTCCCATTCAATGAAGCCACTTCTTTAGAATATTATTCTCTTCCAGGTAATTATATATCTATAATTAAAATGACTCCATTTTCATGACTAATTGAAAATAGGTAATTCCTTTGATTATCTATGAAAAATCCTCTAATAAACAATTGATTGGTTGGGATTTTAATAACCAATTTAGGTCGTTTCTAAATATATTGATATCAATATATACTTTCTCAATATCATAAATAAATATTTCTCCATGTCTATCTCCTACAAAAGTCTTTTTTCTCTCTTCGCTCCCTAAAAGACATGTCAATTCATATTGATCAGGCTCGATATCTAAAATATAATTAGCATTGAATATAACCTGCTACTAAATCCCCTTTTCTAAGATTCAATACTCTATATTTTCTATCTTTGGAGATGGAATGCAAATACTTCCTTTTATTATCATAATACAATCCCATTACTCTGTCTGTATGTTACTCAATTTCCATACTCTCAGTGAATTTCTTAAACCCTTCCTTCTCTGGTACATACAAATAATTAATTGATCCGCTATCTAATCCCACAAGCAATACAGAAGCTACTGGATCCCAATAACAGGTAATGGCTTAAGAATTGTACATCTTAACCCATAATCTTTAAAATTCTCCACTCTCTTATTATAACCAACATTCGACGCATCCTACTGGTATAAGTGCTTGATCTCCCTTTTCAGATTCCCATGGAGCTTTCATGTTTGTGAGATAGGCATCCAATCTATTGATTACTGAGCAATCTGATGTGATGACAAACATCAATCCTTATTCTGAACTGATTGTGAAATCTCTTATTCCATGCAAGAATCCTTTGAACTCGAATATCTGTTTTGGAGGACTCACTATGATGTCCTTTGCATTTTTTTCTATTTCTAAGAATTACTTTAACGGTTCTGATGCAACTACTTCTGGTCTGCTTGCTAAATTCTCATTTTATCAATAGTATTCTTACTTGAATGAATTCATCTAAACCTACCTTTCTTTTTTCAATATCTTCAGGCGTTTTACCTACTAAAAATGTAATATATTTCTTTTTTGGAAGTGTAGGCAATTGTTCACCAAAGAGAACTTTTAATTTTTTGGCTAAGTCTTCAAATTATGAAAATCTAGTTTAGATTAAATGTTTTACCTTTTTTCTAATTACCAAATATCACTTGTTTTATTTTTTACTTGCACCATATAGTAGATAGTATCATCATTTGGATCATTTCTATAGGAAATGACACTTGCCTAATGATTATTATAGAAGAATACAGATATCGGAGAATTTGAATCCATATAATATAATAATAATTAAATAAAATAAATTTAAACTAGTAATATTTTTGTTATTTTTGTTAATCATTTGTATTTTGATGAACAATGTTTAGAAAATTATTATATATATTCAAAATAATTTGATATTTTAGGTATTCTTTCTTTTTATTTTCAAATTTGATTCGAAAACTATGAGTTTATCATTGGGACTATGAAATTGCACTCTTTATTCAGATTTCAGTTTGAACTCTTTGGGTGTTCTTGTTGTGTTTTATCGTTATATCCTAAACGATTAAATATTTTCATTTTGATCAACATTGCTTGAATGCATATGAATATGATCTTTATTATGCGATGATAGGTTTCTGCTGATTTTGTTTAAATTTTTTAGACTTGGGGATTAAGCTTATTAAATAGAAAGAGTTTGATTTATGGTCTTTTAAGATTTGCTTTCCCGTCTAGTCAATTTGTGAAAGTTGTATTTCTTTTCACATTACCCAACCAAAAATGGATCGACGGCTTTTTTTAAATTTCTCTTTTTCAACAAACTAGTCTTAGGCGTATCTTGAAGCAATCTGACGGATTTGTTAGCAAATATTGTTTATGGTGGAACCTCTTCATCTTGAACTATTCCTATTTCTGCCTCTGAGTCACTATCATCTGAGGCTTAATTCTCATCTAGTTATTGATAATACTATTTCTTTAATTCAAGTTCTTTCAATATCTTGGTTTTTTAATCCAATTACATATAGTAAACTTTTAAAGATTGATGCAAATCCTTTCCAATCTGTGTTAAATCAGATTAAGAATATTAGATAAATTTGTTGTCTGATTTATAACCAAAAAAAGATGTTTCAAGAGTAACAATATTATGAAAACTGTTAGGATTATGCTTTTACATTTAATTATAAACAAAAGCTCTTGCAGTTTTCAGTTTGTAGGATTTCAAATTAAAGGTACATGAATTGAAATCGAAATATCGAGAATTTTCAGCCATGATCATGGGGAGAACTCGACATTCGATAGGATCATCAGTGTTTCTGCATGCATACATAAAAGTACCAAGTTTTCTAGAATGACCATGCAAATCAATAAATGTTTTGATATCTCTGCCTTCATCCAATATTTTCTAGATGAGATTTCTGATGTGAATAATTTATTAATGAAATCTAGATCTAGGGTTTTACCAGACTCTATTCAAATCTTTCCCACTTAAATCGCATCTAAAGTTACCCCATTTGACGCCATCTGGATTAACCATGGGAATAACGATAATATTATAAAATAGTTGGAGTGTTTTGTCATTTGAAAGTGCGTCAAGAAAGCCTTAACAAACATGAGAAGAAACAGTCTCTCCAGGATGCTAACGTGCAATTACTAAAATAACATCACTTCTTTTAGATCCAAATTACACCATTCTTACAGGCAATCCAGAAATAGTATTCGTTAGGATTTCTGATTAAAACCTGAGCAAGTATCTATCCAAATCAAGGTGAGTGTAAGGGATGCCAAGAGCTATCTCAAAGGTCTTTGATGACTTTTTTATCCAGAAGGATAGCGTATATAACTTAGTAGAAGTGGTATAACAGAAATTGGATTTGACATATTAGGATTGTTTGATCAATACTTGGGATTTCAGTATTTCCCAATGAGAATCGCATTTAATATAGACTCCGAAACCATTTTGGTACTGTAAATAATTCTTGCTCTGTTGTTTTAATATATATAAGTTACCAAATTAATGATGTTTATTCTATATTTATAGTCGTTGGGATTGGTTACTCGGAAGTAAAACCATTGAGAATAGCTGGTAGTGTTGATGTCTTCTTGGAGAAGTAAATCATATTCAAATGTATCGACTTAATGAACTGCAGCCAGATTTCCACAGGCGAAATTGGAATCAAATAGGGGCATCTGTTGAGTTTGAGTGATTGTAGGCGTTTGTAAGTCATTGAGATTTAATTATTTAAAATGTCGATTACTCACTTTTGATCCATATTATTTCTTATAAACACATTTATATGTTTTTTCGATATCTTTTATGTCGTTTGGCACTCCTCGATAGTCTGATTAGTACACGATGGGATTGGGAGTGGGAAGGGAAGTGAATATGAATGTAGGTTACTTATCTTATTAAGTTATTAAGGTTTCAATAAAAGCAGATTCGAATCCCTCATCATCCATTTTACCCGTTTTTGAGAATTAAATAAATTGATAATCATATGGCAAACACAATAAATATTAATAAATGAAAACCACTCTTGCAATTCTCTTGTTGGTAAGCATTGCCTCTGCAACATCCACTCATGATTAAATCATGGCTCTACTCCAAACTGGTACAAAAGCCATGGATGCCATTGACACTGTCTTTGGTTTATTGAATGATCTAATCCAATCCAACAAAGATGCCTAATTTGCTGCCGACTAAAAGAATGAAACAGACGAATGGGTTGGAGCATAGTAATTATCTTCCTTAATCATAGAACAATCGAGTAATTCACTAAGATCAAGACACTCAACTAAAAGCTTTTCTAATAATCAGTTGAAAATAGAGTCCTTTTCGAATAAGAACTCCAAGACACCAAGAATTATCTTGCTTGGAATGAATAAAGATAAGATGAAATCACCAGAAAAATCAATGTCCTCCTTGATGAACAATGTCTTAGTAATCAACTCTTCGTCAGATCAATCAAACAAAACAGAGAAGCTCTTGAAGTTGTCAGAGTTCTCAAATAAGATGTTGCTGGTTACATCATTAACGGAGATTCATTTGAATTAGTCCAAGAAAAAAGCACCAGTGTTGCTCAAAAACTCAAGGCTTACAGCAATCTATTCAACGACGAAGAAATCAAAACCTTCTTGAGTTTGGCTTAAACCAAATAAGAAGATGGAGTCAGCAGAGGTGCTACACTTGCAGAAAAAGTCCTTGCAGTCCTTGAATCACTTGAAGCCAACCTCCAAGCTTCCCTTGAAGCTCTTGAAGTCAATGAAATCAATGCCTCATGGGAATTGGCCGGCTGGGTTTCATTGAGTGAAGCTGAAATCGCTACCCTCAAAGTTGAATACGAAAGAAAATAAGTCTTTGCTGATAGATTAGCTACTGTATTTATTTTCATCATCCCTAGTAAATCTAAGCAGCCTTAGCTTAATAAGCCAAATCCAAGATCATCTTACAAGAGTCCCAAGATGCCCTTGACTAAGCTTAATCAGATTTAGAATCCAAAAGAGCTGACTATGCTCAAGCTAAAGCTAAGAGAGATGAAGAAAATGCCATCTTAGAATAAGTTATCATCATGTTCAAGAAATAAGTTGCCTCATGGTCTGGAAGATGATTAATATAACTAATCAAGTTATTCAAAACATTTATTCGGTTTTTTTAATTCATTTCTATGTCCCTTTCATTATGCTTAAGAAGCATACTCAAACTATTGGTTTCTAATATAAATTTACGAGTATTTAACTAATTGTTAGGAATTTAGAATAAATATTTATATATAATAATAATCACCAATCTTTGAAAGGATCATCTTATGCTTTAACAGCATCTGGCAATTCAGTACTATCAGGATAAGTAGCAAAATTAGAAGTATCATAATCAGATCTTCATATTACACATATATCATACTAAATAACTGGTATATACTGTGGTTTTATTTTTTTTGCGAACAAATCCTTCCAATTCAGAGTTTCATACCATTTATGTTATTTGATATCATCCACTCCGTTCTTTAAATTGCCAAATCTTTTGGTTACATCCTATTCCAATAAATGCTTAACTAAACTTTTAGCTTCACTATAGTTTATTATCATTTTCTTTTTACTTATCAAAATTTCGAGGAAATTTGACTTTTCCCTTCAATATTTTCTAATATATCGCCATAGGATCTTCATCATTAAATGGGTCAATTCCTTTAGAATTCAAAAATAAAATATATACCTGCAAGCATTTCATACAGAAAGATTCCTAAACACCACCAATCTACAGGTTTACTATGACCTTAAATTTGTTTAGATTTCAACATTACCTTTATTTAACAGGATTTCAGGTGCCAAATATTCGGGCGTTCCACATAATGTATAGGTTCTATCTTCAACTACTTTAGCAAAACCAAAATCTGTCAATTTCAGATAACCATCTGGTTAAACTAAAAGATTTTCAGGCTTTAAATCTCTATACACTATATTCTTAGTGTGAAGATACTCAAACATTGAAACAACCTAGGCTGAGTAGAATCTATTGTGAAAAATTGATTTACTAAGCTTCTTCATTTTGTACTGTTCCAGCATTTCTTAAGTAAGTGAATAATTCTCCTCCTTATATATATTCCAAAACAAAATATATGTATCGTTCATCTTAAGTGTACCCACTCATCTCAATCTAATATATAGTCTATTGTGATATTTACCAGAAATGGGTGCTTCACCTACTTCAGAATATTAAATTCACTAATTATATGATCAACCTATTTCAATCGTAATATTTCAATTTTCTTCAACATCTTCAAAGCTACATATTTGTTGTTTGATTTCTGTTTTGCTAATCTCACTCTTCCAAACGAACCAGTACCCAAAGTGTTCATTATGTCATAGTCAGTCAATTTTACTTTTTTAGTTTCCATATAATTAATATTTTTTATAAGAATGATCAATTTCATACTTATGGTTAACAAATAAGGGCAGACAAGACTAGCACAATATTTTTAATTTCTTAGTGTCAAAGAAAGGATGACCCTTGAAGGAGAATTGATTCGAAAATGTCTATCTAGAAGTGAAACCCAATGTAGTTTTCTTGAACACAGAGGATATAAGGTCATTTATCAATATCATTCTCTAGATCATTTACAGAAGATATGCCTCTCTTTATTTCATAATTGGAATGGATCTAGAAGAAGAAGTAATTCTATATAATTATCATGAAGAATGAAATGGCTTATTTAGAGTTTATTCACAATTTGGTTGAAACTCTTGACAAGTATTTTGAAAATGTATGCGAATTAGATGTATTCTTTATCATCTCATTCTATTTAGATAATGTTTAACATTGAAAAAGCTCACTATATTTTAGAAGAAATGGTGATGAATGGTCAAGTTGTGGAAACCAATAAAACTTAAATTCTAGGTATTCAATGCTCCTATAAGCATAGCTCCAATTCATGTATTAGATAAGGCTAAAGATGAGTGATGTTTTGGTTATGTATTTTCATTATTGTTTTTATCAGAACCTATATATAAAATCTAATAAATGCTCTTGAAATTCAAAATAATATCACTATAATAATATCTATAAAGTCTATTTAAAACAAATTTATCTAAAGAGACTATGAAGCTTAAAAAAATAAGTACTCTTAAGACAGATACAGATTTACCAACCATCAACTTACAATCCTCAACATAAAGTTCCAAACCTATGAAATTGCCCTTTCTATTATTATCCCCTGCTCCCTAAAGGAGAAATAATCTCTCATTTCATTAGCATCCTAAAAAGATTTCCCCAGACTCGAATTCCTCATAAAACTTCAAATCCTTCCGAGGAAGAAGTATTACTTTAAATAGAAAAAACATATCCTAATTTATTGTACATTCGAATTTTATTTAAGTAACCCATCCCTTTATAGTCATTATAACGATAACATTTGACTCATAAATCCAAGTTCGAAGAATAGTTATAAAAAAACAAATCAGATAATCAACAAAATAGAGATTGCAATCGAGAACAAGTATAAACTGAAAAAAATTACATTCACTCTCAAAATAATAGAAAAATATAGTAAGGTTAATGCAAATTAAATGAAAACAAAACAAAATCAAAAGTTGGATAATAATAAACAAAACAAAACTAAGCAAAGAAAGAATAGACTTATAAGAAATACTCATTTTAATGCTTTTAAAAATAGATTCCAAAATATCATTCAGAATATACTTAACAACTGATTAAGCAATAACCTAAATTTTTAGAATTTGGCAATTGCCATTACTTCGATAACTCACAAAAATGGGTTACTGATTATGAAATCGCGTTAAATATGAGTGGTAAATATGTCATTTAATGATAGAAATATAAGAAATGAATGAAGATGTTCTTTCTTCAAAAGCATAAAGCACTTTTTTTAATAAAGTCATATGAGTGAATTATAAGAACTATACTATTATTTTAATGATTAATTTCATTATTAATCTTCATCATCCTGTTCAAACTAAATATTTAATTTCCTTGATTTGCCATGTTCTTCATCATCTATCATACTCTTACTATTCTCTAATTTTGCCTTTTCGTATAATTATTTCTATTATTCTTCTAACTATTTCAAGTGCTCCTCATCCTGAAACCTCGCTCTATTTTGATTTTTCACCTTACAATAAAATTCATATATACATTCACTTCTTCTTTAATTTCTTCTTCTATTTCTTTAAGATGAGGTATTTAACTGTCTAACTTTAGCTTTTAAATAGCCTTATAGAAAAATTCCCCCGAGATGGTCTTTTTTCCCTACTCTAAACAAATTGTATTTGCTTAATCGGAAACTAGTTAGATATATTCTCTAGCCATTGACATCACCTGAGTCACAAATTCATTAGAGCACTTCATGTCTCCGTTTGTGGAAGTCTTTATAAATTGTTAAACAGTAGCTAATTTATTTTAAAAATATACCTTTGGGAAGTTGTTCCATTTCTATTTTTTTACATTTTTATTAATCAATTTTTTCTTTTTGAATTAGGATAGTTGCAGTACTTATTATATATTTAATGATTGGCCATTAATAATTGATTAGAATTCATATAAAACATATAATACAAAATTAAAATAAATAGCTAACATAATCTCTATCATTTACCTTTTCCATTATACACAAATCCTGTTTCCTCATTCTTAACTTTTTAAACAGTCTTATTTAATTTACTACTCCCTCTTTTTCCATCCTTTATATATTAAACTATTTTTATAAACTAAATATTCTCCCAAAATTCCAATATTTTCTATATTTTCAGATATATTCAATTAAACTACTAATTTTCCATTTTCGATATTATAAATATAAATTAAATTCAGATTTGACAAATATAGCAATTTGTCTTAATATATTGAGTTCCTATAATCAATTGTATTTAATTTTCGAATTAACTTCCTACAAGTTAATTAATAAAAATGGGTCTATAAAGAATCATAACTTGGCTTTAAAATCAAAATTTTGGAAGCATATACTTTGATATGATTTATTTCTTTAACAAATATTGAGCTAAGACCTTTTAAAGTAAATTTACTATATAATTTTATTTGCTCAGTATTTACGAGCAAAAGACAAGGACTATGCTATGTTAAAGTGTCCTTTTAAATTATTTTTTAAAGATTAACCCATTATGGCTATTATAAAACTAAATTTATATTCATATGTTAATCGATATAATACAGCTACAAGCATTTGTTTAATTAATGGTTTAAAATTAAATAGAAATTAAGGTTATTATTCCAAATTTGAATAAATTGACAGGAATCAAAGTAAAATTCTCTACAATCATCATTGTCCATTATATTCTAAATCAAATAGTAACTTTTCAGTTAATATGATCTAATAAGAATGAAAAACTTGTTGTCTTAAGTAAATAGGATTCTATAATTGATCCTTGGAAATCCTAAATTTTGAATAGGTTTACAAAAAATAGGATTTTAAAGTTTAAGATTAAAGATTCTTATATATTCTATTGAATTTTCATCAATCTTCTCAGCTGCATAATTTCCATCAGGGGAAAAAAAGACATTCTCAGAATATGTTTAAAATACATTTATTGGACCCTCATTGAATTAGTAAGGAGGGTTTCTAGAGATTGATAAAGATGTATGGGTATTATTCATCATAGTAAATAAGAAATAAAATTGATTTAACTAGAAAGTGGTTGAATATTAATATTATGCTAATAACAAATTTAAATGAAGAAGCATTATAAAAAATCAAAAAAAAATGAGCTACCATCTCGCTTAATGCGTGTCATCCTTACGCAGGGGCCATGCTAATCTTCTCTGTTACGTTCCAATTTGACGGATGACCCCGAAGGGTTCCAAGTATTATGAAATTGATTTGATTATAAATTAGATCAAAAGAGGAATAAATTTTATGGGTTTAATTAGGCATATAATAATTTGAATTTGGAATTAAACATAATAGAAATAACTGAATATTAATTGATTTATTAAAATATCATCCATCTGTGATGGTCTGGACTGCTATCTTGGTAGATCCATCCTTGAATTTATAGGTCTTTGTAATTTTTGTAACTTTTTGTCCACCTTTCATACTGACAGCTGATGATGTACTAACTGATACACATCCAGGAGGCAATTATTCTTGAATATAAAATAAGAATACCCTCCTCTTCATCTTCTTATTAAGGAGCAGCTCCTACGTGGCCTCCCTTTCCTCCCAAGACAACTGTTTTTCCTTAGTTACTCGCTGATTATTTAGGTTATTGTCCTTGTGGTGTGAATTCAGTTGCAAAATCAAAAACACATGAAGATTAATAAGTTTTATGATCACCTGCAGCAATTCCAACAAGATTGAAATCTTAACCAAAACAATTTTTTCTATGTCCTCTTGAACCAACTCCATCATCAATCAATAGCTAGATTATAACATCTTCTCCTGTTTTTTATCCATAACTTATGTTCTCTCCTATTTTGCCATTCCATTCTCCATATCTTTCGATTCTGTCAGAAAGTGAGGAACCATCAGTTCCGGTGTGACCACAAACACCTTTAGGTCCAGTGTCCTTAACATGATCAGAGCAAGCTTATTCTAATCCTTTTTCATATGTTAATGGATGCAGAGGCTGTTGTTTTTATAAAAAAGCAATTAATTCTATTCCTAATATAAAAAGATACCTTATATAACTTTGGTGCCTTCATTGGTTTGCAAAGGGATTTCACCAGGTTTATAAAGAACACTGCCTTTAAATAGTTTCATCAAATTTTATAGTTTTGGAATAGGGAGAGTGGGATTTTATCTGACTTGATTTAAATAGTTGAAGGCATCTTAAGTTATTTTATCATCAGGGTCTTTGGCTTAAGGCTAGGCAGGAGGTGCATCTGGTTATCTATTTTATTGTTGTTCTGGTTATTGCTATGAGGCATTCTGGGAAGGTGCACTGGCATCAAGTCCTGGTTTATCTTCGAAGGATCCTGCAAAATCAAAAACGCATTAAGTTTTGTATTATTTATGTTCTCCATCGTAGATGCCTACAACTCCGAATTCTGGTTTAAAGCAGTTTTTTCTATGTCCTCTAGATGAAACACCATCGTCAATAATCAATTGAATGATAACTAAAATGATACTGGATTAGTACCATCCTCTCCTGTAGTTTATCCATAACTGATGTTTTCACCAACAGTAACATCCCATTCTCCATATCTTTCGATTCTGTCACTCATGGATGATCCATCAGTGCCTGTATGACCTGTGACTCCTTTTGGTCCTGTATCCTTAACATGATCTCTGGCTGCACATTCTAATCCTTTACTCCAAGTCAAAGGATTAAGTGGCTTCTGATTTTATAAGAAGGAGATGCACTCTAGTATATATCCTAAAAATTACCATTGACAGCTTTAGGACCTTCATTAGTTTGAAGTGGTATTTCTCCTGGTTTCTAGAGGACATTCCCTTTGAAAAGCTTTAAATGCTCTTGCAATTTGGGGATGGCCAATTTAGGATTCTGCCTCAGTTTATTAAGATACTCAAAGGCCTCTTGAGAAATTTTGCTCATAAATATTAATATTTTGCATTATTTCTTAGAATAATTGAAAGTGAATAAAGTGATATTGAAACAAAAATATGATATTAAAATTTTTAAATTAATTTTAAAATGGTGAAGAATGTTGCTTAAGAGAGTGTGAATCAAAAACTTTAATTGGTTGTCAGATCAGGAAAGATCACCATGGGATATAAGCAAACATTGAAGGCAATCAGAAATGGAACAGCCAAATTAGTCTTTATTTCTAACAATTGCCCAACAATTAGAAAGACCCAAATTGAGTATTATGCCATGTTGGCTCAAATCACCATTGTGTTATATTAAGGAAACAACGTTGATTTAGGTACGGGGGTTTAGAGGGAGGCTTAGTTCTTCTTTGATTGAATTAATGGGCATTAGTGATTTAATCTTATTATAGGTACCGCCTGTGGTAAATTACACAGATGTTCAAGCTTAGCCATCATCGATGCAGGTGACTCAGACATCCTTACCCAATAATGATAGAATGTTATTTTAGTACAATATTTTAATAAACATAAATTATATATATATATATTGCTCTAATAAATATTGAATCACCGTCTATTGCCACCCCTTGTTCTGACTTCTCCTTACTTGGGTCTAAACTATCCCTCCTTATCTTAGGATGAATATTATTTAGATTGGTAAGTGATTGGTTTTGGTTTAGAATACCTCTTATCCCTATTTTCTTATTCATGTTTTTCCTATTTAAATGTCAAACTCAACATACCCTGTATTCTGGTTCATCTGGCTTCCTTCTTAATTCTTCAGGGTTTTTTTTCCCCACCTACACTTATGCCCCTCCTCTGGTCTTCAATTCTCCTCTCTCTTCTATTTGTTAATCAGTCCTTTTTTGAGGTTAGTTATATGTCTATTTTTGTCCTTCCTTGCCTTTCCAAAAATACAAATTCCTTGCATAGATCATGATATAATCATAAAGTTCAATCTTCTTATCGTCTTTCACATCTCCTGGGGCTTGATACCCGGGCTATTCTTATTCTTCCTTGGTTGGATTGCATCTACAATCTAGAAATGAAAGTACGTCAATTTGATTCTAATCGCGGGGATTGATATTATTGATTTTGATCCATTCTCAAGAATTTCCTTTTGAATGTTCTCCAGTGTGACAATTGAACTCAATCCCTAATAGATAATACTCTTTCTTACTTTATGTCTTGCTCTAATTATTTCAGCAACCAAAATTACATTTGGGATTGCCGATCCACTACCTGAGAGCCTAATTGACTCACTCTTATTCTCCCTATCTCTCAAACCCAAAATGGCCTATACCAAATAGGATGCTATTTGGTCCTGTGAAGACTTAGTCTTTATCATGATGTCGAAAAAATCCTTCCTTTCTTTCTTACTCATTATTTTATGATAATATCCAATCCTTATATTTTTTTTAAATATTATTGATTTATAACCCTCGTTAAAATAGCATAGCAATTACTTCAATATATATAGACCAGATTAATAATAAACTATTCAAAGTCATTTATATGTATTACCATTCTTTAATAAAGTGGAAATTTTATTAATTTAAAATATAATATGTTCGTTAATAACTATTGTTTGTCAATGAATTGCATCATAGCACCTTTAAATGGATGTGGAGGAATATACTTAGGAAATCTGGATGCTGCTAAAGATTCCTAATTGCTCACTCAATATAACATTGGAGCAGTCCTATAAGTACTTGATTAATCAGTTCCCGTAAGAGGAGCACAAAAGTTGGTATAGAATAATTTCTTATGTTGAGTGGATCATGGCAGAGGATTCTGAAGAGTTCCCACTCAATAAATACTTTGAACAAGCAATTAAATTTATTGAAAATTAAACCAAAAAAACTAATGTTCTTGTTCATTGTTATGCAGGTATCTCAAGATCTGCAGCTATTTTGGCTGCCTATCTAATGTAAAAATACGATTGGACCATAAATCAAGCTATATTACATTTACAATCAAAAAGAAGAATAGTTAATCCAAATCCAGGATTCATGATATAGCTTTAAGACTTTTAATAGAAATTACGTAATAATAATCAAGAATCTACTCTGTCATTAGCAACCATTTAACATGAATCTCAAAATGATTAGTAGAACAATCAGAATTGTCAGAGGGAGGTTTCTCCTTTGCACAAAATTTCAAGATTGGATGAATTTAATAATAAATTAGATTAATTTAGAAATTAATTGAGAATCAAGCATAAAGTGTGTTGATGATTACTTACTTGAAGAGATATTTTTATATTTATTTTAAAATATTATTGGTTCAATCCTTTTGAGTAAACAACTCTAATCTATTGATTAGGGAATTGTATGTTTGAAATAGATGATTTTATTCAGCATGATGTTTGATATTATTTAAATTGATTATAAATTATATTTTTAACGATATATGGGGAATAGCTCAGACACACAAATAACAAATGACTTGCGTTATGGAAAGGTCAACAAGTTCACATATGAAAACTCATTAATAATTTAAAAGGTGATTGACTATAAGAATGCTCCTGATTAATTGGCTAATTGCATTCACAGATGCTAATTAAGTCAATCAATAAATCATAAAAACATAATAAAATTGCACAAATACGAAGTAGATCAACTGAGTGTTTCGATATATTTTGAACATTATGACTATGATTTATAACAAGACATTAATAAAAGGAAACTAAATAATGTAAGATATGATGAAGTATTATTAAGAACTATTACCAAGAACATGAACTGTTGCAGATGCTTGATCAATTCGTTTCAGCGTTAGCCTACCTATAATAATAATAAATTTTTCATGATGATATTAGACCCCAAGTATAACTTATGATAACTAGAATATTTTCTTGACTCCAAATGATACAATCAAATTGAATTAATAATGGGTGATAGATAATACTCAAAACTAGCAAAGATATTATGCACCTGAATAACTCTAGCCATAAGCTTCAAATGTACAACCTAATCCTTTTAAAAGTACAACCTACAGTCTAGGAATCACAATGCTGCATCTAATGACCTTAACATCGATGGAAATAGTCTACCTAAAAAATCAGGTGAATCAATCATTGGTAAATGAAATACTGAGATGCACAAACTACTCGAATAAATTAATTAACAAAATTTAGCATTTACTATTTTAATCCCCTAATTAACGAGCCGATTACATGTATCAAGTTAATAAATAAGCCAATTTATAACAAAAACTGTTGTCCAGTCCCCCTAAAACTATTTCATCAAGTTAAAGATATGTTTACAGAACATCCTAATCGCCTTTAACCAGAACTATTTAGCCTCGACATTCTCACTCCCCTTTTACTTTCAGAAGAATTGCTCAACTACAAACTCCCATTTAACAAGTTCCTCCACAACAAATAGCCATTATTCAGAGCAGTCCCAGATAAATAGTTACAAATTCTAGTCCAATGAAGGTAGTTAAATAATAAGAATAATAATCCTAATTGATGTTCACTCCAAATCAATCCATAAAGACCAAAGAGATGCTCCAAAAATTGGATGAAGTCACTCCCAAGACTGATCTAGATTATAGAATATAGAAGGCACTCAAATAAACAAATGAAACACTTAAAAAGAATTACATGTTGCAATGATAATTTATTAATTTCACAAATCATCATTTATTTAATTTTGTACCCAAATAGTCATATTCCCCAATCAGACGATCACAACCTGGACAACTATGGCTTATTTTCATAAAGTATTTCTTCAGCACCAAGGGAATCCAACAAAGACATATTAACATCAATAATAAAGCAGACACATATGTATAAATAGTGTATTCCACATGCACAATTGAACTGCTAAAAGTATGACAATTTTCGCATTATATTTAAATTGGTTCAATTGAATCAAATTCTATAATTTAATTAGTAGAAGATTGAACCATTTAATTATTTTATTTTGAATCTGATCTAGCCTTCTATGATGAATTATTTCCAGAAGCAGCACTTATATTGGGACTCTTCATTGATTAAGTCAACTAAGGATAATTTGAAACATTCGGTCCTGCAATATAATGCGATTCTGCTAACCTTATTGGTGTTGTTAATTACATAAATATTTATATATAAAATTTACGAGAATCATTTTGAATGCTACAGCAATCCTCTATTCTAATATTTCTCCAATTATTTATGCAAAGTTTGATTGATAATCTTCAAACCTGCATATTCTTACTTCAATGCAGTCATATCCTACTACAACCCAGATATCTCCACCACATACCAATTCTCCTTCTCCATCAACTTGGCTTCCAACTTTTTCACATTTTCCATCCTTCTTTCAAATTCTTTACAATCATTCCTATACTTTTACAACTCCTGTTATTAAGAATTCATTAAATCATCCCTCTAATTCATTTCTTCTAACAAATTTTTCTGATTCCTTTACAATTCTAATAATTGATATTTTAATTCTGATATTTTAAGAACCAGTATCTAGTTTTCCTATTACGCTAAAATTAATTCGTCAATGCTTTACGGGTTGAAGTATGTTGGATTCACAATATTCAGTTTTAAATTAGAACCCATTTTCTTATAACTTCGTAATGAATCATTAGGAGATGTAAGAGTGTCAGCGCTGCTTATACTGAATTCTTTGGTTTGTATTCCCAATTTTAATTATTCAATTTCTTCATTCAATTAATTAATAATTTTTTCATTTGATTTGTTTTCTGATTAGATAAAATAATAGTCACTCAATAATGAATCGTATTGATTTTTCAATATGGTCAATTCCATAGTCTGTTAGTTGAATTGTTTTTTTGTAGAATTCAGAACATCAATACATTACTAATGTTCCTTGATTGTTTACTCGAGTTCTCTCTTTAGATCATCTTCTAATTGAACTGCCTTGTCAAGTTGAATTAATCCTGTTTGAGTGTCCTAATCAATCTAACTCTTAGAGTTCTGCAATTACTTGATCTGCTTTTTCATTTTTCTATTTTCTAAGTCATACTCTTTTAGAATAACTTTGTATTATTCTATCTCTTTACGTACTTCATCCTAGGTTAGCATGTTTATCTCATTATAGAACTTAGAGTCAGTCTAAACTGATTAGGAATTTGATTTTTGAGTAATAACTGAAGAATTAACACAGTTCTAACTAAAATTTATTCCAAATTCAATTTCCGTTTGTTGACTTTTACAAATCATTTGTTTATCAAATAATATCTAATTTTATTAAGACAGCAAAGTTGCTTGGCTATTTTTCATAGGATCTTATCCTTCTAATTTATTCAGTAGTTTCTTCTTCTAATGATCGATCTATAGGATCATGTTCTTAAAACTCAAGATTTGTCTCTCATATTGTTCTATTGATTTATCTTTTTATTTCAAAAGAGAGTTCATCAATTCGTAATTTCTGTCCACACATTAAATAGCTTTATCGTTCTATTTGGTACTAACTGATTTTTTGATGGTAGCCACTTCATTGGTTAATTTTTCGATTTGTTCCCTTAATTATGAATCTTCATTAGAATTGTGCTTTTTTGTCTAAACTAAGTATGATTCCAGTATTTCCCTTTTAATTGGCTCAGCACCTGATTCAAATAGCCTTGAATGTTTAGCAAGCATATAAATTAATTAATAATGTCCAGAAGAGTCTTAAAGGTATTTACTCCTCCGACTGTTCCTGAAGGTTAAGGTGCCTAAGTCATAAGGATCATTGGTAATATTGAGTTTGATAACATGCTAGGCAACAATAATCTTAAAAGTCTTAATCCATTTATGATGCTCGATCATGCCTTTGTTAAATTACCAGCAGGCTTTCCTGATCATCCTCATAGAGGATTTGAAACAGTGAGTTACTTATTGAAAGGTTCCTTCTACCATGAAGACAGCAAAGGATTTTCAGGTCATTTATTACCTGGAGATATATAATGGATGACAGCTGGAAAAGGAGTTATGCATGCAGAGATGCCAGGTAGTTGGGATGAATTAACATCTGGTTTCTAATTATGGATCAATTTACAAGCCAAATTCAAGATGGTAGAACCACAATATTAGGAGATCAAAAAGGACTTAATACCTGAAGCCAAATAAAAAGGAATCTTAGTACGCGTCATTGCAGGTGAGGCATTAGGTGTAAAAGGTCCAATTTATACCAGGACTCCTGCCTTCTTTCTAGATGTCAAATTAGATGAAAATTCTGAATTCTTATAAAGGATACCATTGAAATGGAATTCTATATGTTATGTGTATGAAGGATAAGGAATATTTGGGGGACAAAATGCCAATTAGCATTAAGTTGTTCACTTAGACATTAATGATAAGGAGGAAGTCTTAAAAGTTAAGACAGGAGCATCAATATGCCATTTCATTATGATTGCTGGGGAACCTATTGATGAACCATTTGTGTAACATGGACCATTTGTCATGAACACAAAGGAAGAGATTCAATAGGCATTTGAGGATTATTATGACTAAAAGAATGGATTCGAAGGAGCTCATTCTTGGAAGTCTAAAATCCAAAACCTCAAAAAGAAGAGATAATGATTGAGCATCTATATATATATATTATTCGTATCAAAAAATAATCCAAAACACATAAAATTTATTTATTATTCATCATATTCTTAGTGCTTTATTTGAATTACCTTTAATTAAAATAATTGTCATTTTATATAATAATGAAACTGACTCATTTAATTTAACGTAATTATTCAGATTATTAGGATAAATCATGTTTTAAAAGTGTATTGAATTATAGATTCTATTAATGACACTAAAATTTTAGTTTCCTTCTAGATTATAGAGATAGATTAGATGAAAAATTCACATTTATATATAGTCTAAGAACTCAATACATCATAAAATCATTTATATTGTCTAGTTTTAATATGGCATTTCAATCTACCAAGAAATTATTTCAGAGAATCTGATTAAATTAAATCAAAAGGCATTAGCTCCGTCTTTCCCTTTTTCGAATTGAGAAAGAAGTCAGCAACAGTAAGTTTATTACGAAGAAGGGACTGTGAATCCAATTTCACTTCTTAATTAACCCACTTAAGCTCTTATTTAAAATTAAAGCAATACTATTTGGCTTTAGCATCTACCTCAAACCTCTCGATGTAAGTTGACCAGATTCAATCACAATCTTTTGTTTTTGATAATTGCGAACCTCACTCAATAAATCTAAACTCAAATTTTTTTTTCTTGGAGTTGGTGGCATAGCTAATTTAGGTAATTCTTATTTGAATTGTCCCCATTTTAAAAATTGATAACTCGTAATCCGATGATGAGATTGTGATTTCTTATTTCGTAAGTCCATAATTTTAATAATTTATTTACAATATTTAATTATTGAATTAATAAATAATTGATGTTGAGCATCATCAATTTTAGTAGACCTTAGACATAGATTATACTCATAGTCTTTTAAATTGTGATATAATTATGTAAAGGGAATCATCTAAATTCCACATTTACACACTATTTAGATGAATCCTATATAAAATGATAATTTTCATTACTCTTAATATATAACTATAAAATATAGTATTATAAATATGTTGATTATGAGATGATAATATATTCCTAATTTTAGAAATTTTATAATTTTCTCATATTTATTATTATATATAATTAGGTAAGTAGATCTTATATTTTTGGATTCGCTATGCATAAAATACTCCTAATTAGATGCTATATCTCTTATTAAATTCAATAATTGATCTTGTAAACATTTTAGAACACTGAGATGATATATAATGTATGTGAATAAGTTAAATTAAATTTAATACTACCTAAATACAGAGATCCATAAACTAACTATTTTTCAATGTAAAACTACAATTCATTAAGTATTTAATATATATAATCAGTGAAATAACTTCTTTTTCTTTCTCCTGTAATAGTCTAGCTTATTGGTTGACATTAGATCCTTCATTAGTTCTTCCCCTTAACTAGAGAGAGTTAAATAAAACTATTATATCTGACATATACTCTATATATAATTATATTTTAATATACGTTTATTAATAATTTTCTGCATTCCTCTCCTTCTTCTATCATTTAATTTAAATTTTTCATTTTGTTAATATTATTTCTGTGTTAATTAAATTCGAAGGTTCGTTTTTCAAGATGTTAGCCTTGTTTAAGTAGATTATAGCATTAGTTTGTGTGTGATACAGACTTAATATATATTAATGATTTTACACCTAAATAATTTTCAAATTCTTCTCTAGTTTTACAGACTTTTCCATTTCATCTAATAATTATTATTGTTTTTATTTCTATAATAGTTCATATTTAGGTAAGAGAATATTTCGAAGCTTCATAGTGAAATTTGGATGAAATATCATATCTTTCTCCCATTTATTTATGAAATAAAAGACTTTATCTAATGGTTTAATGCTAGAGAGTATTTAGAAATTTAAAATCATGTTCTTCAATTTTATCCCAAATGCTTTTATAAAATCAATAGTAGGTCTTCTTTATTTAAGTTCTAATTAAAATATTTCATTGATCAAAAAAAGATATAGCAATTTTTTATCAGGCTAAACTTCCTTTATTTCATTTTCAACAAGAAATGCGATAAAATTTGCTTCATCTGGATTTTCAAAGCAAACTTAGGCAATAGCTACAAAATCAATAATTTTTACATTAAATATTTGAATAGTTTTCATTGATGGAACTTAATAGTTTTTCAATTTATTTTATTATCATAATTAATATAAGAAATTAGAAAAATTCAAGCAGTTTGTTTTACAATTTCTTCTTACCTAAAACTCTTCAAAAAGTGTATTAATTTACAATAAATATTCTAAATATTCTTATTGTTGATTAAATTCATATAATTTATAAAAATCTAAATTCCTAATATATAGCGATTTCATAACATTGAGCAAAATTCTATCTGATTTATAATTGTGAAAAGTGGTATATATTCAATAATGAGGACTCTATATCTAAATTTAAATTAATCTGTATCTATACATAGTGTTGACATTCATAAATAGAGTATAATTTTCCTGAGTTTGCAAACTAAATTCTTAGTAGTTAAAATGATGAAAGAAACTTGTATATTAAATCAAATTAATGAATGAATAGTCAACACAAATGTGAATTTCTTTAATTTTAACGAGTATGAAATTACCAATATGATTAAAGTATAAACAAAAGAGAAGTTGAAAGTGATTGAGTTTGATTATTTGAAATTAAATTAAATATATTTATGTAATAAGAGGACTAATAAAGGATCTAATTAGAGAATTAAACTAAATAAATAATAAGTAGAGGAATCCAAGTCTAAAACTTTTAGTCATAAAAAGAAATTGAAAATAAAAACTAAGAAATAGAAGGGTATTATTCAAGTCAATTACAATTAATTTGAGACAAATGATGCAAATGACCTAGTCAATCAGAGGTTCAAATTGTAGATAATCAGAAGATTGAGAAGAAACTTTTAGGTTCTGATGTCAGAGAATCAAATTTGAAATAGTAAATTTAGATATTTTATGATAACAATTTGAAATAGTAAAACTAAAGATTTTTATTAATTGAAGGTTAGATTGTAGGTAATAGTTAGTCATTAATTGCCTTATGAGTTAAGAAGCAAATAAAATATTAGTTATGGGTAAAGAGATTTAAAGGTTGAATTCCCAGTTGATACAGAGAGATTAAGAATCTGAAATCATAATTAATTGAATAACAGAAGGGATTTCAGTTAAGAACACAATAAATTAAAATAAAGGCATTAACTAAAATAGGATTAAATCAAATCCATAGCTTTAAATATTGATACATAGGAAGAACGAAGGCTCCAATTTTTAGAAGAAAATTAATAGTTAAAAAGTGTTTGAAATTAAAAAACTAAGGATAAAAAGAGTCATAAATGCTATTATAAACATCTACAATAATTTGCTGATTTATATTTCTTAGGAATATCAAGAAAACAGAAAGATTACTTAATTTGTTGAGAGTTATAAGGCTTAATGGGCCATTATGTAAAATAAAATCTAAGAATCTAAGAAGAGAGTATAACAAATATAGGGGGATAGGCAAAGATTATAAAATGTTCTTCAAGATGAGGAATTTGAGAATGATAAACTTAAAGGCAATGTTAATCATAAAATATAAAGAAAATTTAAATAAAGTCAATTAATAATAAAATGAGAAGAGTTTTGGTATTGCAATAGTTGCAGTAAGCCAAGACTAAACTTTAAGAGAAATAAAGGAGAATGAAAAGTTCAAATAGTAATACTTGCAACTGCTATAATATCATTAAGATTTGCAGAATTTGTAGGATGAAACTAAAAGTTAGTTGGATAACTTAGATCTGAGTTGGGCAATTTTGGGAAATGATATATAAAATATACTAGAGATATATAAATTGAATGGTTTTATCAATAAGGCTTAAATCCTTTTTTGAATGGGATGAATGGTAGAGTTGATAGAATTTGAAACATACTTATATGTATTTTATTTAGGTTATAGAAGGAAAATGTCTGAGATTAGTAGTAATGAATTAATTGAATTAAATGAGTAATCGATTTGATCAGTTTAAAATTATTATTATTTTAATGTTGAGGGTAACTTCAATTTGATTAATCCCAGGGGTTGCTTCTATGTGAAAATATTTATAAAGTAATATTATTTTAAATTACTTTAAAAAAGTTATGAAAAATGGCGTAATTTTAGAATAATATGAAGACGAGGATGAATATGAAGTAAATAGTTTTGTTTGATTCAGATTCAAGAGGAAAAACAGAGGTAAGAGAGAAAGGAATACCTAAGAAGGATGTAACAATTGATTTTCGATGAAACTAATTATGACATGACCTTATAATAAAATACAGAATCTCAAATAACATATGAATATTTAATTGATTTGGATAATGAATTTTACATAGATTATACTCACAATATACCTGCCCCGAGTAGTTAGATTAAACTAAGACCAATGAACGAATTACAGTTAGCCTACATTTATGTTGATGAGTAATTAGAAATTAAATTAGGTACCCTTTGTTGAAGTTGAGGAGAATCTTAATGATAACATTTTAATCAATCAGATATCTAATGAAATATTTAATAAATCTCAAAACTTTCTAATTGATACTGATGGTAACAATTATTTTGAACTCTCTGTGCTTGGCATTAGAATAAGATTAATATGAGATTATCTTTATTATTTGTTATTCAGTGGAAGCAATTTTCAAGATGTTGGCATTGGTTAATATATAATAAATAATTGTAGGGTTTGTACATAAAGAGAGACGCATACTTTCGAGATTTCTGGAATGTAATTGATTTTCTTATTTTGGTATTTTAATACTTGCCTTTCTTTGTGAACATAAAGTTCAATTTTAATGCCTTAAGGACAATAAGAATATTGAGATCTTTGGATGCAGGTTAAAGTATTCCTGCTTTGAAAGTAATATTGACCTCGTTATTTTAATCAGTTTATTAATTGAAGGATGCATTGATAGTTTTAGTGTTCTCATATTCAATATTTGCAATAGTGGCTCTCCTGCTCTTTGGAGGGGGCTTAAAGAGAAGATGTGTTAATTTGGAAACAGGGATTCCTAGAAATGACGAAGTATGTTCACAATGTATGGGAGAGTTTGATTGTGTTAAATAGATAGCCAATCCTTTTAATGATTTAATTAACTTTGACACCTTTGGTTGGTCACTAATATAAGTGTTTATATGCACCTTACTTGAGAGTTGGTCCTAGATATTGGATTACACAATAGCAGCTTATAATGAATCAGTTTACATCTATTTCTTTATGGTGGTGATGGTAGGAGGGTTCTTCTTGGTCAATTTGACATTAGCAATAATCAAACTCAACTTTTCAAATAATCAGAAATTAATTATATCGCCTGTGCTTGAAGAGAGTTACGATTATTGGGAATTGAGGATCATGGGAATATATGAGCCATCTAAATTGTAAGCATAGGCAGCCACTAGAAGAAAGAGTGACGCTCTATTTACATTCAGAGAGAAATCCTAAAGAATATAAACGAAAATCAAACATCGGACTCTCAAATATCCAAGCCAAGCTTAGAATTCTAATCTAAAAATTCATCCTATTAAATTTGCAGATAATTTCAGCACTCCATTCACGAAACAAGACAAGAAGTTTATGGGGATTTATGGAATGGGAAGGAAGTTGCAACCAATTATTGGAGGTGTTACTCCTTCCAACCAAAACAACCGTAAACTGAATATCAATTAAGAATAACGAGGATATTCCATTCTTCAAAGTCCTATTGATCAAAATATTAGTTTCTCATATAATATCTCGCCAGATAATAAATTGGGCAATATGTTTTTCAGTCAATCCAATAGATCTCTACTGAAAGATAATTAGACAAGACAATTATCAAGTAAATCAATTCTAAATAATAATAATAAATCTCCAAATAATCGTTCTCGAAATACTACTCCTTAAAATTAAAGAAATGAACTTAATGTTGGATCTCCAAAATCTCAATTCAGTAAATAAATTGTGCGTAAAGTAAGACCTTCAATATCTGAATCTGATTAAATGCTCGTTAACGATCTTAAGATTATTGGACAACATCAATCTAAAAAAACTATTACCACACCCAAAGACACTGATGAGCAACTCTAAGACTTCTTCTCTTAGGCTCATAATAATGTTTTAACTAATGAAAATTAAAGCAATGGACTCCTAACTCCAAACAATCAATTAAGCCAATTAAATCCTACCACCTTTAATAGAACTCATATGCAACATGGCACATATGCTCCACGAACTTCTCAATAAATTTAAATGCTTTAGGATGTTAAATAGAGATCATTTAATGTTAAGAATAGATAACTAGAAATGGTTAAGAATGATGTTTCTATTTTGGATAAGAGTGAAAATTCAATCATTAATTCAATACCTAGTGAAATAGTTGAACAAGAATTAATGGATCTAGGTATTTTGGATTATAATTTAATGAAAAAATAAAAATCTGAAATACCTTTTAATCCATTAGCCAAAGTTAATTTTGTTCGCAGGAAGAAACCTCGCTTCACAAGGAAAACTATGAAGAAATCAACTTATTTAAGTAAGACATTCAATTCAGCAAATGATGATAGATATCAACAATTAAAAATCAAATTATTTAAAACCAAATTCCATAAAGAAGTTTCATTTTAACCTTACAATTCCAATTCAGAATTAGATGTATTAGAAGTTTAATAGATGAATAAGATACAATAGAACATTAAGAATAATGAAGAAATTAACAGAAAAATAAGGAAATAAGTTAAATACGTATTTTCTAATTAACAAACACAATTTGTTTAGGATAGATCTTCCTCAAAAATCCATCCATCTACTACTGTTCAAATCAAAAGTACAACTGCAAAACGCTCCTAAAAATAGGTTAAATTCTAAGATTAAGAGGAACAACAATAATATAAAAAAATGATTTAACATGAACAAAAACTAACATTTTAAGAAGCTTAATTATTAATCAGAAAGGAAGTCTAGGCTGTGGATTTAGAGCAGTATGGCTAAGTTGAAATATAATATAACCTCAAAGAACAATTACGTTATCTAAACTACGATCAAATTACCATCACTACCAGTACTAATTATTAAGAATATGTTAAATTGATGGTAAATCTATTATTTTGATTATTTATTAGTCTGAAGCCAGTTCATAACAAGAATTAGTTTAACAATCTTCAATTGAAGACGTTCTACTTATGAGTGATTATATAGATGCATAAACAGTCGCAGTAATGAATAAAATAATGAAAGCATTAAATTATACTATAAACATCTATGAAATCTGGTTACCAGGAGTTTCTGGTATTATTAAGGTCATAAGAGTTAAATTACTAAATCTAATTTAGAGTGAATATTTTAATCGATCAATTAATTTGTGTGTTGCATTCAATACTATTGTATTAGCATTAGATGGGTTGGTTACCAATGATAATTTACTCTCTGATTTTAACTTGGCATTTACCATTATCTTTATAATTGAGCTTGGATTGAAATTAATTGGATTAGGGATTAAATAGTACGTTTAGGATAAATTTAATATTTTTGATGCCTTTATTGTTGGAATCAGTTTATATGAAGTAATTATCAATTAAGAGGGTGGAGGAAAGTCTGGATTTAGTGCATTAAGATCTTTAAGAATCTTTAGAGCTTTAAGAGTGTTGAGAATTTCTAAGTTAATCAGATCCCTTAAGTTTATGGGATTTTTATTAAAAGTATTGGGTAATGCTTTTGAATAAATATTATGGATGCTTATCTTGATGCTTTTCTTCTTATATACATTTACCATTTTGGGGTTTTCATTATTTTAAGGATAGATTTCAGATTAAAACTATAGATATACCTTCAATTCATTTATCATTTCATTTGAAACTGTCTTCTAGTTATTTACAATTTCAAATTGGAGTGACGTCCTCTATTCTTTATTCTTGTCTGATGCTAACAACATAGTTGTATTTCTATATTTAGTTATATGGATTGCAATAGGCAACTATGTTTTTTTAAACTTATTTCTGGCAGTGCTATTGGATAATTTTGAGGCAGAGTATAGAAGAGATAAAGACTAAATAGATAATAATATAATTATTGGTAGAGATTAGATCTTTGAATCTGCAATATCTTCCAAACCTCAGGCCAGCAGAAAGTCAAGTAAATCTTCAATATAAGATGATGTTGAAGAGTATTAGAAATTATAAACTCAACGTTTTATATACTTTTCAGAGAAAGGCATAGGAGAATATGCATTAATGGTTTTCTCTTAGGAAAGTGCTTTCAGGAAACTCTGTTATAGAGCAGTGAAGGATAAAATATTTGATATCTTTATTCTGATTTTGATTTTAATTTCAAGTGCTAAACTTATTTTGGATACCTATACTTTAGGTGATTCTTATGAAATTGTATCTTATTGGTTAGATTTTTCGATGGTTATTTTATTTGGTTCAGAAGCAGTTTTGAAAATCATAGCATTTGGATTTCTTGGAGATGAACTGAGTTATTTACGTAATTCTTGGAATGCTCTTGATTTCATCATATTAATAGGATCAATTGTAGACATCAGTGTGGCAGCCATAGATTTAAGTTATTTAAAGATACTTAGATTGTTTAGAACATTGAGACCATTAAGATTTGTATCTCATAATCGATCAATGAAGATTATTGTTTCAGCCCTATTGCAATCTGCAGATGGCATTTTAAATGTTGCAATAGTCATAATACTTGTTTGGATGATGTTCGCCATAATTGGAATTAATTTTGCCAAAGGGAAGCTTTATTATTGTGATATGGGAGATGGAGGAATGCATTATGTCACTAAAGAATAAGTAAATAAGAATATAATTATTTTAGTGTGAGGGATCTTGGAGAATTTATGATAGTAATTTTGAGAATATTTTCTCAGGGATGTTGACCTTGTTTTGCTTGAGTACTTTATTGGACTGGCCAGATCAGCTACTGTATTATAAGGATGGAACTGAAAATGGTTTAGTGAAGGATAATACTCCTGAATTCTTTTTATTCTTTTTGACTTTTATTCTGATTGGGTCGATTCTCCTTAACAATTTATTTATCGGAGTTATTTTAGTTAATTTTCACATTGCTGAGGAAAAGGCCAGAGATTCTTCTCTTACTTAGGATTAGATTTAATGGATTGACACTCAAAAGTTGATCATTGAATCTAAACCTGATTTAAGTTTGTACTATATGCCAAAGAACAGGATCCAAGCATTTTTCTTCAAGATTGTCAAAGCCAAAAAATTTGATGTAATAATTTCAGTATTCATCATCATTAATATTGTTGTAACTGGAATGTACATGGATGGTAATATAAATTAACTATTAATAGATGCTAATCTTGAATATCTCTATGCAATTGATTAAATTAATTTTGCCATATCAATCATTTTTTGTTTAGAAGCAACTCTTAAGATTCTTACTTTTGGTCCATTAGCCTATTTTAAAGTAAATTGGAATTAATTTGATTTTGTTATTGTAGTTATATCCATTATTGATTATGTAACAAATGAGAGTGGATTATCTATAGGAAAAGGGTTTAGAATTTTAAGAGCTATAAGATTATTAAGATTAGTCAAATAATTTAAGGGGCTCAAAAAACTAATAGATACTGCAGTTTTTTCAATTCCTGCAATCATAAATGCGGCTGCTTTATACTTCTTGATCCATTCAATTTTTTCAGTTTTGGGAGTATTTTTGTTTTCAGATATTAAGAAGGGGAAAATTATATCTGATACTAACAACTTCTCAGATTTTCATCATTCTTTCATTTTGTTGTTCCTTT
The DNA here is from genome assembly GCF_000165425.1 of Paramecium tetraurelia. Lineage (NCBI taxonomy): Eukaryota > Ciliophora > Oligohymenophorea > Peniculida > Parameciidae > Paramecium > Paramecium tetraurelia. The sequence continues at coordinate 211,829 of NW_001799422.1, read as the reverse complement.
CTTAAACAGGGTTGGATTGGAATAGAATTATGTATGATACGATGAATAATGGTTCAAATTTTAATGCTTTATTTTGGGTTGTCTTCATTTTGATTTAAAATTTTGTTATGCTTAATCTATTTATCCTTATTGTATTAGATCAATATGACATAAATTATTTTCATGAGGACAATCCACTCAATAGATTTGATGAGTACTAAAACAAAATGCTTGATATTTGGACTCGTTTTAGCTCTGATGGAGCAATTATTAGTTAAAATAAATTGACTGATCTAGTTCTTTAATTACCAAAACCATTGGGTTTAGACATTAACAAATCCGTGTAAAAGGGTGTAGAAGATTGGAAAAACATCAATCCGTAACACACTTAAGAAGAAATAAATCAACTTAAATTTAATATACAAGCAGATTTGATAAGGAATACACTTTTCAAAATTATGGATATGTAACTCAAATGCGATGCTTAGGGCAACATTCCTTATAATTTAGTCTTGTTTGCTGTTATAAAGGAGGCTTATTTAGAAAAACTTGAAATTAATTTAACTGAAGAAGGGGGAAGAAAACTTATGATGAAAGAAATGGAAACTAGATCAGAAATTGAAGAAGATTATGGAGTTGATTTAGATTAAGATGTAAACCCTTTAGTTTCTTATTTGTATGCCTAAACATGTTTTAGGGCAATGTAGAGATTTGTTGAAATTTCTAAATATAAATTGATTGATAATGGATTATCATTTTTAGCAAAAACAGATTCATCTCTTGATTTTGAAGAGTATTTAGACAATGATTTATCTAAAGATGAGTATGAAAAACCAGATTACGAAGAAGTTTATTTTGTTGAAATTCCTATAAATAATAAGATTTATAATGGAGAATAGTACAAAGTGTAAGTTGCATAAGAAGAATAAAGCAAAGATGAAAATTCAAGTAAATAAGTAATTGATGATGAAAACGATGCCGAAGAAGCAGAAGATTACAAATTATAAATAATTGATTTTAATAAGTATTTAGGAGATTGATATTGTAATTTTTAAATTTGTTTTATATATATTATGTCAAAAGAAATCAAAGTAACTGCAGGTGTTAAAAAGCGATTAACTGCTTTGGAAGACCAAGAAATCTCCGTCTAGAACTAGGATTCCTTTAGTGATGATGGGGTAATTATTCAACAGCATGTAATCTATATAGAAATATGGGGAATATGTGAAAAAGCAGAATCGCGAAATTTTAAAAAAAATAAAGGAACTTATACACGACGGGTAGTCCACTACAAACCAATAAGAAGAACAGAGTTTTGTTATAGCAAATGATAATCACAAGCAAGACCTTCTAGAAGACCTTGAAGAAGAATTCGGATAATCTTATTAAGAAAGCAAAGTCAAAATAAATACATATGTCAAATTAATTCCAAAGAATGAGTTGCAACTTGCTTACATTTACAATGACAAGTATAATGAAAATCTATGAATTTTAGGTACCCATTCTTAGTCATACGTAAAAAAATATTAATTTCTACAAAACTTGTGTCATTTTATGCATAATTGGTAACTACACATCCCATTTTTGAAGTGATCACTCTCATAATGATCGTGTTTAATTCAGTTATGTTGGCCATTGATGACCCCACAACAAACGTCTAAAGCCCATTCTAAAACTTAACTGACCTTATTTTCCTAGCATATTATACTTTTGAGGCTGTTCTAAAGATCGTTGCATAGGTAATTTTAAATTACTTATATTCAGGGGTTCATCATTCCTAAAAAGTCTTACTTAAGAGATACTTGGAATATATTAGACTTTTCTGTTATCATAACAGCATATATTCCATACTTTCTAGCCTCGAATTCTGTTAATTTAAATGCACTCCGTTCGTTTAGAGTGCTAAGACCTTTGCGAACTGTGTCATCAATTAAAGCTCTTAGAACAATTTTATTGGCTCTGTTTGCATCAATTGCTTAACTAAGAGATGCTGCAGTTGTATTGATGTTTTTTTATTCAATTTTTGCAATTGCAGGAGTGTAATTATTTTCAGGATATTTAAAACGAAGATGTATAGGTGAAGAGAGTGGTATAACTTGGGTTTCAGAAGAAATATTGTTTTGTGCAGATGATAATAATTGTCCTTTTCCAGAACAAACAATTTACAATGAAAATTTCATTTGTGGTAAACAAATTGCAAATCCATAAAATAATTTGATTAATTTTGATACATTTGGTTACGCCTTCTTATAAGTGTTTATAATAACAACTTTAGAAGGATGGACTTAAATTTAGACAGCTGTAATGCTAACATTCTCGTAATTTGTTGTACTTTATTTCATAATTGTGGTTCTTGTAGGAGCATTCTTTTTAGTCAATTTAACTCTCGCAATTATCAAATTAAATTTTAAACCTGAAAAAATATAGGAAGAATTAGCATAAATAAAAGAGGAAATAGAAGAATATGATTACAAATAATTAAAATAATTAAAATTATATGTTCCTGAAAGAGAAAAAGTAGATACAGCTGGATTTGGTATCACTTGGGATAAACCCAATGATTTCGACTAAAATATTATAATGAATCGTCGAAAACATACAAGAAAAGGTGGTTCACAAATGAACATTATCAAAAATACTTATCAAAGAAGATTTAAAGGGAAGAATAAAGTCCATTTCGAACCAATCAAATCAGCTGTTTATTATAGTCACCCTGTTATGCTAAATAAAAAGTATGTAAAAATTGAAGGTATTTATGGAATGGGCAATCAAACTAAATTAAACTAATAATAATAGATTACATCAAATATTTAAAGTAGCATTGCTGCTAAGAGATCCAGTGGAGTCAGAAGAAGTAGTTAATCAAGCAATAATGATGATAAAACCTCTTCAAAATAGATGTTTGATAATGAAAGTGGAAGTGGCCATAAATAACCTAAAAAGAGTCTCTAGTTATGTGATTAACAATTAAGTTCAGAGTTCATGAATTCTCCAATGATGGATCTTCAATCTGAAAATATCAGACCATTGAATGGAGGAACGATGTTAGTGCATCGTGGTGAATCGATTGACAGTAGTAGAAGTGGAGAATCCAAATTAGGGAGGACTCCAGTGAATAATAAATTAGAAATTCCTAAAATAGGAGACAGTAATCAATATTATATAAGTTTAGTTAAATAATAATCCTAAAGCATAAAGCCAAACCAAAAATTCAGTTTAGCTGCTGCCATGAAATTCTAGAAATAACCTCGTAACAGTCCTAAACCGGATTCATAAAAATCACTTGATGATCATGAATTTGATAGTGTTAATTTGAGTGAATTGAATAGTCTTTCAGATGATGAACTAGATTAGAGATTAGAAGAGATGGATATTGAAGTAGAAGAAAAGGTTACAAATGTTAACAGTGTAAATTAGAAGTAGATTTAAAAAGAATTAAATAGACAAAGAAAAATGGAAAATAGAAGACTTAGAGATTTAAATAAGAATTCCTAATAGAATTTAGATGAGGCATCACTTAAATTAAAATCCAAGTTATTTGATACTAAGTTTTATCCAATAATTGTTGTAGATGCTGAATTCAACAGTGTAAATGATATATTGATTTCACAAATGTTATAAAAATTAGAATAGAAGAGATTGGAATAAGAAAAGAAAATAAAGGAATTAGATTTTAAAATTACTTATTGTTTTAAGAATTCTAAATAATCATTAGAATTAAAGAAAACTAGCAATGGAAAAACAAAAAGCTTAACAAAATCAGCATACCTTAAGTCTGGAAATAAATCAAAAAAAACCAATTTAAGTTTAAGAAGAGTTCAACCAATTCTTGATGAAATACATCCATTTGAAGATTATTAATTACCTACAGAGAAAATAGCAGAAGGATAAGAGGAGCAGATTCAAGAAAATCAAAATGGAAATTCAGAATCAGACGAAGATAATGAAAATGAGAATAATATTGATAGAGATTAAAACAATGTTAATGGAAGTGCCAATTAAAAGTTAAATTAGAAGAAGAGAAAAAAGAGAGATGAATAAAACTAAAAATTAGATTATGAACAACTGGGAGAAAAATTTAATGATAGTTCTGATTGCATTGTCGATCTTAATAAAATACGTTAAGTGGAGTTGCATAAATAATTTAATTAAGACGAGTTAGCATTGCTTCCTCCTTAAGAAATAGAATTACAAAAAGGTGTTTTCTATTAGGAATTTGTTGATATTAAACAGAAAGACATACATGAAAGCAAGGGAATAATCACAGCATAGGCTTCAATTGAAGATGTACTATTAATAGCCGATTACACATTCTATGATTAAAAATTTGCAAGGCAAATGAATTCTGTTATGAGGGCTCTTAATTTCTCAAAAAGAGAGACATACATCTATTTAAAAGGTTTTATTGGACTCTTGTTGGTTTTATAAAACTAATTGTTGTATTTTGTATAATCTGGATACTTTGAGGCTTCAATGAATCTGGCAGTTGCATTAAATACAGTGATATTAGCTCTTGATGGATTATTGCCTGATAGTACTTCAGAAATAACGAACTAATTTAATTTTGGATTCACAATATTGTTTACAATAGAATTAGGATTGAAAATGTTGGGAATGGGACCAAGAAAGTATTTGAGAGATACTATGAATATCTTTGATGCCGTTATTGTGGCTCTAAGTTTAGTTGAATTATTCTTTTTGGGAGGAAGCACAAATGGAAAATCTTCATTGTCAGCCTTTAGATCAGTAAGAATCTTTAGAGCTTTCAGAGTTTTGAGAGTAACTAAATTAATGAGAAGTTTGCAATTTATGGGGTTTTTGATAAAGGTTTTAAGTAATGCATTTTAATCCTTCATGTATATTATGATTCTATTGTTACTCTTTATTTTTATCTTCACACTTCTGGGTATGGCATTTTTTGGTGGATAATTGTCGAAGACTCCAAGCAGACAAAGTTATGATGATATTCAGAGTGCATTTTTGGTTGTGTTTTAAGTGCTTACTTTAGAGAATTGGAATAGTATTCTTTGGGATTTGTTGGTATAAGATGTTTCAGCATTTATCACTATTCCTTATTTGGTATTTTGGATAATGATTGGAAATTATGTGTTCTTAAATTTATTTTTAGCTATTTTGTTAGAAAATTTTGAGGAAGAATACAAGAATGATAAGGCAGGATTGGATACTAACATTGAGATTGGATAGGATTCAGTAATGGATAACACTACTTAAGCAGTAAATTCCACGAGTACTTTGAAATCAACGATGAAGACCAAGAAGCATACAATTGCATAGTAACTAGAAAACAATGAAGATGATCATGATTAGAAGAAGCATAAATAAATAAACCAAGCATTTTCATATTTTGTTGAACCTGGAATGTGTTAATATTCGTTATACTTGTTCAGTCAATAAAATATTGTGAGAAAGATATGTTATAGGATTGTTAAAGATGATAAATTTGAAACACTAATTTTTACTATGATATTCTTAACATCAGCTAAGTTAGTGTTTGATACTTATATTCCAGATACTGGATAACTTAAAGAAGTTTCTTTAGATATAGACATATTCTTTGCAGCATTTTTTGGAGTAGAAATGTGTATGAAAATAATAGCATTCGGTTTCATATCTTAAGAAAGTTCGTATTTGAGAGAATCATGGAATGTGTTAGACTTCTTTATTGTAATTGCTTCATTTATTGATGTGAGTGTTTCAACCATTAATTTGAGTTTTGTAAAGATTTTGAGATTGTTGAGAACATTGCGTCCATTAAGATTTATAACTCATAATAGATCAATGAAAATATTGGTGTCAGCATTATTATAATCCATCAATGGTATTTTCAATGTGGCCATAGTTGTGATTTTGGTATGGATGATGTTTGCAATTTTGGGTATTAATTTGGAGAAGAATAAAATGAGTTTTTGTAATATGGGTGATGATGAAATTTATTATCATTATGGAGTTTAGGAATGCAAAGAGAACGGTGGAGTTTGGGAAAACAGAAAGACAAACTTTGATAACATCTTGAATGGAATGTTAACCTTGTTCATCTTGTCAACTTTGGAAGGATGGCCAGATATGATGTATTGGTTTATTGATGCAGATGAATCAGGACCAATAAAAGCAGCATAGTTGTAGTTTTCATGGTATTTTATTGTGTTTATCTTATTTGGATCAATCTTGTTGATGAATCTATTTATTGGTGTGATCTTGGTCAATTATCATTTGGCTGAGGAAGCATCAAGAGACAAGATCTTAACTTAACCTTAAGTTGATTGGATTGAACTCTAAAAATTGATTGTTCATTCAAGTCCGAATCTTGCTATGTTTTTTAGTCCTGAGAATCCTTTCAGAGCAAAGATCTTTACTATCATAAAACACAGATATTTTGATCCCACTATTCTGATGATCATTGTGCTCAATATAATTATCATGGGTTTATCCTAAGATGATTCACCAATCCTCTATGATTAAGTGTTAACATAATTTAATACTGCCTTCACTTTTGTTTTTATAGGTGAAGCTATTCTTAAAATAATTGCATTGGGACCAGTAGGTTACATGAGAAATTCATGGAATCAATTTGACTTTTTTGTAGTCTGTGCATCCATCTTGGATTTGATTCTTTCCTTTACTGGAAATTCCTTTATTTCATTTCTTAGTGCAGGACCCCAATTGGCTAGAGTTTTTAGAGTGCTCAGAGTCACTAGACTATTTAGATTAATCAAATCTTTTGAGGGCTTATAAAAATTGATAGAAACAGCAATATATTCATTGCCTGCTATGTTAAATGTAACAGCATTGTTATTTTTGGTTTTCTTTATATTTTCTATTTTGGGGGTGTTTTTGTTTGGAACTATAAAAAGTGGATGGGTCATTGATGATACTAATAACTTTTCAGATTTTCACCATTCTATTGAATTACTATTTAGATGTGCAACTGGGGAAGATTGGTACAAAGTTATGTTTGATACTATGCAAGATGGTCAAGGATATTATTGTATTTTCTTTATAATTTTCATTGTCATCTAATAATATATTATGCTGAATCTTTTTATTCTCATAATTTTGGATCAATACGAAATTAACTATTTTAACAGTGATAATCCATTAAATAAGTTTTAAGAATATGAAAATATGTTCATTGAATCTTGGTCTAAATTTGCTAAGGAAGACAAAGGTATGAAAATGCATTAATAATTGCTTGTTCCTCTCATGTTACAGATGGAAAAACCTATAGGCTACGATATAAAATAAAAATTATAGACTGAAATAGCTGAATGGAAACGAATTAACCCACAATTAGACAATAAGGAAAATGTTCAAAAGTAAACTTTGTTTTTGAAGGCCCAAGCCAAGAGAATAGTATCAACCTAATTAATGAAAATGAATATCTATTCTGATAATAATGGACATGTCAAATACCATTAGATTTTATTTTGTGTTATGAAATCCTATATGTGGAAGAAGGTTCAAGTTAACTTAAGTCCTGAAGGAGCTGAAAAAATCCTAATAAAAGAAGAAGAAACCCAAAAAAGATTGAAAAAGAAATAAGTCCAATAATCAAAAGAGGTGTCCCTCGTTAATCCCATAGTTCAATTTCTGTTTGTCCAAATGGCCTTCAAAACACTCAAAAGATATGGAGAAAAGAAGAAATAACAAAAAGAATTGTAGGTATTGATAGAACAGGAATAGGAACATTACAGTGATGGATTCAGTTCGGATTCTTCGTTTGACAACAATATTGAAATCCTTTCTAGGAATTCTAAGGATACAGAATATCCAAGAAGACCAGATTATGGGAAACCCAAATTTATATCTCTACCAAATACTGAAATTTACAAGGAGGATGAATACATAAATAAGGGAATACCAGTGTAGAATGATTCCAATAAGAATTCAGAGGAGGAGGAGGAGAACCCAGATGAAGATGGTAAGATTTGATTATCATTTTAAGTTATGTAATAGTATACAAAGGACTTTCAGAAGCACTTAATAAACAATGGAGGTAGCAATGGAAACATTCAAGATGATAGAAGTGGGGGTGCTGCGACTAAAAGTAGTATATCAAGACAAAGCCAAATTAATAAATAACAGAAGAAATTGACTCTAAAACCAAATGATCTGCTCTCAGGTATGAGCAAGAAATCAATCTAATCGATTTCTTAAAACAATAACTTAGCTGCGATTTATGACAATCCACTATAATGAATAAAAGTAATGTGAACAGAAATATATATGAATAATTTATTATAATATAAATTCATAGAAACTCAAATATCCCATTTATTCTTTAAATTAAATATCTTAAGTATGTTTAGAAGAGTGTTTGGAAATTCTATGAGACATAACCCAACTCGTTTACGATACTTGAGAGAGTATGTATGTTTAAGAGAGGCTGCAAATCCATCTGCTTAATAAGCTCAAATTGCCCAATTCTAGTAAGTGGCAAATAAATATGGATTGACAACATCTCAATTGACATCACTCTCTGGTATTTACCAACTGAGGCAATTGCTTCGACCTTAAAATTTCCCAAACCCCAATGATTATAAGGTTTATTAATTGATATATCTGTAGGTTCACGTTGAGAAATTGGAGTTACTATTCCGATAGAAACAATAGAGCAGCGAAAACCTAGAGCAATTTGCCTAAAGTCTACAGCACAGAATCCCAGAAATCAGCAAACTTACAAACGAAGCTAGAAAATAAGCAGCTCAAGATTTGTTTAGCATTTATTTGGAAGGAATTCATTATGATAATTTAGTCTCACCGTAGAGATTATATAATATTTTAGAGGCTATGTCGAACAATTAGAATCAACATTCAGATAACGAACTACTGGAGTTATAAATCAAATAAAAGCAGAGGTGAAAGATCCACAATTGGCAGCTGAATTAGCATAATCACTTGAATCGATCTTCCAAAACTATTAATTCAATAAAGGAAGGTATTTTTAGCATTTAATGAATAGATATGTGGGTTTGATCAAATCGTTCATTGAAGCAAATCAAGTAACCGAGGTTCAAGTTAGTCAAAAGGTGGATCAAAAAACATAAGAGAAATAACTCTTTATTCAAACTGTTGACAGAGCAACGAAGAAATTCTCAGCGGAAGATCAAGAATATGCTAGAAATGTCGATGGACACGATTTCAAATTGTTCTTATAGGAATTATACGAGAAGGAATACTAATCAGGATTTGCTTAGAACAGATTCAATGAGAAAGGATAGAAATTAGTCTACGAATCATAAGCACAAGAACATCATGTTTTGAGATATCAAATATTGGCAGGAGTCTTTGCAGGTTATTTCCTTTATCTATTTTACAGAGGTGATGCATACTACTCCACAATATTGACAGTGCCTGCTGTTGCTGCAGCCTTCTTCTATTTGGCAAAATAAGGACAAGTATCTATTGTAGTATGAAAAATTAAGGCAAAACGAGCAATTCCTTTCATCAGACAAGTTCTCAAAAATACTGACAATACTTATGAAGTGGTCTTTGAATAGAATCGTATTATTAGTAGAATTGAGAATGTCCAAGCTGCACAAATTAAGTAAGTAGGTCTATTATGAAAAGATTGGCTCAAGACAGTGCACTTTCAAATACTTTAGTATTGGGAAATCCCACAGACTTCGGATATCACGTAAGAGTAGCCGATAATTCATTTATTGTCCCGTACTTGTATAGTGGTAATGGCCTAGACTTCAGAACATTCATTAATATTTGATTCAATATAATAATAAAAATAAAACAAGACTTTCATCCATCTTAAGATTATACTTAATTATCGATTCCATACAAGTCAATTTTATCCTGATCTTCCAACTCATCTCTATCTAAACAATTAAATGCAAATCCAGTATGTGCTTTGTTGTTTAATTTTCCACCTATCTTTGGAGGTTAATGAATCGACAGATTGTTCAAAGAGAATGGTGTTTTTATTGACATGTTTTGATTCACTTTCTATAGCACTCTATTAAGTTTAATGTTTAATGCAATGTCAATACTACAAATTGCAGCAATGACTAAAATATTGCCGAAATGGAAATTTGGAGTTTGAAATAATCTAATTATTTAAACTAAATTTATACGATTGAAAAACTACATATGCTTCAGCTTATGGTATATTATCAAGGATGATCCAAGAAATTAGATAAGATATCATACTAAAGGATATGCTACCCTTAAATCATATAAACATTAATTACTAGCAATGCTGGGGTATAGGTATTAGAAAACAGTAAGACCTTCAAATTGCAAATCACAACAATCAATCCGAAAATCATCGTTCCTTAGGCCCATAAATGATGAGTAAATCCACTGTCTTCAACAAAATTCTCAGATATTGCATATGTAGCAAAGAAACACAAGATTGCAGTCTACCAAAATCCACAAAACACCCAAAATAGAACTATTTAGATATTAAACAGCACTCCTTGAGGACCCTACTAATAATAGTTTTACAATTTATTATCCGTCAATTAATCAGCATCATACTCCTCATCAAATATTCCATATATCATAATCGGCAAGGCTCCATACAAAATATTAAATAATTAATAAATGAAAGTATCATACAAGGATTAAGCTGAGAACATTGAGAGAATGCCATACCAAAATTATGGTAAAACCACCAATATATTTTTATAAAATGTGTAACAAACCAAAACACTGTTCCTGCGATAACATTCCCTTCCATGAAAAAATAATAGTCTTCTTAATTCTCTGAATTCCTATACACTGTAATCAGCTGCTCTTGCTGCCTATTAACCTTCAACTCCTCTAATGCCCACTCCAACATGAGCAGCTGTTATCATATTTACATCATTCGCACCATCTCCTATGGCTAAAGTTGAACATTATTGATTTCTCCCTCTAATCAAAGAAACCACATCTTATTTCTATTTTGGACTTACTCTACAACATAACACAACCTCACAAAAGCCACACACTTCTGCTACCTTCTTTTAGATATCAGGCTTCAATGCATGTAACAAGGCATCACCTGAAATAATTAAAGCCTATCCTTATGTGGTTTGAAGAGTGGGTATCTTGTTTAAAATATCATCTAATCTCTCATTAATTAGCAATTCTTCCTTCTCATCCACAATATGTTATACTAAATTATTAGTTAACAAAGAACAAGAGTATCCAATATTAATAGCTGTTTCAATTTTATCTCCTGTCAACACCCAAACTTTAATTCCAGCTGCTTTGACGGCTGCAATTGTATCCGACACATCTTATTATAATTTATCTTCAATTGCAGTTGCTCCCAAAATTTCATAGTTCTTCTCCAATTCATCCTAAAGCACTTACATTTTCTCTTCTCGATTTTCAATTTACTATGTTGCTTATTAATAACGTTTATGCCACTCCTCATATTCCTACTTACTTAGTTTTCTTTTTGATAGAACCAACGTTCTTAATCCTATCTTACCATACTCTTGTAATCTCTATACTAATTGATGATACTCATTCTTATTCAATTCCTCTCTTGATAATCTCACTTAATCCAACAATACAGAGTCTGCCCCTTTCGAAAACAGATATATGTCTCCAGTATTAATTACCTAGACTAAAATTGATTGTCTTTTTCTGGCAGATGTGAATTCGAACATCTCCAATAATTGATACTCGATTATTTATTCCTAATAACTTATTCTCTTGATATTGTTTTCATCCGTTCCTAAAAATTCAAATCCCACAAATCTAGCAAAATTCAATAATGCCAATTCATCCGGTGAAGTCGCATTATATATCAATTTTCCATCTTTCTAATCACTGATTACGGTGTGACAAATGGCAATCATCTTCAAACACTCCTCAACTTTCTCATGCATCACATGAGATTTGTCATTAATGGCCTAGATCAAAGTCTTGTCTCTAAAATCTACATTACTAACTTGCGGGTAGTTAAGCAATTCATCATCTCTTATATAATCATCTGAAGACCTCAATATATCCCCGTAATTTTGATTGCCTCTACTTTAAATTGATAAATATACATTATTATTTGTTTAAACTCCATTATATTACATGTTAAAGTACCAGTTTTGTCACTGAAGATATGTTCAATTTGGCCAAGCTCCTCATTTAAGTTAGAGGTTTAGACTCTTGGCTAATTAAGTTTCTCATCCAAGGTCATTATTTTACCTTGAATAAATTTAACCATCTCTAGAGTAACTAACAAAGAAATAGGCACAAAGTTATTAAATATGAGCATCCAATTGCCAAATCTAACAAAAAAGTTATAAGGAATAGTATATTCGGATGAATGGACTCCAATATATAAGTAATTCAGGTATTTTCGGTTATTGTAATATGTAATTGAATAGACAAGAGATGCTATGATGCACATGATAAACTGAGTTATAAATATTATTAAAATAAACTTTTGCATCTTGAGTTCCAATTTACTTCGTTTTGTTCTGGCCTTATACGAATTCATCATAATCTTAGTATCATGACCAGTATAAGCAACTAGGCCAAAAACATATTTCACATTTCTCAAGTTACATCCTCTCAAAAGAAAATTATTAAAATTTATCGATGAAACCTATAGATTGGAAGTAGTAGTTTCTCCGATGAATTTATACAAATACGGAGTTGGTGCTTAATATTTCAAGATGATCCTCTTATCCAATTGACCAAAACAATCATCCGATTTAAAAGTCTAAAGATGATCGACATGAACATTCTTTTATTTTAGATTAGTTTCACCATCTAACGATTTGGTCTCCACATAGCAAATGCCCTTTATTTCACTAGATCTCAATAGGATCATGTCTGCTGGGATTATTTCATCCTAATTCACCTTCACAATATGACCAACTCTCAATTCATATGAAGGGATCTTCACAAAGTCTTTACCGTCAAATGCAGTCACCTATTGTTTGTTCTCCTCATTATCAGAAGTTCTTCTTTTGTAATCTTCGTAGAAATCTTTTGCTCCGCTTACCAAAATGATGAAACCCAAAGGCAAATAAATAGTTGGAACTCCTGAACTTATCGAAACCTCTGGAACCATTTATAATGCACCCATTAACTAATTTGATACTTATTGTAACATACCACGAAATAGACATTTGCCAACTTCGAAAATTACTCAAATAACTATTTTGGAAAAAAGTTCAATAATGTATATTTGGAAGTTTAGATGCTATTATTGGGCAATTGATAATCTGGCCTATTAGATGTAATTTTCCTATTCTTTGATTGATATTTTTGAGCGTAGTTTCCCTTCTTTTCAATGTTATCATATTAATAATCTCGGATTAATAAATTAGTTATTACCAAACAAATTTCTAGAATCTCTGTCCTCTGCACTACTTAAGGCATGAGGTGCCTGTAACTCAATTTGTACATTCTTTGTTTCAGTCATATTTACTCTAAAACTAGTTAATCAAATAATAATTATATATATATATATATGATCCCTAATAAATAATTGATTGTTAAAAATAAATTATTTCTTTGAGTATTTTATGAAATAAATTTCATTTTGGTTTTGCTTCTGGTAGTTCTGTTTCCTTTATATCAAAGCTCTCATTGTAAGGAGCAGTGGCATCAACGATCTTCTTTCTCCAAATTAAGTATTTTATCTTATATCCCCACTTCTTTATTAAGTAGTACAGAATAACAACCAGCCAAATACCAACCACAACCAAAACATACAGGGTAAGAGTGTAATAAGCATATGTATTGTAATTTCCAGCCAACTAATAATATTAAGCATAAGCATACTTCTGTTGTTGTAAAAGTGAATGAATGAGATACATTGCATAAAGTAAATTGATAATTTAGGTTCTTCTCCTTCTCCTTTTCTGCGCAGCTGGTTGAATTAATCTTCACATAAAACTATCTCACTCCAGGATCTTTGTATTTGCATTCTATCTTAGGCATGTTCATAATAATGTTAATCATTTAGAATTCATATTTGCTAATTGCTGCGAAGATTCTTTGATTCGAGAACTCCTCTCCCTCAAATTCAAATTCTTTAACCTTTACCAAATCTGCTTAATAGAATGTTGTATGAGAAACTAAATTTTCGTTTAAGAAACCTATTTTAAATTATATCAATATACCTTAATAAACTGAATGATAAATAATCTTATGACCATCATCTCCAATCAATACAGCGTAATACTAAAAGACATTTACATCATTAATGGTCATTTCATCAAAAAAATAGTTATTAATATAATAATCGTAGGTCACTTAATTAACAAAGACCTCTATTGCAAAATCTTATTTATTGATTGTTTTAGCTACAATAAAAAATGTATTATCATAAAAATCAAAACTATGAGCATGCGAAATAATGATTGTAAATTCATAAACAAGCTCCATAAGATTTTTAATCCAATAAAATTTTAATCCTCTCTCAATATCTAGTACATATAATTGATCTTCTCCATTACTATTGACATCAACTATTTAACTATCAATCCCCAAATAATCTGCTGAGATATCCATTAACAATTCTAAATTCCCATTATTGATTTTGTATATATCCACACCTTCATATCCACATGCCACAAATATTAATTAATGCTTTTCGTTATAATGCACATTATAGATTTTATCCCTTTTTTTAATTTCCTTTTCAGCCTTAAATTCTATCTCTTTCTTTTAATTACTCTCAAAGCTCAAACCTCCATTTGTTGTAAAAATAAATATTTTATTTGATTTCTTGTCACTCACTAAATAAGGATGATAATCAGTATTATCCTCATCGTAGTCAAGCATATTGGCAAAGGAAGTCTATATTGGGTTAAGTAATAATTAGAATAGCCCGTAATTCAAATCCACTTATATAATCTTGAAATCATTTCTAACAACATAAGCCTACCTAAATTTCTCAGCCAATGCAACATCAGTACAGTATATATCTCTTGTTAATCCACTTTTGTCAAGCCAAAGCTTCAATTTCATACTGATCTAAATATTCCTCTAAATGGAATAGCAACCGTCTTCCTCTAAAAGATCCTCCTCAACTTTCTCAAAGTCTCCTAAATTAATGCTCTTATTGCTAATCTCTCCCTTTACTCTCTGATGTAAGTCTATGGCAAAGACTCCTGGATATCTAAAATTATATGGATTATATATATTACGCTCCATAAGGTATTTCAATAATTTCAGAGGCTTGTCTATAAAAATCATTCGATGTAAAAGTCTCTTCTACAATCTTCACTGGTGGATTAATGATTCTGTTACTCAAAGTCAACGTAAAGAGAATTTATATCAAAACTATGATCATTACTATATAATAAATATAATTAAATTAATTCTCTATTATCTGCATTAAAGACTATAATTTATACTGTATTTTTTACAGTTCAAGGATGAACTTATACTATATCTACCTAAAACATAAACACAATTTTATATTTATATATTTGTACTTTAATTTATTTTTGCAGCTGAGAAAAGATAATAACTTATTTTTAAAGAATATGAAGACCTAAGTGCTCATTAAACATCCCAATTTTTGATCTTTATTATCTTTGTTTCTAATTATTTTTATTTGAAATATCAAAAACTCGGAAATCATCAGTCATTAAAAAAGTGACAAATTAGATCATAATAGCAATTATATTTACTTAAATAAAAAATTCTTTTAAAATAATAAAACTTTGATGATACCATTAATAAAAAAGAGCTATAATAAGATAATTAATTTCCTTACTTCTTGATTAAGGAAAAAGTAAAACTAATTTGAGTTAAATTTATATATATAATTAATATTAACAAGGATGTGCAGACAATTGATTTTATTAATAAAATGTAAGTGCAGAAAAACAAACTTAATAAAACTGAATGTTAATCAATACCTAACATTTAATAATTTTATTCTTTGTTTTTTTAGAATTTATTAATATATCTAAAAAATAAAATATGAGTAACATACTAGGCGGAGCTCTTAAGGTTTACTCAAGGAATAAACGAAGAATAGATCCTCATTTAGCAATTTTAGGATTATGTCTAACAGCCAAATTTTTCTTCAGAAGAGCAAAAGCTATTATTTCAACTTTAAGTTTACAATAAGTAGATGTTGCAAATAGGTATGGGAAGGGATCATATGCACTAATAACAGGAGGAGCTGGAGGCATTGGAAGAGAATTTGCTTTAGATTTAGCAAGGAAGGGATTCAATTTAATAATTGTAGATTTCAATTAGGCTGGTTTGGATTCAATATAATAGGATGTAAAATAAATAAAGAGTGACTTGATGGTGAAAACCTTATTGATTGATTTCAGCAAAGGTGACAATGCAGAATTCTTTAAGAAATTCTAATAAGAAATCTCTAAGTTAGACATTTCAATATTAATTAACAATGTTGGAACAAACAAAGGTTGTTTTGGAATATTCGATAGACTGCCTATGAAAAATATTATAGAAGGTTTTAACATTAACTTTGTTGCACCAATTATGGTAACATAGGCAGTGATCAATCAAATGTTATTAAGGAATAAATACTAATCTTTAATTTTGAATTTGGGTTCTGCTTCATAAAATTATCCATTCCCATATTTTTTTGGTTATGGATCATCTAAAGTATGAGAATAAAACGTATATAGGTTGGAATGGCAAGTTTTTTTGATGCTTTGGCATTAGAACTAAGGAACAATAAGAATATTGATATCTTAACTTTAAAACCCTAATATGTAAGCACTGCTATGATAGGACATTAAAAAGGATTGCTTATTATATCACCTCAAAAGCTAGTTCAATCCACATGGAAGTATGTTGGTAGGACTAATGAAATTACTCCAAATTGCATTCACTAATTCTAAGTATATATAGAAAGCTCTTTGCCAAAATTTTTGAGAAATTTTACGAAGATGATGTCACACAGAAAAGGGGCTGAAGCAGTAACTTAGAGATAAGAATGATATATTAATAATTATTAAATAAAAATTGTATCTATATATTAAGTTAAATATCACATATTATTGAATAAACTTTTGTTTTTTTACTTCATTATGAAGATGATTGATACTCTTCCTATACAATGATGAATATTTAAATGTATTTCCAATCTATGAACAATTAAGATATTTTAGTTTGATAAAATTAATATCTAAAATATCTATTATACATGAGTTGTTTTTGTAGAAAAGTGTTTGTGAGACAGTTGGATAGTTTATCCACCTTCTTTACTCACATAAATTTGTTAATAAATTAATTTTACTCGACAACCACACAACTTTTGAAGGAAATATGGATTATTAATTATGATAATGAATAAAATAAATTTAATAATATTAATGATAATTTATTATTGTTGGAATATATATTTTATTGTTCACTTAAACTGAACTACGTAAACATACAGAATCAGAAAGGTGTGCTTGAAACATAATATTCAACATTTTTGTCAAAAAAACTGGAAAATTAATATCCTTTTTATCACGTTCTCTAATGACGAAATCTATTGATTTCATAATTAAAACCAATATAGCTGATATTTATAATATTTATATGATCTCATTTGTTAAGTAACTTATTCTAGTTAACCTATGGCTCTATTTGACCAATGCAGATTGGATTCAGATTGATTCTAATTTCAATGATACTTCAATTGATGAAAACGATTGGAAAGTCAAGAAAAGTTGCGATCATTGTGGAGACAACTGTGAATAAGATTTCTAATCTGGATAGTGCGATAATTCTGTAAATTCTTTAGATTATGCCTTAATTAAAAAGGACAAAGCAAAACTTTATAAGTCTTATGAATATTAAAGTTTTCAAACTTAAATAATCTTTGATGTATATTTTAACCGTGCAGATAGAGATAAATTTTCAAGTTTAAGTGTTGATTATCATGAAGACTCTTCATCCACAACAAATACGCTATTTGAAAAAAATTATAAAGAAGCTGATCTGACATAAAAATCAAACAGAATTTGCACTGGAGGTTCAGATACTGAATTTGATTAATATACTGTAGTAAGTAGTATCTTAGATAACAATGCAGAGAAGTTTTGGATTACATTCTGCTTAGATCCAGAGAAAGATGATGTAACAGTGTTTATCAGAAATTTACTCATTTACGTAAATACATGTTATCCAACTTGTAAAACTTGTAATGGTGCAGCAAAAAATTAGTGCCAGTCTTGTTATTATAACTCTGTATCATCTGGGTAATGTTCATGCCCATCAGATAATTAATTCGCCCAAACTACTGTTGGGTGTAGATAAGAATGTGATCGAGATTATTTCATAGCTTAATCTGATAATATTTGTGTGCCTGATAGAAGAATTAAATCAAACGTTAAATATTTTGACTCTAATTCAATTTCCTCCTCTGTCTATCCAAGATACACACCATTTGTATTTATTCCCGATCTCTTAAAATACTCAAATACTGGACTTATTTATGATGATTGTGATAGTAAAGATTTTGTCGGTGAAATTAAATTTTGTGAGGGAATGTTTTTAAGAATATAGAACATAAATGCTCTAAAGTTTATCAGATTAAGAATAACACTTTATCTTTTTAGTCTCTAAACGGACAGTAAAATAGAAATTTACTTAGATGATATACTTTAAAGTTAAATCATAGCTTAATCAGGAAGTTTCTAATTTAATTCATGCACTAAAATATATTCTAAAAGTGATAATTGCGATTCTAAACCATATTCTTTAGTCAGAATAGAAGCTATTCTTAAATCGTTTACTAACTCGCCAATATTAACTCTGTAAGGAAAATTATAATAGAATACAGAATCTTGGGGATTTAATAATGTAACCATCGATACAGGATTATGTTAAGAGAATTGTAAAATATGTTCTAATTTTAACGATTGTTCACAATGTGAAACTGGTTATATATTATACTAGAATGGTTGTATCTCCCAATGTCCAGTTCATTCCTCGAATTGTGTCGACTACGCTGATATGATACCTTGTAGTTATATTATTTAATTTAGATTCCAGATATTTAGCAAAAGGATTCTATGATATGAATATGACAAGTTAACAAGTTTCAACTTTCTTTGATTCAGTTACTAATCCAACTACAAATTTTAAAACAGGCTAAAAATTTTCATTTTTTCCCAAAAAGTTTGTTCTAGGAGGTGTCATGGTTTGGAATAATGCCAAGTATATTAAATCTTGGACAATCTCTAAACCTCACTATGCTGTTACCATAAGATTTAATTTAACATATGGAGATGAATATTCTGGTAATTTTTATTACTAAATTGGAACTGATTTGAGTACTGCCTATGCTATCCCACCTTCTGGAGGTTAAAATGTTGTAGGTAGAAATAAATAAGAAAGAACCAGACATTTCAATATTCTTAAAACCCCATTCAAAACATCGCCTTTGAATATTGAATTCTAATGTACAGGTGGTGATTCAGATATCCGATAATAGTTTTGTGCTATTTCAGAGTATTTTATTGTTGTGCATTATGTATTTATTGATCACAATTTTATAAGTGTCCTCCATTTTGTGCTGATTGTTCAAGTGATACGGTTTGCATAACATGGGAATCTGGCAAAACTAGTTCATTATGTGCTTCAAATTAATTTCAAACATTTAATTCAGCAACAGAAACATATACTTGCAACACCTGCACTTAGATTGGTTGTCTTACATGTAATAACTTGGATGAATGTACATCCTGCTAATCAACTCAATTTTCATTATAAAATGGAGTTTGTTAATGTTTTTCATTCTATTACCTTTCAGGGAGTACGTGTTTAAAATGTAATAAATTTTGTGAAAATTGCAATGGTTCTAATAAAAATAATTGCCTGTCATGTGTTACTGATTATTATAGAGCAATCTTATTTAATACATGTGTTTGTCAAATAGGATATTACGATGATGGTGTTAATTTACCTTGTTTGCCTATATGTGGAGATACTCTAGTTGTTAATGGAGAAGATTGTGATGATGGCAATAACAATCCTTTTGATGGTTGTCATAATTGCAAATTTACATGTGATGAACCATGTGCAAATTGTGTATCAGGAAAATGTCTAATATGTTAAGATGGATATAAGTTACTTTCAAATAAATGTGCTCCAATATGTGGTGATAGTATTGTTGCTAAGTTTGAATAATGCGAAGACAATAACTTAACTCCATATGATGGATGTTTTAAATGTAAATTTTCATGTTCTTCAAACTGTATTGATTGCTATTTTGGGACCTGTCTCGAATGTGATGAAACTAATGGTTGGTATTTACAAAATGATAAAACATGTGCAACAGAATGTGGTGACTCCGTTAAAGTACCTTTAGTTGAGTACTGCGATGATGCTAATTCAGAACCAATGGATGGGTGCGATCAATGCGTATATTCTTGTAATAAGAATTGTGTGGAATGTATTAAAGGAACTTGTGTGATTTGCGAAGATGGATACACAATAGAAAGACGAACAAATACTTGTATTGTTGATCATATTTGTGGTGATAATCAAATTACTAAGCCTATGGAAACTTGTGATGATTAGAATAATTTAAGATTTGATGGTTGTTATAAATGTTAATTCAGTTGTTAAGATTCTTGTACAAATTGTTAAAATTATGGTTGTTTAGAATGCAATACAGAAGGATGGGAATACAATGATATTCTATTGAAATGTGAGCCTATTTGTGGAGATGGCATTATACTTATTAATTACGAAGAATGTGATGATTTGATTAGTGTGAATTGTTAAAGTTGTAGATTCTAATGTTAAGACACTTGCGAACTTTGCTATAAAGGCTTATGTCATAAATGCAAAAAAGGATGGCAATTGGATAAATTTTATAACAGTTGTTATCCAATATCTGGAGATTCATTAATTGTTGGTTCTGAAGAATGCGATGACTTTAATAGAAATCCTTATGATGGTTGCTATCAGTCATAATATCAATGTTAAATGGCTTGCATTAAATGTGAACTTGGGAAGTGTAAATAATGTCAAAATGGATATTTTAATTTTAATAATCTCTGCTATGAGATTATTGGCGATGGACTAGTTGTTGGTAAAGAACAATGTGATGATGTCAATCTATCAGCATTAGATGGCTGTTTTTAAACTAAATTTGATTGTCCTTAAAATTGCTCTGCTTGTGTTAAAGGAGAATGTTTGGATTGCAATAAGAGTTCTGGACATTAAGTAGATATACTTAGAAATATTTGCATTTCCAAATGTGGAGATAAAATTAAATCAATAGATGAAGATTGTGATGATGGAAACGATATTGCTTATGATGGATGTTTTAATTGTTAATTTTAATGTGACTTATATTGCTATCTTTGTTTTGAAGGTTAATGCAAATAATGTTAAGTTGGATATTACCTGAACAAAAAGAAAAATCATTGTTTTAGCATTTGTGGAGATGGCATTTCTACTCATGATGAAGAATGTGATGATGGTAATAATATTTTAAATGATGGATGTTCTGATTGTAAATCTTAATGTCATTAACAATGTACTACATGTATAGATAATCACTGTTATGAGTGCAAAGGAATAGGTTGGGAATTAAACTTAACAACAAGATAATGTTAACCTGTCTGTGGAGATGGTGTTGTTATTGGCGATGAATAATGTGATGATGGCAATGATTTAGGTGAAGATGGATGTTTTGAATGTTATTATTAATGTTAAAATCAGTGTACTAAATGTTTAAAAGGCTTTTGTGAAGAATGTGATACAATGGGTTGGTATTTAGAATGGAATTAATGTTTTCCTTATTGTGGAGATAAATTAGTCGTTGGAAATGAAGAATGCGATGATGGCAATATAATCCCCTATGATGGTTGCTATCAATGCAAGTATCAATGTTAGGAATAATGCACTGATTGTCAAAAAGGTGTTTGCTATAAATGCGAAGTAAAAGGTTGGACCTTATTGAATAATCTTTGTAACCCTCTCTGTGGAGATGGATATGTTGTTTAAGGGTATGAATAATGTGATGATGGGAATAATTTATAATATGATGGATGCTATGAATGTTTCTATCAATGCGAAGAAATTTGTACTTTTTGTGACCGAGGAATATGTTATGAATGCAATAAACTAGGTTGGGTTGTAGAAAATCATCATTGTTTACCATATTGTGGAGATGGATTGGTAATAGGATATGAAAAGTGTGATGACATGAATGATGATTTCAATGATGGATGTCACCTTTGTTAATTTGCTTGTGACCAATTTTGTATTGATTGTTAAGAAGGAGTATGTTAGTAATGTGAACCTGGGAGAAATCTAGATAAGAATACTTGTTAGACTAAATGTGGAGATGGCTATTTTGTGAAATTAGCAGAGTAATGTGATGATGGGAATAATGATGATGGAGATGGTTGCAATAGACATTGTGTAATTGAAACCAATTTTATTTGTCTCAATACTGAAGGCAGCTTTTCTAATTGTTTCTACTCTAAAATACCAGAATTTAAGTTAAATCTAATAACAAAAGTACCTGAAGATTATGAAGAAGTGGATTTAGTATTTGATTAGAAGATGAAATTTAATGAAAACCTTGTAGGTGATGTGACTAACAATATAGAGACTGAAATTATAAATCTTAGAACTAGTGACTATTTTGTAACTCAGTCTATTTAAAAATCAAGTGATGAAATTAGCGAAATTGTCATTAGATTTATGATTAATTTTTATGTTCCTATCGATGAACCTGTCTTTAAAGTGAAATTTTTAAATAATCCTATCATATCAGAGTTTAACTTGACATTAGAAGAGGATTAAAAATCTCTCTAATTGTTAACACCAATGGTTTTAACTGCAGATTAAAAGGCCATTGCTGAAAGTGCTACTGTCTTTAATGAGGCAATCATTTATTCATTAGCAGGCATCTCATCAATTTGCTTATTAACAGGCTCTACTGAAATCTTTTGGAATTTAATGGACC
This sequence comes from Paramecium tetraurelia, assembly GCF_000165425.1. NCBI lineage: Eukaryota > Ciliophora > Oligohymenophorea > Peniculida > Parameciidae > Paramecium > Paramecium tetraurelia. The sequence goes on along the minus strand of NW_001799422.1, from coordinate 188,956 downwards.
AATTACAATACTTGTCCTATATCAAGTACGTGAATATACAATTTCCAAATAATTTAAATATATACTTCGACATTTTCAACTTAGTAACAATCTCTCCGCTAATGAAAACTTTAGGGATTGATTCAATATTTAATTCTCTTGACGGTGAAGCCACATATTTTGTTAAAACTTAATCCAAATTTGAGAAGGATGAAATCAATGCCTATTTTTTTATAAATTTCTAGAGTTTTCTATTTTGCTTTATCACAGCTTATTCTGGGTATTTACTTACTTATTATTCTCATTGTGCCCTTTATCGTTTGGGCCCATACTATATTTCCAAAGTAACCTTTGGTATGGGAAAAAAGATTCTAGAATTTAGAAAGACCTTGAAAAAAAAAGCCAAAGAATTTTATTATAATGGAATTTTGAGAATTTTTATGTCAAATGCTTATGACGTATGCTTTGCAACAACTATTTAATTAAACTATTTTTAAAAAGAAGATCCTATTTTAATATTTAATTCTTATCTCTCACTATTTGTATACTTATCTTATTTAGGCATTTCAATTTACTCTTTAAGTATCATGCATCACTTTAATGATTCAACTAGCATAAAAAAGAAAATTTAATATGATGCACTTTTTGATGGAATCCAAGAAAATAAATCATATTGGATTACTCAATATAATTCTATCTTATTGATTAAAAAGTAGATTTTCATATCTATTATTGTTTTTATGTAAAATGAAGGCTAACTATAAACTGTTTGTGTAGCAATCAATTAATCATTCTTTTTGGGCTATATGATTCTGAATAAACCCTTATCGAATAGCTTCGAATATTATAAAATGGTGTCCACAGAGTCCATTCTCATATTTAATGTTTTAACCTTTTTGATATATTCCAATAGAGTTGAATTGGAATTAACATTGTAATAATGCATAAACATAGGCTGGGTTCATATTTTTACATCTACTATGATTTTAGCAATTTCTCTAATTTTCGACCTAATACAACAGATGAAATTATTAATCCAAAAATTGAAACCACGCTTTGGTCATTAATCTTTACAAGAGACAGGTGCTCCGATTACTCTTTTTTATTGATTAATAATGGACATTATATAATATTAAACTATCTTTTGGATTCTAATGATTTTCTTATAAAATAACTATTTAAAAATAGGAATTGATTTAAAATAAAGAATTTGAAAAAAGAATGCTAGGAATAATTCAATTATAAATATATTATTATCATTTTCATAAATTCTAAGTTATAAAAATATACATGGGCTATTTTAAAGAAAATTTGTATATATCTCAATTTTATCTAATTTTTAGTAGTTTCTTAATAAAAAATACTTCCCATATAATTCATTTAATTCAGTATTTATATTTTACATTTTGATAAATCAAGATTCTTGAAAGAAGGCTTTAAGTATCTATTAATTACATTAATGTGATTTTTTCACTTTGAATAAGATTAAATATTATAATAATGTGGATATATAATTTATTTTAGAAATTAATTAACTGTCATTTAAATTATTTTCTATAAATATTATTTAAAATTTATGAGTTCTTTCTCACCAAGGCTAACTAAAGTGTAAACGAAAACAGGATTCATAGGTACTTTCGAGGCTGAATTATTTGCTCAACAACAAAACACTCAATTAAGGGCTCAGAGAATGTAATAGGTAAAGTATTAAATATAACAATAGATTCGTAAATAAGAATCAGACTTAACCAAAAAGAAAATACAACTTCAGTAGTAGCAACAGCAAAAATAATAAGAGGAAGAGATGAAGAAATAAAAATATTAGGAATACTTATAAAAGAAGGCTTAGATTGAATAATTGGAGTAAGCACGTTAATAAACGATACTCGATTAATAACGGTAAGCAAGGGAGGCTGAGGAATACAGATAGAGAGAATATGAATTGTAGTAGGAAAAGTTGAAAATGTAGGCTTACTATGAAGAGCAGGCTTAAAAAAGATTTCAAGAAGCCTAGGAATGGAAAAAACAATCCTTTTTGGAAACATCATAAGGAAAGGCACTTTAAATTTAAAATTAAAGAAAAGAAGCATCGATTATTGAAAAACAAAAAGAAGCTTAATCTGTTGCTATTTACAAAGAATCCTCAAAAAATAAGACATCATCTACATTTACTTAAGATCTAGAGAGTTATGAAAAATTTGATAAAAACATATCTCGTAGATAAATATTAAAGCCTGAAGATTTCGCTAATACATGCTTTCATAATCCTTAAGTAGTTAAACATGATATAGATTTGGAAAAAGAAAATGCCATGGAAAAAGCAAACCAAACAATGATAGAAACACAAGCACTGCTTTTAGAGTAGGCCAGATAGAAGAGAGAATAAGAAAGAGCATAGAAATAAAGAAGTCAGAAAGCATTATCTAAAGAGAGATAAATTAAAGTAATGGAATAATTAGAATAAGAAACTAAATTTATTAAAAAACAAGAAATCATTTAATTATAAAAAACTAAACCTCCAACCAGAAAACCTAAATCTGAGAAAAACCATTAAAAAATATTATCTACAGAATTCGACAAGATGTTTAATTGTAACAATTCTTCAATTGAGGTCAGAGATCACAGAGTTAAGTCAAATTCACCCAAAAAGTCCTTAACAACAAAAAATAAAGAAAAACAGAGACCTAAATCTGTAAAGATCTTTACTAAAGCTCCTTTAGATACAAACCTTTTAAATGATCCGTAAAAAGAGTCATTGGTTAAGGAGGACTATACAAAATATGCTATAGGGTCCGAGGATCAAAGCACTTCTTAAAAAAAGAGAGTTTAATTTAGTGATATGAAGAATGAATCTCCTCACAGTTTTCAGAACAAAGAAATTGAGTAAACGTTGAAAATTACTAATTCAAAATCACCATATCAATAACATTTTAATAATGACCCTGTACATTCAAATGAAAATAGTGATGATGAAGAAAATAATTAAGAAGAACAAATAAATGAATCAGACTAAGAAGATTAAAATGAAGAATAATAAAGTGATATTGACTCTCCCCCTCAACCAAAATCCAATTAAATATAAGACATCAGATAATACATTAAAGATTAAGAGTAATATTTATAAAAATTGGAATAATAGAGGATCAATACAAAAATGAAAATTAAAGAAGAAGAATCAAATTTAGTTTAATCATTTAAAAATACAAGAAAATAACAATTTTCAAAATAACCAATCCCAGAAGAATCAGAAGATGAGTCTTCCTATTAGTAATCCCCATCTCAAATGAATCAAGAGGAAACTGATAGATAATAGGACTCTTTTTAATAATAATCTTAATCCTAAAATTAAAATTAAACTAGTCCAGAAACATAAAATCTATAGAAAAGTTCATATTTGGAAACAATTGATAATTTCGATCCTCAAGATATTATGGAATAGTTTCTGAAGCCTAAAAAAACTGCCAATAACTAGAATAAATAACTATCTCTATTTGCAGATCCTCAATCATCACAAAAGCAGACAATATCAAGTTAATAAAAATAATCTTAATTTGTAACTTTATAATAAATGAATTCCCCTAATTCTGATTTAAATTACTCCTTGAGTGAAGTTAAGAATGTCACCTCTCCAATTAAAAAATATGAATTTTAATAAACTTCCCCTCCCCTTGCATAATAACATGAATCTTCTCTAAAAAAAGAATCTATTGATTCTGAATAAATGAAATATTCACTCTAATAATCTTCAGAGCAACTATAGGATTTGGTCTAACAAGAGTATGAAGAAACATTAGGAGAAATATTTCAAAAGAGAAAAGCCATGTTAGCTAAGAAGTTCGAATAAAGATAAGATTCAAAAACCATGGAGAAAGGAGGAAAGACTAAGGAAGAATTAATATAGATTAGAAAGGAAATGCTTAAAAGCAAGAGACAAGTCGAAAAAGAAAAATAAATACAAGAGGAAATATAGTAGGAACCTTCAGAGCAGGAACTAAGACCAATCGAATAATCAGAAGACAAAAGGGCATAACTAATGAAAAGGTTAGCTATGGGGGAGAAGGTGAAAGTGGATAAGAAAGAGATGAAAGAGTTGACAAACAAAAACTATGAATTGCTGCCTGAGGTAAAGAAAAAAAAGGATGAATAAGAAAAAAATGAGAATATTAAGTCGAGGAAGTAAAAAGTTAAAGAAATGGATTAGAAACTTAGGGAAACTATGAAATAAAAAAGATAATAATGTTCTTGATTTTTTTCAATTTTTTGATATCAAATTTTTATTATTTGTTATTTAACGAATATTTTTAATGAACGCTATGAAAAAAATGTCAGAAAGTAGGCATTTCTCGTCCTAATAATAAGGTATATTTCATTCATATAAAGAAGAAAGCAGTCCATTAATGAATTAATCCACTAATTAATCAACCAAAAAAAGAAACAAAAACAAGGAAAATATAAATTTGTTTAATGAGGTTAATTCCCTTCTCTAATACTATCAGAATTCAAATATCCTCAAAAGTATTTCAATCTATATTAATAAAGAAAAAACATCACTGCCTACATCAATGGTTTCTCCTAAGAAAATGATGGATGATATATTTTTAAAGCAAGTACTTTAAACTAGAAAAACTAATAGCAGAAATAAAGTGAGTGTTTCATAAAATGTTGGATAGAAAGTCTTAAGTTTGTCACCCATAGAATAAAAATAAAAATCATTCACAAAAGGAAACTAATTTAGATGTGCCTATCATGCAAACAAAAAGGTATCAAAATCTGTTAAAATAGGCTAAATTTTTTGAATACAATCGCAGCATAGGAGCTATATTCTATTGTTCTGAATGCTCTGTAGGAAAACTAATCAAAGGAAATATTCTTTTCCCTGTTGAAAACTATCAAGTTAAGCAAGTTTCAAATAAAAAAAGAGAAAATCAGTCTGTTAGTAGAGCCAATTTTTGGTCAGTGGATGAAAACTCTCTTTTATCTAATTCTCCCTTTTTATTGGAGTCCACTGATACGTTCACTAGCATTACCGACGATACTGAAGACAAAGCTAAGGAGTTGAAAGACTTCTAGAAATCATTATCTTCTTTATAATAAGAATGTTAATCCATTATTGACAATGCTAAAGGAAACACATATTAGACTCAATTCAATACCTTAAACACAGAGTTACAATAATTACTATATATGATAAATATTCAATCCATGAAATTGTTGCAATAATTACAATCATAAAATCATTTACAATAGGTGTATGAAGTGCAAAATGAATTGAAATCCATTTTATCTGACATTTAATCAAACGAATCTAATATACTCAATAATATGTCAATTAAGCCATTTAAATAAATAATGAATGTAATATATTTTTCTTATTTTAGAAATACAAGGAAAAGTTAAAAGGACACACTTAAACTATTAATAATTGTTCAAGTAGCCAATAAATATTTGAATTAGATGATAGATTGTAAAAATTAAATAAAATTAAAAAACTACTCAAAACTAATTTCAAAATTGAGACAGATGAACAAGAATTATTAAGTACTAAGAGAAAACTTAGTAGCAATGTTTACATTTCCTTTGAAAACAAAGAGATGTTCTTAGCAGCAGCAGCTGCCAATAAAGCTAATAGTATTCATGCAAAGGATGAACCTGATTTAGTTCAAATCGATGATAAGTGTCATTTACTTGAATCTCCTAATTTTATCTAGAATTGAATTAAAAAATAGATTTTTGATTGATATTATATTAATGAACTTCTATTATTATCTGATTTAGTAATGTAAATATTTTCTAAATATTATTTCAAATACTAGTAAAATTAAGTATCAAAAATAATTAATACTTAATATTTTAATACTACATGAAAATTCCTTATTCCATATGATATTATAAATGAATGTTATTAATTTGGAAGACAGTATAGAAGAAATTATTAGTTACTAGTAATAAACATAAATTTGGAAAAGTTCAAATAGTCAATCAAAGTTGTAACTGATTCACTCCAATCTTAATTGATATAGATGAGCTAGCAATTTATAGCATGTTTATTTAGATTTCTAAAAAGTTTAAATCTCTTAAATGAATTTAAAGACCACCCTATTACATTTTTTTTGTATTTTCATTCATTATGATCTTTCAAATTTAAATTACTTCATTCTATTAGTTAGAGTTAATACATGCATTTTTATTTTATTAACTCTTCTTTTTATGACATTTACATCAAAATACCTGCTTAAAATTAAATATATAAATATACATAAAAGACTGAAATCATAACTTAGAGTTTGAAAACAGACTTAAATATGTGAAATTATATATAGGAATTCAGAGTTTTGTGATCCAAATTTTAAAATTCACTTTAATATTTCGGAACTAACTTGTATGGGAAATCCGTTAAAATGGAGATCTGGAAGTTTGGTTTGTGGTAATTTGAATAATTTGGATCAAAAGATGCTGTAATAGCTAAAAATTTTATAAACTTTTTATCAATTAAAAAGATGATAGTTTGAAATAACTGAATAAAAGAAAAAACTGAATTCATTTTAATAAACCTTTCCTTCTAATTTTCAAAAATTAAATAAATGTCAATTTCATCATCAAATTCATACACACCAATACCATAAAGAAAACCATGGACCACCAAGGAAGATGAATTATTGACCGAACTGAGAAAAAACAACAATTTAGATTGGATTGAGGTGGCAAGAAGAATTGATGGAAGAAATCCATCATAATGTGCATAGAGATGGAAACGAATTAAAGGATTCAAGTTAAGGAAGTAATGGACTGAAGAAGAAAATCAAAAACTTAAAGACTTAGTTTCTAAAATTTGGTTATCATTGGAGTAAAATTAGTTCTTTTCTTCCATAAAGAACTGGGAAGTAGATAAGAGAACATTATCTTAACTAACTACATCCAGATATTAATAATGAACCTTGGACTAAGGAAGAAGATGAAATAGTAGTAGAATCTTATAAAAAGCTTGGTGGTAAATGGAGTCAGATTAGCAAGAACTTAAACAACAGATCAGAAAATAGCATAAAAAATAGATTCTATTCCTACCTAAGAAACAAATATCTAAACATTAAAAACCCATATTACATTGTACCTGAAAAAAAATAAAAGTTAAATGAATCCAATACTTCTGAGGAAAAGTAAGAAAAACAAATGACTAATCCAATTAAATAAGAATCTTCGTTTTAAACCAATTATTAACAAGTTCCTTTAGAATAAAACATGCAATTGTTTATGCCATTTTATCAAAATTAGTTTATCTAATATCCAATGGCTTATCCTTGTGCTATGTTCGTACCAATATATTTGTATTAGTAACAAGGATCCTAATTAAATTAGGTCATGCGATATTGATTATTAATTTTACATTATCGAGTTAAAATGTATATATACGATCCTTGATATCAATTCTGTTATTCAACAGTCTATTAATAAAAGCCATAAGTCAAATGGCCTGAAAGTTTTGAGTTCACCCATTAAAAAATATAATTATGACACTTCTTTTCTTGTTTTACAATGCGTTTTATCAGAAAATATATTAGGATATTAATAATTATAATTTAAGTTAAAATTAGAATCACCAGCTATTTTACTTAAAATTGATTCATTAAATTAATTTTTATATTAGTTCAAGAATCTAAAAATAGGACTGCAATATTTATACAATTACAATACTAGTGTTAAATTTACTTAATCTATTTATGATAAAATAATTAAATTATATTTATGAAGGCAAGACATAAATACTTGGATGATCACGAAGGCTTTAAAGATACCCTTCCAGATTTGCGTTAATATGGATAACTAAGAATGCTATCCAATGCTCTAGCTTTAACTTTTACAACTGGATTATGTGTAAAAGGTATACACCTTCATTTTATTAAGCATTCTCAAAAAAGAAATTTACAAAGCATATTTTATACAATGTTGGGTTAGTAGCCTTTTTGCCTATAATTGCAGTAGTCGGTCATTGGTAAGATGAATAGAGCAAAATTGCAGAAAAAGCATTACACGATCATATAAAGTCATAATTTGAAAATAAACCAGAATGAATTATGGATTCATATTAATGTCTATAACAACCCATCAGAAAATATTAATACTCTGCAATTTTATCAAATGAATTCTATAAATCATTTCTGATTTGAAGTAGCTAATACATTCTATCTAAAAATGATCCTTTGAGTTGAGATTAAAGGATTCAATGCCAAAAAATGTGCTTTGATTATAAATTATATACTTATTAAAATGGGAGATTTGAAAATATCGACTCTTAACCTCACCAAAAGGTACAGCAACTCTTTTTAACTGTTTCTGATGGTTCACAGTCATCGAGTTTTCAGAGGGTTTTTCATAATGCTGTTATTATTTCATATGATTTTGTTGCTCGTACCATGGATTGAAATAAAAATACCAGCATGGCCAATATTAAAAATAAAATTTGCAATAGGTACCTCCTTATGGCCCTTTCCTACTATTGATATGCTATCAGAGGAAAACCTATATTTACGACAGATATTAATGAAAACATTGGAGATTTCAGTGATTATGTTATATGCTATAGATTTATTGCCCAAAATTTTTATTTGGAGATAAAACGTGCTCTGGAAATTTGTCAATATTGTCATTTTATCATAAATGATGTTTTTATTACCAGTGTCAATCATTGCATATGATAAATTTGCATTACCGACTGACACTATGAAATTACGTATATTTTCCATTAGTTTCTGTTTTGTGATTGTATGTGAAATTCTTAGTATAAGAGAATAAAAATCCTTAAGATTCTTATAAATAAACTAGAGGTAATAAGAGAAGCAAAGATAAATTAAATAAAAGACTTAGGAATTTAGTTGGTGTGAAATAGTGAAACATGATTCTCCTAATGATTGTTGGATTGTAATTAAAGATAAAATATATGATGTTACATAATTCCTATAATATCACCCAGGGTAACTAAAGTTTAAATTAATTTAGTGGTAATATGATCCTTGACGGAGCAGGTGGAGATTGCACTGCCCTTTGGTATTCTTATCATCCCAGTAATTTGACAAAGCAAGAGCCTCCTTAGAAATATCTGATAGGGAAGGTCAGAGATCATTAATAATATTATTCTTATGATGATGATTTCTATTAAAATATAAAGGAAGAAGTGGAGCAAAAGATTCCAAGAAATAAATGGCAAAATCATTGGATTTTATTTGTAAAGGGATTCCTCTGTTTAACTGGATATCTAGCATGTTTGTATTATTATATCAACTATTGCACCTTATTATCTGCAATCTTATTAGGATTCTTAGCTGCACAAGTAATTTAGTAAATCAATAATTAGGCTGATGTGAATATTATGCATGATGGTAATCATTATGCCTTTTCATCCAATAAAACAATATCATTTTTAGCTGGTTATGTTTTGGATCTCACTTTTTCAACTAGTGTAGTGTACAGAAGATCCCATAATTTTGGACATCACAGTTGTGTCAACCACTTAGAACTAGATAGAGCATTTGATACTACATTTCCATATATAAGATTGCATCCACTTTAGCAACGATTTTGGTATCATAAATATTAACATTTGTACATTTGGATTATTTATACATTTGTTAATTTCACAGATGTCTTTGGAACTTTTGATGAAATGCAATGGTTCAGCAATTTTCCTTGTAGAAGAGGTTATGTCTCTAAATTGTAAGTCTTTTTGTAAATAATTGTTAAACTCTTATGGATTTCATTAACATTGATTTACCCTTCAATAAAATTTTCATACAAGGTGGCATTTGGAATGTGGTTTGTGTATAATGCAGTTCACAGTTATAATTATGCTTTATACTTTTCTGTCAATCATTGGACTCTAGAGGCTGGAGTGGTGGATAATCAAAATATCAATTAAACAAATTGGGGTAAATTGCAAATCTAAAATTCTTCTAATTTTGCTGTTGATTCTTTTATTTGGACTCACCTATCTGGTGGATTGAACTATTAAGTAAATATAAAGAGTAATTGTATAGATTGAACATCACTTATTCCCATAGTTTGCACACACCAGACTCAAAGAAATAAAGAATACTATTTAAGTGAAAGCTAAGCAAGCCAATATCAAGTATGAAATTGATAAATAAATTAGATACTTTGAATTCCCATCATTTTTAGATGCTTTAATTAGTCACTATAGATTGTTGAAAATTCTAGGATCATAAGATTTAATTTGAATTAATTTAATTATTAATTAATTAATAATTAGAAAATGCAAATTATCATTTTTTTCTAAATTATATTAGATTTATAGAATGAATCTTCTATAAGCTTTTATTTAACTCTTTATAAAATAAAAGTTTTATAGATGTACGAATAATGAAAATACAGAATATTATATTATTGAACAAAACAGAATGTTCATTTTAAATTTTGAATTATATTTCAAAGAAATGCTTTCTATGTATTAATCCAAATCCTAATGAAATATTTAGAATTAGGAAAAATTGCATTAAGAAATGGAAGGAGATGTGTTTGTAATTAATTTGTTGTCAAAAACAAATGATTTAATTTGTAATTATTTAAAATTAAATAAGAAAAGTTTGTGTACAAATTAGTTAATATTTTCATATTATTGTATTAACTTTATATGTGGAAATTTATTTTTTAATAGCCAAATTGGTAATCTTAGTTTGTAAATTTGAATGCTTTATAGGATCACTTAGTTGAATTGGAAATATTTAATAAACATTTATCTAATAGTTAAAAATTATTTTAAGTAGATTGAGAAGGTAGAATTGAAATGCTCAAAAAAAATGAAATGAGAATAAGATATTGATTGCGAGAGGTTGGAATTGGCAGGATTTTTAATGGGTTTCTTTTGAAATTTTTGGATATGAATAATATTATAAATTTATTTATTAATGACCAGAACAAATGATGAGGAGTATGATTTCTTATTCAAGATTGTTTTGATAGGTGAGTTTGATGATTAAACATTTTAGGAGATTCTGGAGTGGGGAAAACAAATATTTTAAAGAGATTCATCAATAATGATTTCCAACTTGAGTCGAAGCCAACGATTGGAGTTGAATTTGCAACGAAGACACTTCAACAATCAGGGAAATCTGTTAAGTGTTAGATATGGGACACTGCGGGTTAAGAGAGGTAAGGTTTTCGAATAAATTATATTTTAGATATAGAGCCATTACAAATGCATATTATAGGGGAGCTGTGGGAGCATTTATTTGTTATGACGTAACGAGAGAGCCCACTTTCAAGAACACAGAAAAATGGCTAGCAGAGTTAAAGGAACATGCAGACGGGAACATTGTAATTATAATGATTGGAAATAAAACTGATGCAGTTGATTAAAGAGTAAGCCCTGATGATTATATAGGCTGTGCGAACAGATGAGGCTTCGAACTTTTGTGAATAACAGAAGATAGGGTTTATAGAAACTTCAGCATTAGATGGGACTAATATAGATGTTGCATTCAACAAGATTGTAGCAAGTACAGCATTCTCATGATATCAATAGATATTTTTCACACAATAGGATCTAAAACAGCAAAGAAGGTAGTTTAAGTGGAAACAGACCCTGTAGTGCTGTCAGAACAGAAGACACCTCAGAGTAAATCAAAAAAGAGTAGTGAGGGATGTTGTTGAGTATTTTTCAATATATGTCTTTGATTATTTATTTAAATACTCACGCTCTTCAAGTTTTAATGAGAGTAACAAGAACACACTAGTAACAGTGGCGAATTGATTTATCAAGTTTGGTTTATTTTAAAATGAGGAACTTAATTATTTGAAATAATCAAATAAATTACAACTTGATAAAACTAATTACATTAATAAATTGCATAATTATTATGTATTCAATTAAAACAGAACATTTGCCAATTGCCATTGTTAGTCTATAGATGAATGATCGAGATGAAGAAATAAGAGTGTATGAAGGTGAGGACATTGAACACATCGTTAGAGTGTTCTGTTAAAAGCATTACTTGGGACAAGATTGCGTTGTCTATTTGATTAATCAAATAAATGAACAATTGAAAAGAGAATCATCGCCTCGATTTGGAGACAGCTTTGGTCAGAATGACATTTCTCGTCAATTACTGTACCCTAGTTCAAGTTAGCAAAGTGAGGTTGGCATTACAACCTAGGCTAGTAGTGTTGATGAGAATTAAAACTCAGCCTAAAAGAGTTATGAAAAATGGTAATAAATCATAAATAAAAAAACCGATCTGAAGTAAATTAGTGCTGTTACTTAAAATACAGTATTGTGGAATGTTCCTAGTTCAGCCAGATGTATATAATTTTAAATTTATTTTAGCTTTCAACGATAATAAAAAAGTCTCAACTAATGAAAGACTCTATCGAGACGGCTTGGATAAGCAAAAAATCAAATAGGAAAAGGCTCAATAACATAAACTCTAAAAATCTTAATTGGAATAACAACAAGCTACTTTTTAACCTTTAATTTCTCCCAGATCCAGGTAGATGGCTGAATAAAAGAAATTAAGTAGACCTGATTGTTCTATTAATAATATTGGAAGTCAATTGTATTAAAAGGGGTTAGATTTGAATTAAAAGAAAGAAAAACAAAGAATGTAAATGTAAGAATAGGAAAGAAAATAATCTCCTTTTTAACCTAGAATCACGGACACAAGTAGAAATCATTCTCAAAATAGATCAAATACTCCAATTCATGATAAACTCTATTGTTAAGCTAAGGAGGATAAGAAAAAGAAGGAAGAATTTTAAAATAGAGAATTCTCTAAAATTCATCCATTCCATCCTAATCCTTAAAATAATGAAATTAAACACACTGCATCATATCAAAAGAAATTGGTAGATAAATTAGTTAAAGAACATGAAGAAAAATAAAAAAGAATAGAGAAGAAAAAGTAATCTAACTAATTTTATTTATTAGACAAGAGTACCAAATTTAAACTTCAAATCAAGTGACTTTCAAACCGTGTATCAATAAAGATTCTACTTATAAGAAGGTTAGTGAAATGAAGGAATACGAAGATATCCAGATTGCTTAGGATTTGTAGAAAATGCAATCTCGATTATAGAGCAAGAATTCTTTTAGTCAATCTGAAACGAGAATTCCATCGTAATCAAGCTAATAATCATTATTTGATTTAAATATTTAGAGAATTTTCAATCTACTAGATAGTGATAAGAACGGATACATAAGCAAAGATAATCTTAGCTTAGATGAGTTGGACAAAAAGACATTTGATGTTATTGAGGTCGTTCTGGTATAAATTGACGAAGACCCATATAGGGAAATTAATTTAAAGGGATTCAAGTAACTTTGTGAAATGCATCAATTGCACTTATAATTAATTGATTTATGAATAATTTTGGATTTTATCTATATTTATCTATGAAAATTGTTACCAATATCTAATTCATCTCTATTAATAATTTAATTATGCTCTTATTTACAAATAGAAGATTATGGAGATTCGCCTCCCAGAAGTATTCATGATAGTTAATCAAGAATTTATAAGGATTCCACTAAACTATCCGAAGAGGATATATCGAGAATACTTTTTAAGGAGGAAGAGTCTGCTGCAAACAACATCTAATAGAATCAGAATAATCAAGTTACAATCGACTCCTTGTATGAGAAATCCAATATCAATGAACTATTGGATATCATCCAAAAAAAGGCCCAATAAGAAATAACTCCGAAAGAAGAACCGAAACAACCCACTAGATAAGATTTGCCATTAAAATATGGTTTACCTATAAAAAATGTGGGATTGGATCTCACAGTGGAGAAAGTGGAGTAATGAATTTGTGTCAATATTAATTTGCAGACCTCCCAAGACAGTGACAATGAAGATGTTTGATATTCTGAAATTGAATGAGCATACTTCTTATTAAGAGTACGAAAATGCAATTTAACAATTTAAAGAAGGCTTGTATGGAAATGCAGTCAGACCTTTTTATGAAGTGAGAAGCGAGATGAAAGAAACATTAAAAGAAGATGCCATACCCTATGCTTTACTGAATAACAATAAATACATGGAAGAAATCAGAGAGAATAGGGCACTCAATATATCTATACCTGGCACAATCGAAAACGAGCACGCTCATAGATTTTTGAAACTAAGACCAGTTGAAGAATTCAGACACACTCCATTAATCCCCATATCTGATAGACAAATGAGAGAATATCAAGAAAAGGTGGAAGCCTATCACAGAAAGGGAGTGTATTTGGAAGTGTCAAGAGAGCAACTTTATTTTGCTTCATTTGTCGCAGGAATATTGTATATTATGTTTAGAATGTTTCAGTGGGTTTTAAAGAAGGAGGAAGAATAAGGTTTGCAATTTCAGAGACTCAAATTAAGGAGAATGGGAATGGCTTATGAGGTTGTTTGATATATAAATATAATTAGTAATTTCTTTATGTATAAAATAACACCTCCTTCTCAGCGAACCCATAAGGGTCCTAAATTACAATAGAGTCCAATCAGCCAATTGTAAAATAATGAAACTCTAACCGATGACATCTTGTAGAGCTCTTCTGAACAATATCGAGAACAATTAGAATAGATGCTGGATCTCAAACCAAGTATAAGGGATTACAAATAAAATTACAACAACCACAAACCTGATTTGTGGAATACAATACAACAAATCGAGAAAAGAATGCAAGAATAGGAGCAGAACTTATAAAAAGTCAACAACGAATAACAGGAAGAAATTAATAAATTAAAAAGTGAAATAAAATAACAGAAGCAATAATACGAGCAAGAAATTGAAGAAATTAAGTATTCATCAAGAATCTAAAGCTAAAAACCATAACCTTCTTATAATTCTCACACTCCCAAAAATAATCGCGAGTACAGTTATAGAAGCGTAAGCAATAATAATATTGAAGAAATGCAAGAGAAAGTTTACTTATAATAATTGGTTCAGGATTTGAGATAACAGATATTGGCACTACAACAAAAAAACTACTTCACTCCTATTCAAAACACTGATAATATTTGGGAATAAAAGTATAGATAATTAGAAAAATAAAAAGAAACTGAATTGGCTATGAAGGATCAACATCATATAGAACGTATAAGTAATTTAGAAACATAATTACTAAATCAAAAATAATCATACGAAAATGAGTTATTTGCTCTCAGGAAGATCTTGGATGAAAAAAGTAAAGAAGACTCACTGCTTAGAAATCAAAATTAATAATTGCAAAAGGATTTAAATTCTTACATCAATTAAGTAAAGTATTTTTAATAAATTAGTTTAATTTACTGTCGCAACAGATTTAGTAATAGAATCAATAAATTTAGCAATATTAAATATAGATATAATAATTATCTAATCAATTACAATAACAATAACCGATGAATTATTAACATTAGAATCAGTAATTATTAGAATTGGCCAATCAACTTCAAGCTTTAACACACCTTTTGGAAAAGAAGAATCAAGAATGCGAATATTATAAATAGAAATCATTATAAAATTTGTAACCATTATAGCAGAATCAATAAATAATTACGTATCGTCAAGCTCTAACTCCTACAAGATAAAATACTGTCCAAAAAGCATCTGATTCAATTGTCTTTCCTACTTTAACTAAGCAATAAATTTTATAGCAATTTTAATGATTTTAATATAAATATAAGATTTCATAAACCAAAGAAACTATTATATTTTGTTTTTACAGGATCAGATCGAATGTTATAATTATAACAATGACTTTTCTTATCGTTATTTTTAATCTAGCAACTTTAAGTAGTAAAATCATATTGGCAATAGCTGAATTCATTACACAATCTTTTACTTGTGATTTGAGAACATCTAAATTATTATAGTAACTAAATATTACAGAATATTTGAACATTCATGATTTTGCCAAGTGCATTTTTAGGTGGATATACAATCAAACGCATTGGTTTAATATGAACATTATGTGCATAATTCTGATTTTAAGAAGCATCTTCTTCCATTTCTAAATTCAGGACAATCAGAATGTATGCTAAATACGCAATCTTCATTTCTGCAACTGTTATAATCAAAAATATCTGCAGCAAAGATATACTCCTTCTCCTTATCAGAAGCTACGTTATTAATAACATACTGGCATCTTTTAAAAATATGAATTTCAATACCTGTCTTTCATATAAGCGTTTCTGCATTATTTGAAATCTGTTATTTCAGAACATTTCTCAACATTTAGACAACGCCCATACTTCCATGTACAAGATACTGTATACCCCTTTGATATATGACTACATTTTTCATAGGTCTTAATATTTTCACATTTAACTTCACTTTTGAAGAATATTATGATTAATACTTTGTCAAGCACTCCCCATTTTACCAATAACATTCATTATCAGGCCTCTCTAAACACTCTTATTCACTAAAGGAGTAATAACAAGACGCATAACTGTAAGTAAAACAAGAATCTTCCCAACGACACCATGAAGCTTTCCAGTCTGTACCAATGCATTATTATTTAGTCTTTTGGTCTTTGCAAGTTTATTTCTTTAACGAACACTCATTTCCACTTATTAAAATGATAGAGAGTGCAAAAAGTAGAATTTTCATTTAATTTTTCAATTAATTCTCTTTAAAAAATGAGAATGATTATTAAAGTTATGTAGCAACATTGATTAAAAATCCATATTGGTTTCAATTTTTAAATTGTTTATTTATTATTGTAATATATAATGTAGAAATAGGTGAAAATGCTTTGATAGTAAGTTATAAGTGCCAAAAAGGAGACCATTATTAACCAAATAAATTGTATTGTTAAAATGTTCGCAATCATAGTTGAAGAATGTAAGATCAGAATGTTAATAATATAGGAGAATCTATCAACTAGGCCATAAATTCTTTGTAGACTATTTTAAAGATAATTTAAGTTAATATTCCAAAAATTAAATCATAAGTTAATTTGTATTATAATAAATTTTTAAATCAATTTTAATTTTACTAAAATCCTTAAAATGTTTCAACTTGATTATTTAAAAATTCTTCTAATTCTTAAGGTGGCACCGAAATCTAAGGAAGGGCTATCATTCTAAATTAGGCTTAGACACTAGCTCCAATATAATTATTGTTAGGATCTTCATTTAGATCCTTGTAAAGTAGGAATTTAAGTGCATCCATTCCCATTCCGTAGAGTGTAGAAAACAAATAGGATATCTAGAAAGTTAAAAGATCTTATTACCATAAAAGTAAAGAGGTAAATTGCCAAGATTTAATATGGAGGAGCGTGTATTGCTAGACAAGCAGGTGAAAAGAGTAATAATTCCATATATACTATGATACAGATATTAGAAACCCCAAAACTAACGATTAATTAATAATCAAATCCTTAATAGTGTTTTCTATTTTTATTTTGTAATTATTGATCATATTCCAATTGATTTTATGCTGATTACAAAAAGCCTTGTTATGTCAGACAAACTGAAATGAAGGATCTAAATCCACTTAAAAATATTGGTTTAGAGCAAAATGCAAAATACAATCTAAACATTCCCCACATCAACTCTCCGAAATGATATCTAACAGTTTTACCAATACAATCCTATAAATTCCTTTGTTTAAGATTTAAATTTAAATTTTGTAAGTAGTCAGCATCAACCTCTAAAACTTATTATTTGTAGATTTCAATAATAATGTTGATTATTAACAATTTGCTAAATCCAATGACAAGAAATGGAACCAACACTAATTCAACAGCTATAATGGTAAAGAATATGATTTCAATAGTATCAATCTAAAATGATTCAAAAGCTAATTAATGTTCTTCACTCTTGGGTGAACATGTTGTAAATAAGTAAAAAAGAGCCATCAATATAAACATAAAAAAGACTGCCAACAACACTGTCAGACCCAAAAATACTTTCAACAAAGATCCTAAATAATTCACATTTTCATCCGGTTGAGAAATTAAATAGTAATTATTCATAATTTCAGCCTTCTGTCCAACTGCAGTTATACTCTTTCGCCAAATAATAGTAAATATCAAAGCTATCAAACCAAAAACAAGGAAGATGATGCTGATTATGAATATCGTTTTAGAATCAACATAATTTGAATGCAAATAGCCAATAACCTCCTCTTCAGATAATCTGTGTTCTGATTCAATTTAACCATGCTATTGTAAACGTTAAGCATATATAACACCTAGAAAACTACTTCTGAAAAATCCCAAAACTGCTATTACAACTATCATCCAGATCACAAAACGTGGGTAGTCATCTATCTTATAGATAATGAGGAAACTATAGATATTATGAAACTTGGTACTTTAATCCAAGAGCTAGTAATGCTAAACCAATGAAAATAAATTTTGAATGATAAAAGTCTGACAATACTCTAACAATGAAGGGCTTTTAAAGGGCTTTCATCACATTTTATAATCGTTATTTTTCAGTTGGTGCACAAACATTTATAAAAGGAATGGTATCATAGTACAGAACATTAAATTCAGGATGATCAGGTTGAACTCGAACATCACATGACGCGATCTCTATATTTGGATGGCATTCCAATACAACAGAATCTAAAATTAATTATTCAGTTCCATTACCATCAGCTTCTGCCATTTTATTTTCAACTTTAGGACATTCCTTAAGACACAAGGTTCTATATAGGAATTCTTCACTATCAGGGTTAACAAAATATGCAAATTTATAATCTTCCTTTCCAGTGCCTGCCCCACATGGAGAATCTTTAAATTTTTAATATATACGTACTATCAACATCAAAAGGTTATCCAAGCTCTTTGGGATTTCCAAATGCAAAACTATAAACTAATACACAATAGAAAATCATTTGAAATATCAAAAGCAACAATTTTCCGTATTTGGCTCCAGATCCTTCCTCCCAATTTTCACATGATGAATTTTTCTCCAATTCCCTAAGAAACCTCCCCCTAGGAGTTTATTGCTGATTCTGTTATTAATTCATTATTTTAATTATCAAATTTAATATAATTAGCCTACTCTATTCAAATTATTGTAATCTCATCTTCATATCCTAGGACTTTCATCATCTGCATGCCAAAAATGATATTTTATAAGAAATTAAATGCATTTAACTATTCTATTTTTTAAAATATAAGAGTTCAATCCAAAAATACAAATTTTATCAAATATTATTTCTAAACTATTCAGCAATATTAAAATAAAAACGTAGAGCAATAAAGATTTCATATAAATTAATTCTAAAACCTATCTAAGTGGGCCTTATATTTTAGCACTTAAGAAATGATTATAATGTATCTATATATTTAATACTCACATTTAATCCTTCAGTTTAATTCAGGATATGGATGTTTTGAATTAAACTTCACAACAGCCTCAATCTCCTTCATTACTCTAAGGACCATTTCATCTTTATTTGGTAGGGCTGAAACCTAGACGTTGACTGGAAGACCTACGGCTCCTTATAAATCACTCTTCATAAATCTATAAACAAGATCTATTGAATTTTATTAACCATTTATTTCCAAATCTTGATCATTTTGCACTAAAGTTATAGGTAGACTACCTGCAGGGAAATCTACAACATTCCACATCCAAGTATATAAGCTAGAATATTATAATAGATATACGCAGTAAATGCCAGTTCTTTAGATCCTCCATGTTTCACTGCTGGTAATCCAAAAGCAGGAGAGATTATTACATCTAGACCTTGATCAATAATAGATTGACAAAATGCAAATTTTGTTTGTTTTCTAGTAGCTGAGTCAACCAAGTATTAATATACATCGACTTTACCATTGTAGTTATATTCTAAAAGTGTCTTTTATCCAAATAACTTAAACAATGGTGCTAAAATATAATTTTTGATTCCCAAGGAAGTATTAGAATCCTATACTAAAAGGTCGTATTCTTCAATAAAATTTTAACCATTCAAAGCATCTATGTATGATCTCATTCCTCCATCAGCAACCACTATTTTTAAGAAGCAATTAGCAATAACACTTTACACTTATTTATCTACTTTAAATTCAACAATTTCATGTCCTTATTGCTACAATGCTTAACAAGCTTCATGCACTGCTCTTTTCATACAATTAGGAGTTATTAACCCATTAAAAATATCAAAATATCCTACTCTTAATTTTTTCTTATCAGGAAATTCCTTTAATTCTTGTGGTTCAAAATAAGGATCCTTTATTTACTAAGGAATTTTTGAATAAATTTCCTTGTCAAATAAAACCTTTGTTAGAACAATCAAATCATCAACGCATCTAGCTATGGGTCCTCTTGATATTTTCAGTTACATTCCTCCTGAAACTGCAAGTGAAATCTTAGCCTCACCATAATCTGGTATTCTTCCGCTATAGGGTTTGAATCCATATACACCGCAAAATGCAGCTGGTATACGGATACTGCCACCTATATCTGATCCGATTCCCAATACACTTCCTCTTGCAGCTGCTATTGCTCCTTCTCCTCCTGAAGATCCTCCAACGGCTCTGCTTGGATTCCATGGATTCTTTGTTCTTCCGTAAACGAGATTTACTGATTCAAATGTCATCGCCACTTGAGGAACATTAGTCCTGGCTATGATAATACCCTTAGCTTGTCTAATTTAGGCAACTTGTATTCCATCTTCTTATGAAGGCTTAAAACAATTTACTCCCAACCCAAAAGTGGAGTCAAAGTTTTTCTAAAGGAACGTTTCTTTAACTGAAACTGGAATGCCAAACAAAGCATACTTATTGATAACATTTTTATCTTATTTGATCTCTTCATCTAATTTTCTATATTATTAATCAATTGTACTTGGCTTCTTCTAATGCTTCTATAAAATTGATCTCTGTTATGATATTGAGTTTGTCTGAACATGCCACTTTAAGAATTCTTTCAATGAAGACCAGCACAATTTATTGAACAGTTGTTTTTCCTTCATACAATAATTATTTTATTTAAGCAACACTACCGTTAAGTATCTATTTTTAAAGATCTTAGCTCAATTAACATGGTTGATGATTTAATTTATAATTATTAATGGCTTCAATCGTTGCTTATCGTTTTCTTGTACAAATCCTCTCCATTTTTTTATGATTAATAAAACCAACTAATTTACCTAATGCCCACGCACTAAAACCACTAGATAGAACTATAGCAAGTCCTCCATAGAGAATGTCTTTCTGATTCAATTTCTAAAAATCTTTAAATTTCATTTGAAATTAATTAAATTTATTAATATAGAAATGCTTATAAATTAATTCTAAAACTAATGCGCAAATGAAATTTTATAGTACAGAAAAGATATTTGATAGTTTATAGAATTGAATTCATTTAGATTTATTAAAATAAGTCATCACATTTTGATAATAAATTATCTATAAATCCTGGAAAAATGTATAATTAAGGAAATAAATATATTCCAATTATCTAGGACTTAAATTTAATTCCGAAAATTTGATAGCTTATTCAAAATCTGCTTTTTCACATTAACCAGGTCTCAAGTGTTTCTTCTTTACAATTAATTATTAGATTTAATCATTGAATTAAAAGTGGGATCTCTCAAAAAGTACTTTCAATTCATTTTCTATTGAATTAATTTCCCTCTTTGTAAACAATTCATATTTCCCAATTAATTGTTTGAAGACACTCAAGACTATTTAAGTGTCATTACCTTTTAATGCGTCATACACAACATAATCCTCGTTGTTATCTTCTACTAAATACCTCGCAATGAGTTTTCTTTAATCATAACTCTGAATTTTAAATGGGTCTTAGAGCAGCAAATCTAATAACTCATGAATCTTAATCTATTAATCATACTTTTCAAATAACATTTCTATGTCTTGCAATGAGAACTCCTTACTTAATAACTTAAATTTGATTTCTAAGCCGAAATGAGTCACATCATATAAATTCACTCGAATAACCTTTTTCTATTACTTATTGACTTATGATAATTATTTTTCACTCTCATCCATCTCATTATAATATTTAGTAAATTCTGTATTTTATATTTTAGATAAATCCATTTGTACACTCTATTTATATTATTAACTAGATTATCTTAGCACTGAATAATTTTATTATTGTTATGATATCCCTGAATTATTAAGTGATATTTTTAATTTTCTAGTTGAATTTTATCTAGATTCTACTTTCTGAATTTCAAGCAAATTAATTTTTTATTCTTAAGAAGTTTGTTGGAATTTCTCCAATTATTTTCTTAATTCTCCTTATTCAAACAACTAAAGTTTTAAATCACTGATTTCTTGATCTTTATCTTTGATGTCAGAAGAATACCGAAATTCTAATTGGTTTAATTGTTCTTGTAATTGAGCATTTTCGAGAGATTCTCTAAAGATCTATTATCTTGTTTTGGTTACTGTATTCTAATGTTATTGATTCTCCTCTAATTTCTTTTAAAAAGAGATTAATCTTCTAATTTCTTTGTCTTTAATTATCAATTAAGTTTTTAAGGATTCAATTTATCCAGTTAAAAAATGTCTCTCAGTTTTCAGATTTATATTTTCTAATTTAAGATCGTGATTTCTTTTGGATATTTTCTAAATTGTCTTTTCTTGTTTCTAATACAGACCCTCTATTTGGAGATTCTAATGCTCTTTTAATTGTTCCTTCAAATCATTTATCTCCTATTACTGTAATAGGGCTTATTATTAGTAATTAAATAATTCAACCTAAGATCATAAGATGTCAATTATACTTGCAATTCTTAATATTTAGTAACATTGATCATCTTCTTATATTCTTCTATCTATTTAATCTTGTCACCAAAATCTGATTCCAATTTTTTGAGTTATTATTTCAGGGATATTAAAAATGTTTTACTATTATCGAACATGAGATTCTGGGCAGAGTCTCTCTATTCTTAAATCAATCAATACTTAGAGTTATTGATATTTTAATTTCCAAGCCTAGACTTCTTCTGACAACGAGTTGATTTAAGATTTCATTTGAATGTTCTGGTGACTCAAAGTTTCAGGGTCAATCTTACTTGGATTGATGAGATTATTATGAGATTTTTGATTTTTATTAGATTATATTCTAATTATTTTCACATTATCTTAACTAGACACTTTTGTACTTATGCTATAAAATTTATGAGACATCAAAAATTAAATAATTAATATAAAATACAATCTAACTCATTTAATAATCTATGACTTCTTATTTATTATGATTCTTGGTTAGGCCTAGCAATTTTTAATTAAGAAATATCTCATTGGGTCTATAATAAATAACTCCAAAACTAAACTAGGAGCATAATATTGCAGACAAATGAAATTATTAACTTCATAATACATGATTCCCAAGACTAAAATAGCCAATTCGCTTGCCCACATCAAATAACTAATCAATCTGACAAGGCAACCTCTCCCATCCTTGCATATACATTTAATCATGTAATAGTCGAATATTTTGAGACCCATATATGCTCCACATGAAGATCCCATGATATAATAATACTATAATTGTGAGTCAAATAGTAATAATGCTCCACAAATTTCGAAGCAAAGCATTTGTCGAAAATAAATTTATGAAAGCATAAAAATTCTTGATAATCCAATCTTGTGACTGTAAAATATTTTAGCAAATGAATTACATTTCTAATTTAAAAAATTTTTAGTACATAATATTCCTTGGCTGGTTTGGGAATTTAATCATTCTAGATACCAAGTAAATTTCCATTCGTCTAAAAAGTTGAACTTGAATGTATCTTTGCTTGGTTGATGTGTTGTTAATTCAAACTCGATCCAAAAACGCTGTTTCTCTCACTATTATTTGCTGACTATCTTGATCGTACACTTTTTCGATTCGTAGATTACAGAGTATCCATTCCTTCCAGAATTCCTATGATAGGTTTTCTTGAGAATATAGTCTATGTTGGTGTCTATTTCTATTATTTATTGGCCTTCATTTATTGCACCTTAGCAGTTGATTCCTTTTAGGTTGATGTGTATTCAATTTTAACTTCATTCTTACTAACCTACTCTTGAATCTTTTATTATGAGATTGTTCTTTGGTTGCTCACCAATTCCTCCACCAATTAACTATCATTCTTTTACTAAGACTGCTTCTAAATGTTAGAAATTAACATATGATTAATATAAACCACACTATCTTATGGTGTTTATTGTTTAACCTCAGGAGTTATGGCTGCTAACTTATATTTTTTTTCTAGAAAATAGCCTATTAAGATCAAAAGGATAAAAAGGAAAGTCCATAAAGCAAAAAATACTATTATTAATAAGTTATGAATCATTATTATAATTAATTTCATATTAAAAATGCCATTAAATATCAATAAGTTGTATCTTTTACTCATAAACTTTATGAGTGGAAACGTAAGATGTCAATTGATATTCGAAAAAAATAAAACTAATTAAATTATAATAGTGACATATTTTAAATCAAGAATATATGAGTAAAACCTTATAAAATAAAGAAATATCTATTTATAATTAAAAAGTTGAGTGAAGCAATTTTTTAATTAAAAACAACTAATAGCATTTAAAATAACTATAAATAAGCAATGAACTTTAACCACCTTGTTAAATAACTTGGATTAAATCTTGATTTAATAAGATAGTTATTTACATTCATAATTATTGAGTAAATGGAAATCTAATAAAAATGCCATTATTTTGTTGATTTTTAATTGATTATATATGATAAATTTTATTAATTCTAATTGAAAAAAATAGTAGATAATTGTTGGTCTAATAATGATGTTTTAATTTAATTATTATTTTCTTACTATTTTGTTTAGCATAACCGTATTTGAATTATTTTGATCTATTAACATTCTTTATAATATAATAAAAGAGATAGAAATATATTTAATTGATGTGGATTTGATAATCGTGAATAATAATTAATCACTTGCCTAAGCATTTGATAACCTCTTTTGTAAATTATTCAGTACTGGCTTTACCTCCAATATCTTTAGTTTTAAGCTATAATTAATAATTAAAATACTTTTCTATCTTGAATAGTTTCTTAAACAGCACTGCATATTTAATCAGCAAAATTGGGCAATCCTAAGTGTCTCAATAATAACGAAGAGGACACAAGCAAAGCCGAAGGATTGACAATATTTTTTCCTAATTTGTAATTAATTTATACCTGCTATATCTCTACCTGTATGTCTACATCCTTGTGAAAAGAGAGCGTGATCCCTACCAATAGATGCACCTGCAGCCATTCCTACTCCTCCTGTAATACCAGCCACTACATTTTGAACAATTGAACCATATAAATTAGGCATGACCATCACATCAAATTAAGTAGGATTCTTCACCAACTACATACAACAATTATCAATAATCATTTCTTCGTATTTTATAAAAGGATATTTTTATGCAACTTCTCTATGGGCAGATAGAAATAGTCCATCAACCAACTTCATTATATTTGCTTTATGGACTGCAGTGACCTTCTTTCTTCCACTTAGATGAGCAAATTCAAATGCATATTCAGCAATTCTTAGAGATGCTTGTTTAGTTGTAACTTTGATTGATTCAACGACTCCTGGATAGACTTCATGTTCGACTCCTGAATATTCTCCTATTACTTTAGATTTATAAGTTATACCCTCTGTATTCTCTCTAATGACAACAATGTCTGTGTTGTTATGTCTCTATTTGATGCCTTCAACTGAAAATGCAAAAGTAATATTGGCATATAAATCTAAGTATTTATAAAATCTGTAATTATCTGTATATTTTTAATTTTTTTCAGTCATGACTCCCAATAAGATGCATTCATTTTTTTTCAACAAACTTCTTTATTCATCATTATCAAAATTGAAATTTTCCAACACATCGAATTTTATAGGTACATGTAAAGCTTCGAAAACCTACATGACACTTCCTTATTTGATTATTTTAAATAGATACTAGTAATTTCAGGACCTATTCCATCTCCTGGAAGCACAGTCACATTTTTTAATTGTCCTTCTCCTGGTCTTTATAAATAATTTTATGACCATGCTCCTCTTAATGCTGAATTTGATCTGAATGCTTATCTTACACAATTTTTCATAAATAAATTTTAATATATTTAAATTAATCATAGTAATTGCCAATCCATTGTCTCAATCATACCTCTTAAAATCTACATGATACAACTCTCTATAAACATCCTATATTGATTTATCCATGGTCGATATCAGATGACCAGATCCTTAATGTAATATGGGAACCTATAAATTCATAATGAAAAGTACTTTAGGATTCTTATCTTTAACGACATTGCACTTTTTCAATATCATTTTAGATGTCTCTACAGGATTAAATGTTTCCATCTCATTCCCTTGCTTTTTATCTTTTTCACTTCCAACATCTTCCACTCTTGTTGGGTGCCTCTTAGGACATCAATCTCTGCTTCTCAGAAGATGGCAATGGCTTCTTTCTGCTTTCCTCTTAGGTATGCAATAGGGGTTGAGATCTTGCATGTTCCATCAATGTTACTTTGATAATTTATATGCAGTATACATGGTAAATTATTAAACATCGTTTAAGCTGCTTAGAAATGTGTTTTATTGTGTAAAGAAGGCAAGAGATTCTTGGCAATCAACCTAGACAAATAAGCTCTTCTTTCTAAGGCTGACATTCCTTCTGAGAAGTTTTCTAAACTGATTATTTTTTTGTGATCGATTTTCATGTTCTCCACTTATGATTATGTATGATCTCTTAAATATTATTCGATTCTTGCAAGAGCTGTTTTATCTCTATATCTGAAGATGTCTCTTTTAATATCTTTTGATTGATCTCTTTCTCTAAAAGAGTGTTTTCCTACCTTCAAATTTGGTAGGAAATCCAAATCCTTGTTTTTTTCTTAGGCTTCCAATATTCTCTCCTTCTCATGTTTGAAACCTTTAACATAAATCTAGGGATCTCCCAAATTCTTTGTTGGATCCTCATCTCTAAACTTATAGCTTTCAGGAGGTTTATATTCGTTGCAAACCACAGGGTTCTCCAACATATTAATCACGAAGTTCTCAACTCTCTTTTTATAATTCTTCGACATTCTTTAATTCATATCTTGCCTGTTATGTTATTGCTCATACCTTTTCTGCGTTATCGTTCTGTAATGTACTCTTTCTTTATTTTGTCAATCTCTTTAGTGAATGTGAGTTACTTATCATATTGATACCCATTGAACATGAATTTATTATTATTTAATATATTTTTAATCAATTTGATTCCTCAAAGTTCCTATAAGTCTTGACATCCTTATTCTGCCACAAGAAGTATTGAAAAATAGTGTTTTGATTATAAGAATCTCGTAGGAATTTGTTGAAGACTTATTTCACGATTGAATTGGGGAAATGAAATATTATTTTAATAAACTTCATTCACAATTATATTATTTTATGCTGGTTGAAAATTTAGCAAATGAACTACAATGCTCAATTTGGTAAGCATTCATAAATATTATATTAGCTTAAGTTTATTTAGTATTCCATTTGTAATTCCTTGTGGACATAGTTTTTGCCGCGATTGCATTCAAAATTATGGCAAAGCAACCAAGTCTACGAAATGCCCGCTTTGTAAATAGCCTTTCAATCTGAACAAAATAAATCTTAACGTGTCGTTGCAGGCAGTCTTGAATGTCATGGATCAAGACAATACCAAAATAAAAGCAGATTAGAGTCGAAAGAAATCTAAATCCACTAATTTTTTTATATGTACTTCGAATTTATCTGATGAATACAAGGTACCAAAATTAGTAAATTAAGGAATGCCTTGAAAGATTTCAAAAACAATTCAAAATAAAATCGAATTCAAACATCAATTCCAAAATCACACATCTCATCTCAGGCCCCGACAATCCAAACAAACCATTCATAGCCAGAAGAACCTTAAAATACCTAGAGGCATTGGCCAGAGGAATTTGGATTGTCAATATAGATTGGGTAATCGAAAGTCTGAAATGCGACACAATCCTGAACGAGGAGGATTTCGAAATAAAAGGG
The DNA here is from genome assembly GCF_000165425.1 of Paramecium tetraurelia. Lineage (NCBI taxonomy): Eukaryota > Ciliophora > Oligohymenophorea > Peniculida > Parameciidae > Paramecium > Paramecium tetraurelia. The sequence continues at coordinate 161,005 of NW_001799422.1, read as the reverse complement.
GACGAATTCCCTACACTCACCCCCAAAATATCGAGAACTCGTGGTGGAATGTATGATTTCCTAAGAAATTACGAATTCAGCATCGAAGTGGGAAACCTCAACAAAACCATCATCAATCAGGATTACGTTGAAACCCTAATCTAACTCTGCGGTGGCAACTTAGTTAGTTTGAAGGAAAAGACTTAAAATACTATTATAATAAAAATAGTTTAAGATCCTCAAATTAACTCCACACGCATCGAGTGCATTCCCATGATAGTCAATCAGAAGTGGTTGTTCGACAGTATCAGCAAGTTCAACATGCAAAACTATTTTGGTTATCTAATAAGCATTTGAAAATTAATTAATAAAATTTACGTTTTTATTGTATTATAAATATAATTTATATGTTCACAGATTTGTCGGTATACTTAGTAGTATCAATATTCTGTGTGCTAGCCATAGCTTTATTTCTATTAGGGTTTCTAGGAACAGTAAACATTATTGAATAGTTATATAGAACTTTTCAATAAAGTAAGAGGAAGATTACTAGAATTTGATTTTAGATTATGGGAATCTGTATGACGAATAGGAAATTGATGAATAGAATTGGAAATAAGAACTGCCTGCTTATATTGCCACATATTTATAAACCATCGAGATCAGTTATAAGGAGTTGTACCTCAACCAGCTAATCATAACAATAATAACATCTGCAGGCTTCTTGTTGATAATAGCTGTACATATATAGCACAACTAGTTTAGTCTTGGCTAACACCCTCGGGAACATTTTGGGGTTTCTTTATCAGTTTTTTGTGGGGCACCATAATAACATGCATAATTGCCTATTTGATTATTGCAGTTAAAATAGGTACATTACTAAAAATTCCAATTAAGGCCAGCATTGGGAAGGTGAGAATCAATTTTATATTTAGGAAGACGTCTTAAAATGGATATACGGAAACGGATTCTTTTCAGCATTATTTATAGGCGGAGTCATAACCTTGAATTCCTTATTCATAGTATTGATAATGAAGGCAATGTCAGTTCATTCAACTAAACCTGAGAATTATGCAATTATGGTGAGTGGATTTCCATTGGGGATGCTGATATCTGGCATATATTTCAGAGAAGGCATGTCAGTCACAGGCAGAGGAATTCAAGCAGCTTGCGATTTGATGATTAAGAAAGAGTAATATTTTGGCGATATTGGAAACAACCTCTCTTACACAACCAAAATAGCAGCAGGCATGTCTTCCTTAATAGCTGAAGTCAACTTCTTCGATTCCATGTTGGTAATATCCTTATTTGTTTCAATGCCATCAATCATATTAGTAAACTCAGTGGATTATCATTACTCCGATAATTTTATTGGCAAAATCTTTGGAATCTAATTAGTATTCATTCTGAGTTGGGTTGGCCAATTATTAATATCATTCTTAAGTCATATCCTCAAAAACGACGATGCAGTTGCCTTTACTGCCAATAATGTAAGATGCCAGATCTTGATGTCAATATTTTTGAGTCTATGTTTTGTTGTCTTTTCCTTACTGTCTCTGCCCAAGGAATTTGAATTTGGAGACAAAGATCATGCTTAAATCTACAGAGAAAAGGTCCTCAGTCGAGATTTTATGGGATGTGGATTTATTGGAATTGTTGTCTCAGCCATTCTGATCATCTATTATGAATACTTAACCAGTCATGGCTATTCAGTGGCCCAGAAGGTAGCACTAGTTTCATACAAAGCTCCTACTCTTAACATCATCTAAGCTTACTCCATAGGACACATTGGTTAAATAGTACCTTCCCTTTTGATTGCTTTATCCCTATTCATTTCCTATAAACTTGCATCCTTGGTTGGAATTCTTGGATTGTTTTTGGGATACATTTTGAACATCTACATTCTGATGGGAATAGCTATGTTGGGTGTTCTATCAGGTGATGGACTCAAACTATCATTTCTTGCCTAATTTGCTAACAACATCAAAGATCGATTACACTCCATTACTTGGGCAGCTAAAAATTACATTGTTTGGTTAAAAATTACCAATGCTGGAGCTCTCATCATTGCAGCCATCCTAATCATTGGAACTGCTATATTTTTTAGTAAGACCTTTATTTTGTTACTGAATGGGTACAATCTCTTTGGTTTCTTGATTGGATTCGGATTAGCCTATTACAACAAAGGACTTACTATCTTTATAGTCAAGACCATTTGCGAAGAAGCAGTAAGACCACATCATTTAATCTTAGCTCTATGATGAAAAATCCTTCCAATTGAGAAAAAACAAACCAGACGAAGAAGTAGCACTTGAAAACTTTTCATATACTTATTTCCCATTAAAAAACAGACAAGGAAATTACTATGTGCTTGTCAATCTATTATCAGTATTTATTAAACTCTACATTAATAGTGTACTCTTGCAGTTTTGTTTACTGGAATCATTTTTGGTCATGGAGCCTCTATTTCATTGGCCATTTCTAACTTATTCATAAATGCTATTATGATGTTCCAATCCATCTTAACTGGAACAGTTTTGAAAAATGCTTTCATCTACAACTCATGTATATCATTTCACTAATCAACCTAGATGACTAATAACAATAAGAGACTTCATAAGTCTTGAGTGTCAATCTGTACGGTGACATTCAGGGACAAACCATTGAAGAAAGTTAAAACATCTAAAACCCATATTACATGATCTACACCATGTTAATAACTTTAGTAGGCATAGAATTGTTCAAGCATGATTATTGAAATTATTATAAAGTATAAATAAAATTATTAGTTCAAAATTTTCCTATATTCAATTCTATTTGTTACAAGTTTAAGTAATTTGCTTTCAATTTTCTTATTTATAAGGATTAGATGTAATAAACTGATTAAATCCAAATTTGCCCTAGGATATTAAATTATTAAATTGTTAATATTTTTTTTTATTTAGCAAAAACATTAATTATGTTATATAGCAACATTCTACATTAAGAACATCAAAAAACTGTTAAATTTAATTCAATTAATACAAAGTGTGTAATAATATGATTTCTTATAATTGATTAGGAATTAGCGGTGTTGAAAACAATAAATCAATATTTATTTTCAAAGCTCACGACATATAGGACTTATAAAATAATTAAAAATGTTTTTAAACATAACATAGATTGTTATTAAAATTAAAGACAGTATAATCCCTGATTTAGGCTATTTGACTAGTGGAACAGTTATGAAGAGGGGAATTTAATTACAAGCTCAATTGTGATTTATATTTCAAGCTTGATAATTATTGATATTTCTATGCAATATTTGTGTTTTGTTATAATAAAATCAAGATTTTAACTCTAATCCTCATTTTCAGACTAAATAAAAGATGGATGTATCACCAAAAGCTTAGTTAAATATTTTCAAAAAGAAGGGAATGAGCATTTAGACACTAGAATCAACAGAACCTACTCCCAAAAAATAAATTTCTCCAAAGCATTCTCAACTTTTCTTTGAATCTAGTGAATCATCTTAAAGTAAAATATGATTCTATTTATAGCCATGATTCCAAACATCAATAAAGAAAAATAAAGAAGAATCAAATAATTGCTAGAAGAAAATTTAAAGTTATTAGAGCAATGTTCAGAGAAGGATTTGCAAATTGGCAGATTATATACTAAAATAGAAAAAGACGTGGTGTTGAGGACCTAAAGAGTATAAACTCTCAATAATATGTAAAGTATTGACAAAAAGAAACATTGTTTCCTTAACTAAAAAGCACAAAATTTTTAAGATTTGCGACAAAAAGAAGAAAAACAACTTTTCACATTTTATAGTCCAGAACCAAAATAAAATTCGTAAATTTTCAAACTCCCTAAGGTTTTCAAAGCAATTCCGAAGCAAAATAAATTTTTTATATGATATGTCATTTCATTATAACGAATTGAATTATATAAATCGTTTAAAACTTTAAACTTAAATTTATTATTTTTTCAGTTCAGTTCAATGGTTTGTTGACTACTCTTTATTACTTAGAATTCTTGGTATTTCGATTCAGATATTCACATATTAGAATTAAATTACATAATTATTGGAATGAATTGAAATGAATCTCTCTTAAATATTTATATAATTTAATTATGCGTGAATCTTTCACAAATAGAACTTAATAACTTTACAATTACCCCATAATGTTGTATTTTTAGAATAAATATTATAATAAATGATAAAATCACAAAGTGAAGATGGAGAATAACCTGTATCAAGTGTGCAGGCAATAGAAAAATCGTAATATTTTAGCCTATTTGATTTGATTGTGGGATTGTCCATATTTAGTATTTTGTTTTTTCAATAATGCATGGCTGAAATTTTATTTCCAATTGGGTTAATTTTTTTGATGAATGGAATACTCTATAAATGCAATAGAAGAATCGATTAATTTATGATCGGTCTCTTTTATGTTGTTCAATTGTTTGCTGTCTGGGCATTAACATATCACGATTTCGAAGAGTGTCAAATAGGATATGTACTAGTCGTTATTTACGTAGTTGTAATATTTTGCTTCATTACAAGTAGCATGATTATATTGACATGAAATCAATCATTATCTACAAATACACATAATAAATTATTATTCTTACAAAACACTTAATCTTTTTATAATAACCATTTTTCCGCACTTTCCTTATATTTATTATATATAAATTTTAATATCTATGAAAAACCAAGTTACTTAAAATGTGACTTACTACTTTAGTATTTAAGTGTAACATTTTAATCAAAATATGTCAAATACATATGCTCATGTCAATAATCTAATAAAACATTTTATTGCAAAGTTGGTTACTTCATGTTTATACAATTTGAATTTCTATTCTTCAGTAATGAGGTATGTTAGGATATGCTTTTCAATAAAAGGAGGAGGATTTGTAAGCAAATCGACTTTTTTTTATTATATCCTAACCTATGAAATTTGCGTTTGCAATAAACCCTCAAAAAGGATATCTACTTCATAGATTTCATCTTAGACTTAAGATACCATCACAAATATTTGAATTTGACTCTTAATTTGTTATATCTAACTAGTCTCCCAATTTCCTTAACAATTTTTAAGTTTTCTCAATACATTCTAATCTATTTCGTCCTTACATAATGATTGGATGAAATACTATTAGTATACCTTGATGTAATTGATAGAATCATTATAAATGTTTTTTCTAGATTTTCCTACTTTCAATCTCTCAGCTTTAGTAAAACATCTTCATCAATTTAAACGCTTTTTAAATTTATTTAAATAAAGTTCCATCCAATTGTTTTATTAATTATATTATAAATGAATCATCGTCCTTTAACCTAGCTCTTATCAATTAACAAGTAAAAATATGTATTTAGTTAGATTAGCATCATTGATATTGTGTAAAGTTGTTACATACAAACAAATAACCTTTATTTTTATAATTAATTATGTTTTGAGAGATGGTCTTATCAATTCCAATTCTTAATAGTCTCATATATTCAACTGATAGAATTTGTAACATATAAGAAAGTGGGGTTTAATTAGATTATAACTTATAGATATATATATCATCTTTTAAAAAATACAGTTTTAAATCTATTCCTATGTGCATAGGAGTTACTTACTTTCCTAGTTTATTATTTTAGAATTTCTAAATCTGATATATTAGATTTGGAAGCACTCAAAGCAGAGGGAGAACTAGTTTTTTATTTATCTTCTTTTTATTATTTTTATTATTTAATAGATGCTAGTTATTTTTAGATGTTTTATTTTGCAACTTGAATTTGTTCTTCTAATTTTTGATAGTGAGTTACATTAAATTAGATTTTGTTTGTGATATCAATTAATTGTTCATCCTTCTCTTTGATGATGGATTTTAACTTTTCGATTTCTTTAATTTATAGTTTTTCTCGTTCATTTTAACTCATTTGTAATTCTAATTTCAACTTTTGAGTTCTGAATGTAAGAGTGGTTTCTAATTTTAGAATGCAATAAATCAATTCTTCAAATTGTTGTCTAAATTGTTAAAACAGATTTCTAAACATCAACTAATCATTGAACAAATTGATGGATTATTGTGTGATTCTAATGTTGAATTTCTTAGATTCTAATAGTTATTCAACCAATTCTTGTCTCACATCTTGTTTGTGCAACTTGGATTGCAATCCAGTTAATTAGATGATATCCTTTTGGTGGACTAATTTTGCATTTTCCAATTCGTTTATTTGCACAGTGGCAATGCTATTACTTTGCGATTCTTTCTCTTTTGGCAGAGTGGTCAAAAATTAATCCAAATAGACTTGAGTTTATTCATTGAGCAATTCATCTATGTCTTTGGTAACTTAGAATTCGATGCCCAAGATCGATTAAATAGTTTGTATGTTTTGATATCCAGAATCGTTGAATACAATTTTGTGATCTTCTTATTTCTTAGGATTTTTGATAAGTTAGGTAATAATTTCATCCAGAATAATACCATTAGGGATTTTGTAATCAAATGAAGTGTTGACTTCTTCAGGTATTTTTTTAAGGAAATCCGTTAAAGAAGCAACTGAATCATTTAGATTTATTAATTCTGGCAACTTAGACGTCATGATATAAATATTTTAATTATAAATACTAAATTTGTTAGGGGCAGAGTCTGCTTATGATGTGAGGGGAGAATGGGAAGAATTAAAGGAATGATCAATAAATTGAATAATTATATATATTAATATACATAAATAATAAAATAAATTGGGACTATGATTGACGAGATTTCATTGTTGGCAAACTTTGTTCAAATAAAGACTGAAACAGCATATCAGCGATCAAAATTCAGTGGGTTGTGTTTGTACCCTTCCATTCTCTTATTGATGGCATTTGATAGAAGCATAATAAATATTGGATCAATTCTAATGACATTGATTTTAAAAGCTATTTTAAAAAATCATAATAAATTAATTTATTTCTTAAGAGTATTACAATCAAAGTTAATTATAGGTTTTGTTAGTATTCCCCGAGCTGCTTCTTTAAAATTAGAATCATGCCTTGCTGAGTTCATTTTTTATCAACCAAATATTCGTGCCTTATTGGCCAAACCAAATACCTTTTTTGATGATAATGGTTAGGTCAGTGAATGGATTGTACTTGGGATTCGGATTGATTATGTTGTCTCGATATCTTGAAGTTATAAAGCGAAGATTCTTTATATCATTTTATTTCTAGGAATATCTTTAGCATCAGAAGGAGAATGTGTTTGAGCAATTGCCTATAGATGTCTTTATGATAAATAGTGAAGCAAACATTATCTATAGTAATAATAATGTAAAATAATTTGATAATGAATTATAAAGGAAATTGGAAAATACTATACGTAAGAAGAAAATGAATTAAATAACTATCAATAGCAAATATTATACCTTGGAACAATATAACTCTGACTTCGTATTGACATAATCCTAGTTTAGTTGTGGTGATGTTGAACTCTTTACAAAATTGTCTCAACAAATAGATTAACTGTATAACCTATTATGTCAGGACTATCAGAAATGGAACAACCTAAGAGCATTCAAAGTGGTGAAGGAGAGTGATCTCAGTATATTGGGATAATGCACTACGGATTGTAGACTATTAAAACAGTAAATAGATGCCATGACCATTTTAAATCATGATTTTCAACAAATTAAATACCAGTCAGTTTAGAATGATGAATTTTTTTGTAAGTAAATTGTTTGATTTAGTGAAGAACTATGTTGTGAATGTAATTGAATCTATGGTTAATCGACTCTAAGAGCATTTCAATCTTATTCAACTCGAATTCGAAGAGGGCATTCCAGAAAAACTTGTAGGAAACAAACATGGCATTCTCTATAGTCTATATGCATTCTTAAAGAGTGCCTTACTGGTTGAATAGAAATCAGAACTGTTGACTATAAATGTTAGAATAGCAAAAGTATATTTGGACAAGTCTGAATATGATCTGGAGATATCCATAAGTTATCCATGTTCTACCAAATAAATGAAATTGTATTGTCAGGATGAATATGAAAATGAAAATGAGAAAATGTTATTGATAATGATCAATTAATGCAAGCAATTGTTATCCATTGATTATAAAACTGATGGAGACAACATAATCATTCTCTTGATAACCAATGTTCAATTGTGTAAGAAGAGTGATAAATCCTGTGATAACATTCAAATGGTAGACTTGACTTTCACCAAGAATGTTGTTGATTAGAATCATTATTTCTGGAATGCTAAACGATTTGCCTCTCCAGCTATGACTTATGATAAATCTTTGAGATCGCCATTACAAAAATACACTGCTAAATTTAATAATCCTGATTCCTTAGCCTCAACTATCCAATTGAAATCAATCCCCTAATCAACTTTCGCCTCTGCTGCCAATTCAAATGCCCAATCTCTTGAAAATACTTAAGTCCAAAATTAAGACATTATAAAGGAAGTCGAAATTGCAATCAAATATACCATCCAATACCCACAAATCCAAGATGATATTATTAAATTACTTGAATAAACCTTGAAGGTAGCCTACAATGAAGGGATCTTGGATCATGATAAAACTATACTCGATATTGGATATCATCATATGCATTATGAGAAGTACAGTCAAATTAGTGTTCAATCTGACACTCCCTTTGTTAAAGATTACGGGGATCAATTGCACAATGACAAAGATACAAGATTTGATGCTCTCCCTAAATAGTTTACTACTCCATAATAAAAGCCTAGACAATTTTAGAGATTGGATAATTTTAGAGCATAACCTATACATGATATCATCAATAAAAACAAGGAAGCAAATAAGTTTATACAGGGGAAGAGAAATTAAGACCAAAAATAATTAAGTGTTCTGTTCAGTCCTTGGGTAATGAGCAAATTTAAAAACAACTTGGTCTCCATTGTATAATCCAAGACCTCCTTGCCTAATATTGATGATAATAATGGTATTTCTATATCTAAATGTCTAGAACACAAATTCCATATTCGAATCAGAGATCACAGATTGAAAAAGTAACAGAGAAAATGGACTAACAAAATCAAATTGGATGAGCTACCAAAGTAATAGCCCAGAATTCTCTGTTTAATTCCAAGCACTCAATACATTTAGGTTGCCTAAAGGTTTGGCAATAGTATGTATGGAGATTAAATGGTTGGAGAACCCATCATTACCTACTCAGTCTCTGAATTGATTAGGATTTATAAATAACATTTCAATGGAGGCAAACAATTTTGCTTCATTCTGATTTACATTCACAAAATCGGGGAGATTGAGGAATTGAGTATTGCTTTGTAAAGTAATGAGAATCAATGGCCTCAAGATTCTGGTTTCAAAAAAACTGTGTTGATTGGAATTTACAATTAAACTTAACTGAACAAAAATCTATATTAGCATCTTAAGTATACTATACCTCTGAGTCAGGATGCAGAGTAATTGGCTAAATCAAAAGAATGGATAGCGGAAATAAGTAAATGATTATAAATTATTATTAAATTAAGTAATAAAACAATGTCTCACCATCATCAAAAGTATTATGAAAGACCAGGTAAGTGTGTCCTCCTACTATATTTTAAGATGGATACGTGTACTCACCTGAGGAATTGGATGCTCATAGAATTCCATTGGCTTTTAGAGATAGATGCGTCAATTTTTATGTCCCATTCTTCAAGTGCCAATAAATCAAAACAGACAATCTATTCAAAACGGCTCTTGCAGCTATCGACTAAACCTTGGATCATTGGTATTTCCTGACTTCTATCTTAGGGGTGGAGACTGCTACAAAGAAAAAAGGGAATATCTAAATTGTGCTAAAGCAGCGTATTAACTTCATCTCATTATATTTTAGCTATCAATATTCCCTAGCCGTACCAGTTCAAAATATTTATACTGCCAATCCATGGTATGCTAGTCAAGAAGGTGTCTCAGCCGAATTAGAAAAAAATCATTTTAATTCACCAGTCCTGTATTGAGAAAATAATCAAATTTAGTACAAAATAAAACATTATTTATTATTTACATGCATTATTCACTTGTAGAAGGATCTTAATAAACTGACTCTATTCATTATCCTTCTAAATTTCATTTTAGATGTCCTTCTCAATTACCTATGGGTTCTCCCAGAATCATTCTCTTGCAAAGGCACTTCCCTGTTGTGAAACCAATCATTGTAACATAAGTCTAGTAAGGATCTAATTTAAAATAAATTAAAAACACCTCTTATACCAACAGATAACAAGTCAAAACATAATGCAACGAACAACTTGAAATACCAAAACAAGAGAAAATATTAAAAGAAAAAAACAAAAAATTGCAACTGAGGAAAAACATGACGAAAAAACTATTGAAAATCACTGAGTATCTAGGATCCTACAGAAAACCTTGAGAACATCTTCTTATGATTAAAAATATGAGAACAAGCCTTATAATTATTTTATCAATTAAATAACTCCTTATATTATTGATTAGATTAAAACAGAATATGTTGAAATTCTATATATATAGATATTAATTAAAGATTAATTCTTATCATACAATTTAATATTTATATTCATTCTCATTACATACATGCTTATGTAATACACTTAACAATAGATCTTTTATGGAGTTACTGCTATTTCTTGTGCTTATTTGTTATATTCTATCGCAAAATAAAAAACTTCAAAAAAAAGAAAGAACAAAAAATAATTAAATAAAACTCATGATTATACTTTTGGATCAAAATCATGGCTTATTTCTTATTTTGATCGGAACACTTCGGCTATTGATAATTCAAATTTTAAAAATAAGACTAATGATTAAGGCATAGAGTTAGAAAGTAAAAAATAGAAATAAATCAATAAAAACGTCTATTAAGTATCCTCCAAAGAAGCTGAAATGCCTTTAATTGAATAACCTAATCATTTCATTGAAAATTTGAATTAAATATCTGACGAAGAAGATTAATTATTTTTTAAACTTGGTCTTCGACTATTAAATGGCGTATAAAGTTGAGTATACTATTAAATATTCACTATTTATAATAATGTAATTAACTATATAATAGAAATCTCATCATCTTCTTAGAGAGTTCTCAACTCTGTTACATGTCTCATCCAATAGTCGAAGCATAGTTTCTTCCGTAGCTTCTCTTTGAGCTTTCTCTTCTTATAACTATAAATGTAAAATATTATTCATCTCATCTATCATTCTATACATCTAAGATTGAGATTCCTGTCTTTATCGTTTCTCCTTAGTCAATGTCTCCTGTATTTAAAACACAGATTCTCCAAATCTTCTAATTAGTTCTTAACATGCAGCTTCTCTAAGAATTAATTTTTATTAGAAATACCTTTCTCTTCTTTCATTTTACACATCTTCTGCTAAGTTTAAGACTCTTTCTCCGATTTCATTAGAATACTATTCTTCTGTTTCCTCTCTCATTTTTTTTTATTTGGCCAATTCCAGTCTGAATTAATAGGACTTTTCATCAATTAATCTGGCCACTTTCTATTCTGATTCTCTTCTCAATGCTTTATCTTTTTGTAATTCCTTAACTATATTCTGCTCTAAACCCTTTAGGTCTCTCTACTTAAAATTATCATCCCTTGACTATAAATTAAATTTGAATTCAAACATCTCTAATTATTTTTTCGTTAGTTAATCCTTCTTCAATTTTGCTTAATTGGTCTTGAACAATTTTGAGTCTGCTTAAATCATTTTAATAAGCCTTTTAAAATTTCTCATCAAAAAGCTTCAACTTCGATTCATAAGTTTCCTTTTTCAATGTTTTATCCTCTTCAATCTGTAATCCTGATAACTTTTCACTAAGCTAAGCTATCTTGGCTCTGCTAGGGGAAACTATTTGTTTTAAATCATCAATTACCATTCCTATCTGTTATTGAGGATTGGGGAGCAACGACACTTTTCAAATTTTTTGTTTATGGCGATTAATATAACGAGCTATTTAACATTAATTATTTAATTAAATTAAAATTAAATGACCTTTTAATTAATTTTCTTATTAAAGACTCAAGTAAGTCTAAATAACAACTTAAAAGATGATAGGGAAAGAGAATCAATGAATAGTTAATATAAATATTCATATCTTTATGGATAATACTACGAATATCATGCCTAAATTTGATTTTCTATGATAGTTTCATCTTGAATTGTTTGTTTATCTGGAATCATTTTATGTTAATTTTAAGTGATCTCAACTCTAAAAATAATAAATGAAAAAGATACAATGTATTTTTCTTAGCTAATCCATATATTTCATGAATCACTTTTTAGGTAGTTTTAGATGCATTCTGAAAAGTTTAAGGTCCTATTTGAAATTGAGGCAGTATTTTTTTGAATTGGCTTTTCATTATGAAATCATAAGTTGTTGTGCCTTTTATGATCAAATAAATGTGAAAGAGAAGTAATTGCAACATTAAAATCACAATTAATGTGGAGTCCCCTAGCATTACTATGGATAATATGTATTTCACGTTGAGATCATTTTCTTTTGTAAAATGCTTTCAAAAATATGATAAAATTGTACAAATTTCTATAATTCATTGTCTATGAGAAGTGTCTCATAATTTGTTTGATACAACACTATGATAGAGATGTAGATGAGCATTGTGTACATGAAGAGAAACAAAGTTGAAGTAATCATAAAGATGAAAAGATTATAATTGAGATTTCCTACACAATTATTTATCCATTTACAGTGATGATCAAAACCCTAACAACATCTAATACTGATTATTATGAGGCTTACCTGTCACAATTTCTGCAATGTTTAGTGTTCTCCTATACATAGGCATTGCATATTTCACAAAATGACTCTAATTTATTGCTTCCATTGTCAAAATGTTATCTGAAAATAAAGATCAAACTTACCCTTAAACTTGCGCCTTATATTGTTAAATTATAAACTAATCAATGGGACGACTCAAAGTAGTTTTCACACTAGAAATTATAGACATCAAAGTTAAGATACCTAAAATGGTGAAGTGAATTGCCTAAATTTGATAAATCAATATACATAGTAATCAAGTAAAGATATTAGGAAAAAACAGTTGAGTATGTTTGGAAAATAAAGTATGTAAGTTATTAGTTGATGTAAAGTGGGTGATTGAGTGCATCCATTCTTATTGATGCTATTTTTGTTCATTTATTAATAATATTGGATTTCAGAAACTAAATTTTACAACTGTTAATACTCTTATTGTATTTATTAATATTTTATTATTTAAAATGGCAGACAATGAAAATAATGATGATTAAGTGAATTTGGAGGAAGATCCAATGGCATTCTTACCAGCAGACCATGTAAATTGTTTATCCGATTAGATTAGCATTTGCTGGCCCGTTTGCAAATTGCATTACAAAAATAATTGGATGATGAGCATTCAAGAGTAGAATTAGAACTTGTGGAAGTGGAAGATTAACTAAAAAAGCTTGATAGAGAAAAGGAAGATATTGGTACTTGAAATTATTAATATAAAAGGTGTTAGATTATATGGTGTATAATAATAGTTAGCAGAGAATTAATAAAATTTCGAAAAAGCACATGAAAACTTTAATTTTGTATAAAAATTGAGAATTGAGAGCGAGCAGAAACTGAAAACCATTAATGACCTCCACTTGTAAAAGAAGAAAGAAGTAGACGAGCTTAGAAAAAAATATCTAAAAGCTCAAGATGAATTATCGAAACTTACAAAAACTTTGCACACCATAGAGAACTATAATAATTAGATGCAAGCAGAAATCTAATAGACTAGACGAATTGTTTATAGAGGAGAAGAAAATGTGTAAGGATTGGAGAAGGATAAGAAAAAATAAGATTACTTGATTGATTAAATGAATGAAGAAATTAAGAGATTGACAGAACAAAAGACAATATTGATGGATCAATTAATATCTCAAAGCAAGGAAACTGAAAATGCTAGGTAAACAATGAAGGATGCTCAAGCTGAGATGGAAAAGATTATTGCATCTAAAAAGAACCTTATGGAAAGATGGTAGAAGAGTTTAGTCAGGATGTAGAGAATGGACAACGCTTTATAAGAAATCAGAGAAGCCTATAAGTATGGTTATTTAAATATCACAATAGAAAAGAATCAGAAGTCAATATCTAATTAGGAACTGAACTCTAAGGAATTAATAATGAAATTAGAAAGGAAAATACGAGATCAGAAGATTTGATAGCTATGAAAAGAAAATTGGAAAATCAAAAATCCAATTTAGAAAATAGGAGACAAGAATTGCTTGAAGAGTAGGCTAAACTCAATGCCCAAGTACTTTTATTAAAATGAATCTTCTAAATAAACCAGAAAAATGAAACCAAAAAGACTGACAATGAATAAAGAAATGTGGATGAATAGATGAAATTGATTGAAACTAATATTATGAAATTACATACTGAAACTAAAAGCTTATTGGAAGACTTATTAGATTCAAAGAGCGAAAATACTACCATCGAAAAAACTGCCTTGAATTTATTGAAGCAGGCCCAAATAATCTAAGCTGAAATTGAGGAGAAGGACAATTTGAATTAGAAAATCTTAATAATGAAATTGCTAGAGTTAAAATTGATCAATTAAATACAGAATAATAGATTGAATAATTAAAATTAAAAAAGGCTGCAGTTATTAAAGAAAGAGATGATAAGAAAATTACTGTTGCAACTTATGAAGTCTAAATCAAATAGGGTCATGAATTGAATGAAAAAAAATAACATGAAGTTGGTAGATTAAACAAGGTTCATGATGAATTGACAAACAACTCTTCAGAAGTCAGCAGAGGACCTTTAGAAGCAACAAAGTCTAATCTAAAAAGACAATTCGATGAAATGATTCAGTAATGTGAAGCCATGCACAGAGATTGGATCAAGAAGCAAACTTAGTTGGTTGAAAAAACTAAAGAGTATGAAACATGTTCCACAGAGGTTGATGAATTATCAAATAAACAAGTTATTTTGGAAAATAAAAAAATGAGATTAAATTCTTAATACAGATCTCATGAAAGAGAAATAAGAGAAATCAAAAATAGTCTTAAAAATCTGTAAAATGATATGAATAAATTAAATGATGATTTAGCAAGATACTAATTTAAATAAGAAAAATTAACAAATGAAAATAATCATATTTAGAGTGAATTTCTTGAGAAGTTGAAAGAATTGGAGAAGGAAGCTGTTAGATATGAAGTCTAAATTGATAAATTAAAGGATAGCAAAGCAGATTTATTAAATGACATTATGGAGGCAGAAAAGTAAATCTTATTATGGGAAAGAAAGATTTAATTGGAAAAAGAAATGCAAGAAGCTTTGGATCCAAATGTTGGTCAAAGTGAATTAAAGCTATTACAAAAAGAAATACATAAAATGGAACTTAGATAAAAGGAACAAAAGAAGAGTTAAGAGTAAATCATAAAAGAGATGGAGAGAACTGTTTTTAAGAGAGAGACTATCCAATTGAAGTATCTCAACAAAGATAAATCCTCCTCAGGAACAAAAGATCTCAAACTACCTCCTGTTTAAGCAAGCAATAACACATCATAAGTTAACAAATAAATACAAACACTAAAGAACACATTAAATTAAACCTCTAATGAATGGATAAAAGATTGAACAAGGAATTAATGCATAAGAAGAACAACTTGAAAATGTAATATTTATTGAATATACCTCTAGCTCCAATAATAAATCTAGGAAGCCACATAAAAATAATAATAAATGGAATAAGAGACTTATGAGAATAAGTAAAGATTATACTACGCAAAAAATGAGAAACATTTGAATTTATTTAAAATAAGCCAATTATAATGCTAAGCTAGAAAATATGAGGAATTGCTAAATAATCCAAGACTACCTTTTCCTGAACAATAAATTAGATAGTAAATTTGAGTTTTATTATTAGGAAACTTGAGGAATAAAAGAATTTCACTAATAATATCAAGAGTGCATTAAATAAGCTGGTTGATGAGTAGCCATAATTACAAGAGATCTTAACCCCATTGTTAGAATTATGAAATATATGAATTTCATTAAAATATTTATCAGATACATCTATATTACATGGTTATTGTTGAATTTATCACAATTTATACATCATTTAAAGAACTATGTACATAAATATAAATTGCTAAGTTAATTTAATAATTATATATATTTTTAATTTGTGAAATGGCAAAGGATAAAATACTTTCTGCTAAGCTTAAGTAATAGGAATTCAAAACCAAATCGACTTAATTGAAGACATAAAAAATAGCTTAATTACTTGAGCCTTAGTTTTAATAGAGTGTAGAAATAGATGATGAAAGGCCTTTATTAAAGATTTCTAATTTTAAGGATTATTTACCTGAAGAGAATGTGCAAAATGTAGAACTTATATCATTAAAACAAGATCATCAATCTAAAATTAAAATCAGGGCCATATAAGCTTTCAATGACACCTTAAACCACATATTTGGCAGGGGAATCTGGTCACATTGCTGCTTTTAATTGGAGACACAAATAATTAGAATGTGAATTCGATGTTAAAGAGAAATGTTATGACATAATTTCTATTGCCCAAAGAAATTTTGCAGTAGCCCAAAAAAGTTGCATCTACATTTACGATCCAAAAGGAGTTGAAGTCCATAAAATTCGAGAATGCAAATAAGCCACCAAATTAGAGTATTTGCCCTATCACTTTTTGTTGGCTGCCCTCAATTAAAATGGATAATTGACCTATTAGGATATAACTTAAGGAAAAATAATATCAAGTAAAATATTGAAAGATTATAGCTTATAGAACTACTCCATCACCTTTATGTTTAAAATAAAACAATAACAATGCAATATTAGGAATAGGAGACCAAATGGGAGTAGTAAGAATGTACGCTCCTAATACTGGGACTTCACTTACATCCATGTTGTGTCATAAAGGAGGAGTGATGTCTATGACTTTCTCTCGAGATGGCAATCACTTAATAACAACTGGATCAGAAGGAACAGTTAAGGTCTGGGATCTTAGAACTTAAAAATTATAATCTCAAGTGGCTGTCAATGCAACTAACTTAGCATTAAGTGATAAAGGAGTATTAGCCGCAGGGAGAGGAACAGATGTCATTATGTGGAAGAACTGTTTAATTGGCGACTTAAAAACACCCTATTTAAGATATAAGGCTTCTTCAATGATTTGTGATATTGATTTCATCAAACATGAAGACTATTTAGCAATGAGTACCTTCGATAGTTATGAATAAACAGTAGTACCAGAAAGTGGTGAAGCATTCTTTGATACATATGAATAACCAGAATTACAAAATAAAAAACAAAGGTTAGAAACCAATGTCAGATAATTACTTGAAAAAGTATACTATTAATGAAATTTAATTTTATAGTTGCCACCAGAGTCTATTTCTCTTTAATCACATCGAATTGGTACAATTGATAGAACTTCAAAAATGATAATAGAAAAAGAATAAAAAAAATAAATTGAAGAACAGGCAGCAAAAAAGATTAAGAAGCAAAAGAAAAAGATGAGAGGAAGGTATAAATTTCATACAATTATTTTAGAAACAAAATTGGAAAAAGAGAGAAACTCAAGGAATTAGAGAGAGATTAGAAATAATAAGTTAAATGGTAAGAAATGTTATCAGATGCTCTAAGAGTTAAAAGAGCTGAGAAGGAAAAGAAAAAGTTTGAAACTAAATTGTTGGATAGATTAGAATAGATTCCAAGCAAAGAATTTATTAGAGTAGTTTCTTGAAATTTGTACAATATATATTTAATTATTAATATCCACATTAATTATACTAATACACAATGAAATTTTAGATAAAAGATCCTGGATGCATATCATTATCAGATTGCTAAAAGAGTCAGTTGAAAACGCTTAAGACTTCTCACATCCTATCGACCTTCGCAAATCCTTAGAGATGAAGGGAAGTATAAGGATGTAATGACTAAGGATTTAAAAATTGAATGCTCTGAGTTGATTACAAGATCGAAGACAATATAGAGTATAAATATATGACTATTTAGGGTTTTAGGATAACTTAATTAAAAGATTCTTAATTATACCAAATTACAATTCTGCAGACTGCATTTAAATTGTAAATTCGATATTTATTTTTTTCAAAGATAATTCTCTATAGATCATATAAATATGTTGGAAATTTGAAGACAATTACTTCTTCTGGTTACGGTGAACTAAGATTGAAATTATATTATTACTTTTTGTTAGTTAATTAAATATGTTTTAAATTGTATGAGGGGGAAGAAAAATTATATTTAATAATTTAAATATCTTTTTAAAAGATTTACCCCCCATTTATAAATAAAAAGAATGAGCACTTATTATTCAATTCAATATTTATCAATGTAATAAATCTAGGAAGAGTTCTCTAAACTCACTATAGAAACATATATCACGGGGTTCATTCACTGTGAAGAATTTGACAACCATTTCTCAGCAAAAGAGCACTGTGAGAATCCATAAAGAACTTAATCTATAGATAAAACTATTTAAAATTATCTATCATCAAAAGATTTAAAGAACAAAGTAGAATAGTTGTCATAATTTGAATAGTGGTATTCAGTTTAGTTAATTATTTAAGTGATATAAACCATTTGAGATTAGTTCATGATGAAAAATATATAGATTTTGTAGAAGGACTATTCAATGCTGTTGGGAATGAATAGTTAACAAAAGATGTCAAGTACTTTGATGACACATATCTATGTAAAACATCAGCCGTGACTGCTAGGAAATGTGTATAAGCAGTATTGGAAGGAGTTGATAAGATACTGAAAGCAGAATGGAGAAATGGATTCTGTAGTGTTCGACCCCCTGGCCATCACAGTGGACATAAAAACAAACCAAATGGTTTTTGTGTTTATAACAATGTTGCTGTTGCTGCAAAATATGCAAGAGCAAAATACAATGTCAATAAAATTGTTATCTTTGATTGGGATGTTCATCATTGTGATGGAACAGAGTCCATATTTTATGAAGATCCAAATACCTTGGTGATATCTATTCATAGATATGATGGTGGTAGTTTCTATCCTGGTAGTGGAGATCCTGTAAAGATAGGAAGAAAAGATGCAGAATATAAAAATATTAATGTCGGTTGGAATGTTGGCTGGAATGTAAAAGATAACGATGCTCCAGGTTATGATGACTATGTCTATGCATATGATAGATTATTAGGTCCTATAATAAAGGAATTCGGTCCAGATTTCATTATCATAAGTGCTGGTTATGATTCAGCAAAGGGAGATCCTCTTGGCGGTATTAATAATACTCCATAAGGGTATTAATATATGACTGAAAAGTTATAATAATTATGCCCTAGAGTCTTGGCTGTTCTTGAAGGCGGATACAATCTTGATATCACAGCTTAATGTGCTCTCGCTACCTTTGAATAATTATTAGGAGTACCTAAATAGTTTCCAGCCATTATTCAACCTGGATAATGTGGAATTAATGCAGTGTAAACAACTGTAGATAAACATAAATAATTTTGGACATGTCTCTCTTCAAAAGAATTATTGGAATATTAAAAACAGTTTTTAGGAGAAACAGTCAATTTAATTTCAGGGGGACATTTATAAGCTTTCCAGATTAAAGATAATATCATTATTAAAACTACAAAAAAGCAAGAATACTAATTCTATTCTACGTTAACTAACCTTAATAATCCATATTATGACGAAAATAAAAGGCTAATTAAATTCTTACCTAAATTAATATCACTAGATGAAAAAGCTTGTACTATTTCGATGGTATTTTATTATATCTAATTTAGGAAAATTTAACTTATGGACTAGAAAATGGATCAATATTGGACTTAAAAATAGGCTACAAAACATATCATCCAAATTGTACACAAGAAAAAAAAGAAAAAGAAATAAAAAAGGCTAGTCTATGTGATCAAGTATTGATGGGTTTTAGAGCAGCTGGTATTAAAATAAGAGATCAAAATGGAGTTTTAACGATCAACAAGAATGGTTCTGAAGCTTATAATTGGATAACAAATGATTAAAAAATGAAAGATATCATTGAATAGGTTTTTAAATCAAATCAAGTTGAGTAACCTAATAGAGAAGCACTCTAAGGATGCATTAATTTTATCTAGGAATTAATTGAGGCTCTTCAAACCAGCAAGAGGTATACATATATTAGATTGAATTAGATTGTTTCGAAGTACATCAATTTTAATCATTGTGGATAACATTTCCAAAAAGTATCAAATCAAATGGATTGACTTCAATTATGTAATGAATTTGTCTGATGATTCTGAAAATCCAGAAGCAGAAATGGATAATAATATTATGGGAGGACTTAAATATCTGATGTCAATTTTAAAATCCATAGAAGAGAAATGAAACAATTATCATATAAAACAGAAAAAATAATATGTTATCTTAAATAAGAAATTTTTTTAGTTTTAAAGTGTATTAAAGATTTTCTGAAATTTCAATAAATTTCATTCTTTTTCTTATAATTGATTGAGTTTCTTAAGCAATCGAGGAAAAATTGAATAATTTTAAAAAGTAAGTTTTATTAATTAGTTAAAGAACTAAGTAAAAATAATGATATCCTTAATTAATTTCAATCCTGCTGACAGAAATTGCATAATAGACAGTCCTCGCTCAAATTAAGTTATGAGGCAAAGAGGGATTGCTCAAAATGAGTTACTGTGTGTTAATAAAGATTAACTTTCGGCTATGATGAAAAAAGAGAAATCATTAACAAATGAGAATTTGGATGATTTCCATAAACACTTTGAATATCGTAGACAATAAAAAGTCTATGCATTAATAAGGGATAGGGAGGCTTTAATTGAAAAGGAAAAAAGAAATAAGATCGAATAAAGTACATGCAGTTTGAAACTGCTTCGACCAGCAAGTAGCACTACTACATCTAAATTTATGGATCAAGTATAGAAGAGAAAATAGATGGAGGAGCTAAGATAAAGACATTTATAGGAGATGATGTT
The DNA here is from genome assembly GCF_000165425.1 of Paramecium tetraurelia. NCBI lineage: Eukaryota > Ciliophora > Oligohymenophorea > Peniculida > Parameciidae > Paramecium > Paramecium tetraurelia. Next base: position 140,062 of record NW_001799422.1, on the reverse strand, counting down.
GAAGAGAGAAGAGTAGACTTAAATAAGAGAAGAGAAGATGTAGTTATATGAGGAAAAGAGAAAAAGGATGTAAGAGGAGAGGTAAAAAGAGTTTTAAGAGAAATAAGAAAATATTGCAAAACAAAAAAGATAAAAAGAATTGGATGAATAAAGAAAAAATAGATAATAATAGTAAGTCTATTTTGAAAGAGAATAAGAAAGAAAAATGCAATTAGAGTTTGAAGAGCAGCAAAGAAGAGAACAAGCTGCTATGAGAGAGTAATAACAAAGGGAACTAAAGTAATAGTTAGAAAGAGAAAAAAGAATGAAAGGAAAGTAGAAAGAATAAGAATATTAAATTAGAAAACAAGAAGAAGAGGAATAAGAAATTAAAAGATAAATGTTCTTTAGGCAATAGCAAGAATCAAAAAAAGAAATTGCTTAAAAAAGGGCTTAATCAGCCAAAGAAAGGCAAAGAGAAGCTAAAAGAAGTCAAATTGAAGGTTTGAATAAACTAAGAGAGGATTTTTAAAAAAAAGAAGAAAAAATTGCAGAAAAACAATACAAATTTTAAGAATTATAAAAAGAAAGATAATTATCAATTGAAGAGAAAAACAGAATTAAAAATGAAAAAATTAAGCATACAGCTAAAGTAAAGTTACATGAATAAGAAGAAGTAAGGAGAGAATTTATGGAAAAGGAGATGGATATCTAATTAAGATTGCAATAGAGAAGTCAATCAAAATCTAAGGAGTAGTTCATGTTGGAAGAAGCAGAAAGAAGAGCTAAACATAGAGAGAAAGTCAAGAAAATGAATATGTTATAATTGGAGGAAAAAAGAAACATATATTTAAGAAAAATTTAAGAACAAGATGAAAAAGTAATATTTTAGTATATTGATAGATTGAAAAAGTAAAGAATGAATAGGAAACTATGTAGTAATAGCAAGCATATATGAAACTAAAGAAAAAAATTGATTAATAAGAGGCTATAAAACATTAAAAATAATTAGAAGAATATAAAAGAGAGCAAATTAGAGAAAAGCTGAGATAGGTTGATCTGAGAATGGAATAAAAGTAGGATGAGTAAAGAGAACTGGATAGATTAAGAGAACAAGCAAACAGAGTTGAAATGATGGGAAAAAAAATATGATATTATATTTAACTTCATTAATAATAATAAGCTCCCTAAAATTTCTGAAAATTATATTAATATAATCGTATTAGAAAATAAAATTAAAATAGAAATTTGTAGGTGTATGAACTAACTTTTGATATATTTAATATTCCGAGGAAGAATTTCAATTGAAAAATAGATCAATTCTTACATAGATAATTAAACATAAATTTCTTAATATTTTCACTATTTTCTTGATCTGACATACCTGACGAATGCTCTTTAAGAAATGGCTTTACTCCTTTCGAATAGATCCATACACAGTTAAAAGTGGGCCTATTCTTTACTTTCTTTGAAACACAGCATGAATTATTCCTCTTTAATTGCTTCAGCTAATGCAGCTTACATTTAAAATTAAGTTAAATTATTTATATTTTATATAATGGCATAATAGCTCAAAATGGTCTGAAATTTCTATAATTTGTTGGGTATTAAGCCGTATGAGCTGGATACGCAGAAGGGACATAACTTTGAACGGGTCTAACTTATGAATATGAAATTGGTTGTTGGACAACAGGTTGTATAACTGGGTTTTGGACAACAGATTAAACAATTGGCTATTGTACATATTAGGTTGGCTATGGCACATACTATTAAACGACTGGTTGCTAAACCACAACTTATTATTGCTAAAATAAAAAAATGATTTACTCTTTAAACTTATCTTTCCACTGCTTCATATTCTACTCTAGGGACTGTTTTTGTAATTGGGACGTATTCTGTTTGTTGTTCATAAACAGTCCTTGGAATGTATTCTGTTTGGTATTCGATTGGATAATAATCTGTCACGTATCTAGTTTTTGGCACTTAAACTTAGACTGTTTCTGTTTCCATTTCAACGACTTGTCTCTGATATTCTCTATATTCCACTCTTGATTCTCCACGAATTGTTTATTGAGCAGGTTAAGCCACGACTTATTGGACAGCTACAGGTTAGGGTACGTAGGATTATTGCATAACTGGTTAGATTGCAACAGGCTAAACAAATGATTATGCTATTGGGGCAGCATATTGAACAGGAGCATAAGCTACAGGCTATGCATACGTGTTTGGATAAGCTAAAGATTGCCCTAAAGGAGCACTGTAGGGATTGTATCCTGGGTAATAAGGCATCTTAGTTTGTTTGATAATTTTATTTATGAATATAAGAAAAGAGAGATTTGGTTTTAAATTTCAAAGAAGATACTTATAAATCTCATCAAATATAATAAATTTTATTTATTAAACATAACATACTTTTAATATAAATATCAATTTTTATTAAAGCATTAATTTTTATTAAAGTATCAATTTTAAAATAATTATAAAGTTCTTCATATATATTTTTTGATATTATTACTTGAACTACAACATATAATTGAATAATTAGAAATGTAAATATTATCAATATCAACCCTCAACTTTAGCCATCATTTCAAGTACTTGTTCAATTAACACTTAAAATTCATCAATTGATAATTTTCCATCTCCATTTTCATCTAATTCTTTTAAAACTTCATCGATTTCTTCACTTGTAGGTGGCTATAGTTATTTTAATTTGTGATACTTCAACTCCCAAATCAGCTGCTACATTATTCATAACTTCTTCCAGTTCTGGTCTTTCAAGGTATCCGCTACCTTTGTTTTAGATAAATGTTTTAATTACCATCCTTATCCACTTACTTAAATGCGCTTTCAGCTACAAATCTCACTTTTTTCTTATCTTTCAAAATGTCCTTTACATTTGCATTGCTCATTATTTTTATGTTATTTAAATTATTTATGCAAAGAGCATATACTTTTTTAGAATTTCAAAACTAATATTAGAATGATATCCAAATTTAACATTAATATCAATACTAGAAAATTGAAAAGGAATTCTCATCTTGACATGACTATAAAACTTAAATGTTATATAATATAATTATATAATTAATATATTCAGAAGAACTACTAGAAAAGAAATATAATTGATCTTTATGTACTCAATGAATCTATTACATATACATAGTAGATTCATGATGAATAAAATTAAAAAAACTTTGAGAATTTGAATTAACTTCATTTAAATTTTCTAATTAGTTTGATTATTACTGATTAATTGTTTATGATAATTTATAAAGTGAGTTATAAGTAATTCTAATATATTACTATTAGACCTATATTAATCAATTCATTATAGAAAATATAAAAAATATGGAGTTAGTTTTTTATTGTATTTCATGAAACCTTTGAAAGTTGATACTCCAATTTATAATTCAATTACATAACTTAATTTTAAAGTTTTCTTATTCATTAAAGAAATACAAAAGTAACTATTGAATTCTAATTTAATTTCCATTTATGACATCGTCCTTTGGGAAGATTCAAATATTTCAGGAGTTTTTAACTCATTTCTTTAATGGCTGGAGAATATATAATAAATATTAAAATCAAAATGTGATTATTTCTATTCTAATGGGGTTTATAAAGGTTCCTTTGTTAAGTAATTTGCTATTACTAACTTTTTGAAATCAATAGCCTGAACAAATATTGAGATTATCAACTCTAAATTATGCTATACTATATTGTTAGAAATCATTTAAAGACACTAAATAACTTTGAACATAAGCTATTATTGAATTTAAAAGATCTTTATTGTAGTGTTTTGACAATAAGATATAAGAATCTACATCAGAATAAGTGATTTTACAATAATCTATTTTCAAATTTTTATATTAATAATGGATAAAAGGAGGGGCAGATCGGGCAAATAGAAAAGTAGTCCAGAGAGAAATGATGAAGAAGAAGAGGAATTTGTTGTTAAATCAAAAGGGAAACAATAAAAGGGAAAAAAGAAAACTGAGGATAATGAAGGTAAGAAAAGTGCATAAAAAATCGAGAAATAATAGAAAGTAAAGGAAGTGGAAAAAAAAGTAAAATAAGTTAACCAAGCAGATGAAAAATTTGATTTAGGAGATGGAAGATTTAGTACTCCAACAGTAAAAATTTCTAGTTGGAATATAAATGGAATCAGAGCTGTCACAAAGCATGAATCAGCTGTTTAATATTTAAATGACTCTAAAGTAAATTATTGCTTAAAAGTAAGTTTGATATAATTTGTTTAAATGAATTGAAAGCTGATTAAGATGTATTTGACAAAGAAAATTTAGGCGCTAAATTTGGAAAACACTATTTTCTATATCTTAATTTTTGTAAATCTAAGGCTGGATACAGTGGAGTTGCTATAGCATCTAAGTAAGTTGAAATTTGTAATTCTTAATAGAGTCAAACCATTATCAGTGAAGTGCGATATTGGTGTCGATAAGCATGACCAAGAAGGAAGAACACTCACAGCTGAATTCGAACAGTTTTATTTAGTTTCATGTTATGTTCCAAACTCAGGATAGAAATTGGAAAGACTTGATTATAGAACCAAGGAGTGGGATATTGATTTCTAAAACTATCTTGAAGGACTTCGAAAGAAAAAACCTACGATCTTATGTGGTGATCTTAATGTAGCCCACCACGAAATAGATCTTTCCAATCCAGCTGGCAACAAGAAGACTGCTGGGTATCTTCATATTCTGATTTTAGATTTACTCTATAAGAAAGGGATCAATTTTCCAATTATTTGTAAAAAGGATGGGTTGATTCGTTCAGACATTTACATCCAAAAGAGGTTAAGTATAGCTTTTTTAGTGCAAGAAGTAATAGCAGGTAACAAAGTAGTTTATTTTAGATCATAAAACAAGGGATGGAGATTAGATTATTTTATAATTAATAAGGAAGCTTCTGATGCTATCACTGTATCTGATATAAACTTAACTGTTGAAGGAAGTGATCACGTGCCAATTGAGTGTGAAGTTGATCTAAGAAAATTATGATGGAAATATAAATTATTCATAATTTAAATCAAATAATATTTGTTAGTCTTTTTATTCACTTTTCTCTAAAAATATTATTCTTTGTTGAGGCAGAGTTTTGGTTGTGTTTCTGATTCAATTAATTGACATAGGATAAAGCAATAATATGATAAGATCGATAAATTGAAATTCAATTAATTGATAATTTAATAATTTTCAAATTATATATTGGTAGTAATATTTAAATTAAGTGTGTTTCTTGTAATTTTTTAAGAACCTGTGAATAGAAATAGGTAGATAAAAGTAATTATCAATGTATAATTTACTATATAGTAATGATTAATTGTCAATGGATTCAAGAAAAGCATCAAAGATATTATGTGGTCATTTAAATTGATAAATAAATTTTATTTAAATATTAAAATTGATGAAATTCTTTTATTATAGTCTGAATTTCGAATAAGATAAAATCATTGATTAAAGTATGTTCGATTAATGAAAAGTGAATATAACATGAATACTAAACAGCCTTTGTTATATTGAAAGGTCCTGCTCCGCATTAAAAGATGAACTGATCATTAATTCAAAATATTTCTTATGAAATAAATGATTCAATCTTCTTTTTCAAACTATATAAAAATTATAACCTAAGAATATCCTAAATAAAATTGATCAATAATGAAATTCTAAATTAGTTTATTGAATAAGTATTCAACTCATCTAAAAAAATAACTATAAACATCATTTCCAAATGCTAAAGGCCTATCAACTAATTATTTCATTAATCCCTTTTTTATTTTTTGCTTGTGTTATTTTTCTTTCCTTTTAATTAATCCAATATCTAATAGTACTTGTACTAATCTCTGTTGTTTCCTACATTTTTGAATTTCTCGATAGAAGTTACTTAAAAGGCCTCTTTTGATAAACTCAATTATTTGTTAAAAGTCGTTTAATTTTAATAAATAATTCTCAAAATACTTTATCATAGATAATATCATTTTGGTTATTATGTCATCACCTTCAATAAAAAACATAGCCAATAACACTAGAGAGAACTGTATTGGAGCATGTTGCATACATAAAGTTAAGTAAAATGCACTTGCACACATACTCATATCCTCAATTCCAAGTTTTAGAAAATGTTGATATAATGCAGGCATTCTTTTTTTAAATTTAAAGTTGAATTTAGCCATCAATAAGAATAGACCTGGAGTCCCATTGATATAAAGTTGTCTCCACTCTTTGTCCATAATTATGGTTCTTAGAATTTCAAAGATGGCTTCGTCATTATTGAAATCTAAATACATGAGAGCTGCAACGATGAAGTTCATTCCCTAACCATATGAAACTTCTGAGTCCAAATTACTATAAGCTACTAATATGTCCTAAAGTCTTTAGAGTACTTCCTCCTTCTAAAAATAATCTGAACTCTTAAAAGTTCTATGTACATCTTTGATGATGCATTCATAATTTTTTTCTTTCAATTGTTTTTTAAGATGCTCAAATTAACATGTCATCTGACATTACATTGTTATAAAGTCAAAAACTTGCTTCACTGTTAATGATCTTGTAGTAAATATTGATAATAATAAATTTTTGTTTGAATCATACATTCCTGTCTCTAAAAGATTTTGCCATTCAGAATGAGATAGTACCTGTATGTCCACTTTATGATATTTCAACTCTAACTTCAATTATTCATAGTAATCATCTTCCCAAACATATTTTGGAATATGTTTCAAAATAGCCATTTCATCCTCAACAGTTATTTCATGAGAGCTTTTTTCATCAAATAATGAATATGTCTAACGGTTGCTTTTTCTGAATGGGTTAAAGTTGTGTTGAATCATCTTAATATTTTATTATATAATTAATAGGAAATGAAAAGTGACAGACCAATATATAAAGTTTGCAAATATTGCGAGAAAGAATTTTAACAAAATGAAATCTTCAACCATCAACGATCATGTATTTCCAAGTCAAAAGAAATAAACAAGTCAAATTCTTCAAAGCCTTAAATAAATGCTCAACATATTTAGTCAGAGCAATAGCATTAGTCTTTTCAAAAATCATCATCCTTATAAGTAAGAAATCAAAAAATATCTAGAATAATTAAAATTTTCAAGAAAGCAATGTTGATCTTTAATTGTCTCAGAAGATCCATGATAAATATAATGGTAAAATTATAGTTTTAGGTGTTATACAATTACCTAAAGAGGATAGCATAAGGTATGAGGAATAATAGAAATAAAACATATAATAATAATAACCCTCCTATGAAAGGCAACCTTATCAAAACTGTAATTAACAATAATTCTCTCAATAAGAAGCTTATAATCAAAAACCTAATTTTGAATAACTCTACTATTAATAACCCTAGCAATCAGTCATAAATTAAGTAGATGTATCAAATTTAATAAAATGCGAACACTGCAATTGCCTTTTAAATTCTGAGGACAAAGATTTTCATGAAATGAATTGTTCTTCAGTTATTCGATTTTAAGAACTAATCAAAGACTTAGATTAACCATAAGAATAAGAAATCCCTTCTTAGTCTATCTCATTTATTATAGCCAATAATTAAACAATAATTGCACAATACCTCTAAATTCATTCTGAATGCAAAGATATTATATAAAAAGGCAAAAAACTATTGGATGGAGCTATGTTTAAAAACTTGAAATTTAAGAAAACTTTAGATTAAAAAACTTGCTACTTTTGTTCAGACTACTTCAAAGAAGACGAGATCATTTATAATCTAGAATGCTGCCTCTTAAAAAGTCATAAAAAATGTTTACATAACATGGTCAAAAAAAGTACCAAATGCTATAACTGCAAGAAAGAATTATTTCCATTCAAGGGACAAGTCAAAAGATGAATTAAAACTATTTTACAATGCTTTATAAGAATATTCAAATAATCAAGTTTTTTATTATTCAAAATCTATCTTACAAATTGGACAAGTCGATTAGTCTATTAACCACTTACTCATGCATTTAGCATGAAACCTGTGTATACATGGCAGCAAAAATAGTTCTTCTCCCTTTAAATAGTTCATAAAACAAATCCCACATTATTTAAATTCCTAATCAAGCTATTTGGAATCACAGAAATTTATTCTAACTAAATTTTAAAATCTTATTTATTATACAAGTAATCTAATTAATAATAAGATTACATACTTTTGTTGATCGTTTGCTTCTATTTGATCCAAATCAATCAAGTCCTTGTTGATGAAACTCTAAAAGCTCTAATGGAAACTCCTATTGTCATTAGGCACTATTATTTATTAAGAAATATGCTCTATCTATTTGCCGTTATCAGAATCTAGTAAAAACACATTTTCATATGTTTTATTAGTAAGTGGATCCCTAGTGATTATCTTTTGCAGTATTTTCCCATCACTTTACAATTCTTCATGAATTATTGTAGAAAAGTTTTCTGGTTCCTTTTATTATCCAATCATACTTTACTTATCAATGTAATTTTCATTTGATTAAAATTTATTTTGAGTCTCCTCTATTTATAGTTATTCTATCATTAAATAGGTTTGACAATTAGGATAATGATCATCAATTTGTTCTATAGGAAAAAGCTCATTGCAATATTCACACTTTTTAGTAGTTCGAACCAAAATAGATTCTGTTTATAGATCGTTTAATTTCTGCTATTATTTTACTGCTTATGGAGCTATCTCTCTTTTAAGTTAATAAGAAAATTCTTCTTAAAGTTATTTTTCTAAACCTGGATTTTCAACTTTTTAGTTCTTATTAAATTTAGATTTATTCGTTTATAATATATTCTATGAGTCATCTGGAAATTCCTCCTATATTTTTTAGAGCATTGATTCTTTATTTTATACAACAGATTAGTAATCAGGGTGATTTTCAATATTACATTCCATTCTATGCGCATACATTATAGTAAGAGGAAATCTTTCCTTACAGAATTTGCACGTTATTAATTCCTATGGTTTATCTTGCATAAAAATATTAAGTATATTATAATAATATATGATTTATAATAGAAAATAAATTTCTATATTTTTATTCTAATAATTAGAAGTCAACCTAAAATAATGATATCTCCATATGTTTTGAATATCTTCTCGTTTTCATAATTTAATTTTTTTTTAATTTAGTTTAATTGTAATAGAATAGTTAATATATGTATAAATAAATAGAAATTAGAGGAAACAATATTATAGATGAAATGAACATTTTGTAATATTTAAAACCTATTACCAACCAGACATAATGTTTAGTGAGAACTATCAATTTCTATAAAAACTTAATCCTCAATAAATTACCTCTAAAAATATAATTATTTTATAACTTAACAAATATATTATATTAATTTGGTAACCCATCTTGTCTACATAGTTTAATGATTCATACATAAATTTAATACAAAATCAAATCAAAAAATTATGATAATCTAAATACACAAAAATATTTGGTTGCAGTTTTAATATAAAATATTGTAAGAACTAAATATAAAGCAAGAAAGAATACAGTTATAAAAAGAACCAAATAAACATTTAATTAAAAAGACAGCTTCAGCTGTTAGAACTGCAAGGGATTAAAAGATGCTTCAATAATTTCGAGCAGGAACAGTTAAGTTGAGAGAAATCTGTAAATATTAAAAATGAACTTAATTGGTGATTAGAAAATGAATATTCTAAACATTACTTAATGAAATTATTGAGTGTTTCCAAAAGGAACTAATATTCTAGAGTTTGTTGTATTAGTATTTAAAAAGAGAGTGGAACTTACTCAGTAGGATAGTTTGAAGATACAAATTGATGTGCAATTGATTTAAGAGGAGTCATTAGATTGTTTGGAGATATTCAGTTGGGTGGGAGGATCAGAAGTGAGAGATTCTTACAAATTTTAACAAGAAATAATATATTATATATATTTAATGTGGTTAACAAAATCGTACTCGTTCATAAAAACAAGAATAGATTATCATATCAGGAAACCTCCTCAGATATAGGAGGGACAACAAGAAATAGTTCAATAACCAAGTCCGAATCAAAAGTGTAAATAGAGATCAGTAAGTGCTAATAGTAAAATGAAAATCAACATAATAAAAGTATAAGAGTAGTTGAATGTTAGGATTTCTACAAGTTGTCAAAGGATGATCAATACATTTATAACTCTATCGAGATAAATGATATTACTTTCATTGAATAAGCGACGAAGGACAATAGAACTCTGGAGAAGAATGATTGGTAAATTATCCTAAAAAATAAATCATTCACAGGATACAAAGTTTAATAAATACATTAATCGATTATGTTGTAGACAATGGAATATGACATGTAAATGATAGAATTAGTTGTAGACGGAGACAATGGTGGATCTTCGTCAGTAATCAGGAATAGAACAAGAAGGAACTAAGAAATCAAAGTTATTAAAAATTGAAAAAGGCTGATACTCTGCATAAGATTCAGATTGAAAAGGACGTGGCAAGAACAATCATTCACGATATGTTTAAGTAAGTATTAGTTTTGATATAGAATAGCATGAGAAATTAATAATCATTAAAAAACATTCTAATCGCATATGCGAATTATGATAAAGAGCTGGGGTATGTTTAAGGACTCAATATCATAGTAGCAAATCTATTAGTTTGTTACGATTTAAGTGTTAATGATTAATAATTAAATGATTTTGAAGTTATGGATGAGGAGAGGGATGAAACGGTGTTCTTTATCTTCTTATACATAATGAAGGATCAAAATTGGAGAGTGGTATTTTTGGAGGGTTTTGAAGGCTTAAGACTCAAGATAGATGTGCTTGAATAGATGATGAAAAAAAAGATACCTGAATTACACAGACATTTCTACGATGAAGGGATTGTAAAGATGAATTTGTATTTAGACTGATTTCTTTCCTTTCTTTTCTCGATTCTATATGACATTATTGATGTACAATATCCCTTGGAGATTTTCAGGCATGATTCTTGATCTTTTCCTAATTGAAGGCGAAGAAATCATACACAAATTGATACTAGCTATGTTGTCATATCACAAAAATAAGTTGATAACCAGAAACTACAGCGACATCAGAACATTCTGTTAAGAATAGCTAGTTGAAAGTTTTTTGGAAATATTTGATGCCTCCTAACCCAATTTAATGGCAATATTGCAAAAACTTAATTTATTATGATATTATATCTATAATTGTGTAATTTTTATGTTACTTAAGTAAATCAATTAAAAGCTTTTTTCCCAACGATAATATAGTCATCATACAGTTTTTTCTTAACATAAGGATTTTTAACCTTAGGTTTCATGTGTGGTTTCGTGATAGGAGGTAATTTGGAGTGCAAACTTCCATCTCTGACCTTCTCGTTCTCATCATCAGATTAATTCAACTTGCCCTCCAACTTCACTTCCAACTTTATTGTACCAGGATAGATCCCCTTATTCAATCTCTTCCTTGGTTTGGCGATATTGATGGCCTTTCCAAATTGAGTACTATCACTTGACTGAGACATAGGAGCATCCCAAAATTCTTCAAAGAACTCATGTCTAAGTGCCTCCTCCGCACTGATTCTCTTAACTGGATCTAGCTACAACAACTTGTAGAGTAAGTCTATGCAATCAGATCCAGCATGTGGAGGGACTAATCTTTCCAATCCTATTCCCTTTTAAGGTTTGAAGTTGAATTCCATATGAGAAGCTTAAGATTTGAATCTGTTCAAGAGTTCAGAATCAGGAGTTCCTAGGATTTTGAAGATCTTATTAATTTGATCTAATTCATTTTCTCCTTGAAATAGGGGTTACAATGCAATAATTTCAAACATCACACTTCCAACTCCCCAGAGATCCATTTTTTGGTCATAGTAACCATCTGTCATCAGACATTCAGGTGCTCTATACCATCTTGTACTTATGTATTCAGTGTATGGATGGGTAGAGTGTATACCTTTGCAACTACCCAAGTCAGCTACTTTAACATTATCATTTTTAATCAAAATGTTTTCTGGTTTAATATCTCTGTGAAAGAAGTTGCGTTTGTGCATGTAATCTAAGGCTTTTAATACTTGATGCATGTATTTTTTAACTTTGGCCATGCTCAAATAGGAAGTTCTATTCTTTATGCAGTCATAAAGATTCATTTCCATTAATTCGCATACCAAAGCCAATCTTCCACTCGGTTCATCATAGAGAACTTCATTGAGTTTCACAATATTGGGATGTTGTTATAATTAGTGCAAGGCTTGGATTTCTTTTAGGTTCTTTACTTAATCCTAAGAATATTTGATCAAATTACCACGCTGTCGAATCGATTTTTCATGCATTTGATTGCAACCAATTATCCAGTTATCATTGATTTAGCTTTCAGGACTTCAGAGAATGTGCCTTCTCCTATTTTGACCAGAATGTAATATTGGTTCATATTACTCAATAAAAAAATAAATTTGATTTTTTTACTAATAAAAATAATTATGGGGCTCATTGAGAAAATCAAGGAAATCGAAGACGAAATGGCCAGAACCCAAAAGAATAAGGCAACTGAGTATCATATGGGTTAATTGAAGGCTAAATTGGCCAAATATCGAACTCAATTATTGGAGCCACCCAAATCTGGCCCAAAAGGCGAAGGATTTGAAGTTCAAAAGTTTGGTAATGCGAGAGTCTGTATGATTGGATTCCCATCTGTCGGAAAGGTATTTACACATCTCTACTTCTAAGTCCACCATTCTTTCGACTCTAACTAAAACTTAATCACTTGTGGCTGCATACGAGTTCACTACATTAACATGCATTCCTGGAGTAATTGACTATAAAGATGCCAAAATCCAATTGCTCGATCTTCCAGGAATTATCGAGGGAGCTTCTGAAGGCAGAGGAAGAGGAAGACAAGTCATTGCAGTAGCCAAGGCTTGTGATCTTGTCTTAATGGTTTTGGAGGCAGACAAGGCTGAGGATCAAAGAAGGAAACTCACTTTGGAATTGGATAAAATGGGTATTAGACTGAATAGGAAGAAACCAGATGTGACCATTACACCAAATAAATCAGGAATGTAATCTAGATTCTCATTACTTTTAGGGTTCGTATTACATCGACTATCAAATTGACCAAGGTAGATGAAAAATTAATTAAGAACATTATGTAAGAATACAAAATTCATAATGTTGATATACTGATCAGAGAGGATATCACAGTCGATGATTTGATTGATATTATTGAAGGAAATAGAAAATATGTCAAGTGTCTCTATGTTTTCAATAAGATTGATAAGATATCTATTGAAGAAGTGGATGAAATTGCCAGAAGGAAAGATCATTGTGTGATATCATGCAATTTGAAGCTCAATTTGGATTTCTTATTAGAGTGCATGTGGGACAAACTCGATTTGGTCAGAGTATATACAAAAAAGAGAGGAAACTAACCAGATTTTTCAGATCCTATAGTTCTTAGTAATGATCGTAATGGTTTGATGGTTAGAAGTGTTTGTGCACAGATTCATAGAGAGTTGGTTGATGAATTCAAGTTTGCTATTGTTTGGGGTAGAAGTTGCAAGTACGTTTTGTTAATCTATTTAGGTTTAATCCATAAAAGGTGGGCTTAAACCATGTTTTAGCAGATGAGGATGTTCTGTAAATTTATAAATCCAAAACTAAGGCCCAATTGGCCAAATAAAACAAATAATTAAAGGGAACAAAACACGATAGGAAAAAGGAAGAGAAGGGAGATAAAAGCTCAAAAAAATGAATGCTGTAATTGGTTCTAAATATATATAATTAAATCAACATAAATTTATTCACCATTCACTCTACTTAAATAATTGATATTTTACATTTCATTCAGCATTCCAAATGTTAAATTACTGTTTTCTTGGTTATTTATTATAAACCAGAACAAATTAGCATTAGTGTTACATTTGACTTTTTAAATTTCTTAATCTTATTTATTTTTGTAATGTCTATAAATATAATCAAATCTCATAAAATTGAAGTACCCAAACAAAGTGGGAAGAAAAAATGTATTGGGATTTGTATGAAAACATCTCAATTGTTTCGATGTATCATAGAATTGTAATTAACATAGCAAAAAGCTTAGATGGGTTTATGAGACTTTTATAATAAACATGCTATCAAAAATCAGAACAATTCATCGATACAAGATAAGTTATTTCAACTACACGATAACTGACCACTTAAAGGACTTTGATGGAATTTGGATTTGTCAATGGAAGAAGCTCTCCTATCAAAAAGAATAGATAACATTAGAGGAGTAGATAAAAAAATTATAAATTTCCGGAGTTATAGTATAAAATAAGGAGATTAAGTTGTGGATGCGGTGAGTGTGGAATGGTTGGCAGAAAGATAAGGAAATTTCATGACATTCTCATTTCAAAAGTCAAAGAGGAGGAAGAAGAACAACCATAAGAAATTGTAAGAAATGGGAAGAAATTAAGGGGAATTTTTAATCAGGTGGCTAAAACTGCTAAAGTGTGCATGAATTTAAGAACTTTGCAATCGGAACGAGAAAGGGATGAGAAAGCGGAGTTTAGTCCTGAGGCAAAATCAAGTGTTTTGGAGCTTTAATGTAAGCAAGTATCTCGAAAGATCATTTAGCAGAACTAAGTGAATCAATTACCATTACTTAAGAAACCTTTAATGAAAGATTACATTAGGAAAATTAACAATCTGAATAATCTAATTGAATAGACTTAACTGATAACTAGTCAGTCTTCGACTCTGATTAGAAATTCAGCGCCTAATTTGGATGCCTTCGAAAAGAGACGAAGAGAAAGTCCAATGTCGAAAAGAGAGCAATCAACTCATAGCTCTCGACAGAAACAAAATGTATACTTAATAAAATCACCTCTGAATGGAATAAACTTATAGAAGTTCAGAGAGTTTAAAATAAAATAATGAAATATATTTAATTTTGGAATTAAAGCACCGATATTGAATAGCAATCTGATCCTCAAGAGAAATCAGGATTCGTGTCTAAGTTTTCTTAGTCTTTTAGATTTCTAAAGCCATGTAAAAAATTAAATAATATTTCAAAGAAAATGTTGTGACAAAAGTGCAGGATGTATAATAAGCAGCAATGAATTGGAAGAATTTCGCAATATTTTTTGGCCTTGGTTTGTGCTTCATGTTTATAGCATTCACATTTTTACCTCTGATCATAGTGTTTCCAGCCAAATTCGGGGGACTATTCAGTTTAGGGTAAGACGTGTATTTAAATGTTATGTAGATCATTAAGTTTATGGATTTCATTGTTCATTATAAAAGGAGGAAAGAACTTTATGAAGATGTTTTGCAACAAGGAAAAATTCATCTATACAAACATTTATGTGATCATGCTTATAGCCACAGTGTACTTTAGTCTGATCCACAAGAATTACATATTCGTGCTCGTGTTTTCGATTGCCTAGGTATTTGAGTACTTAAAGACTTTAGATGATATCTTTGGGCTGGCTGTTTGCGTCTTCATTTCCAGCTGGGATCACTGGAATGAAGTTTATTACAAAATAAATACTTGCACTTATAAAATAGATAATGTCTTTTTGCTTTAAGTCTTCACAATCCAATTCATTTCTACCCATATGAGATGAATAATATGAAATTGCAGTAAGACAATGATGGATTTATATATTTTAATAATATTTTCACCATGATATTGGATTGTATGGAGATTCCTCTATAACATAATTCATCATCACAACTCCAGGGACTCCCATCATTCTCTATATCTCGAGTTCGTGATTCATCATCATTACATCCATCGGAGGTGTGTGATAGTGAAATTGCATGAATGAATAATCCTCTAAGCTAACATCCTATCTCTCTACACATATCAATTGCAGCTATACCAAATTATTGGCGGCCTCTCAGTTGGGATTGGGCAAAACATATAGATGCTAAAATCAGTATGAATAACACCTGTCTCATCTTTGCTATTTTCCCCTTTATTATTAATTATTCACTTATAAATCCGTTTTAAATTTTATATATTCTAATAATCTCCATACAATAGAATTTTTAACACTCCTCTAATTTATCCTTTCTATGGTTCTTTCTCCGTTCTCCTTCATTTCACACTTAAATTGAAAATTTATAATTTTAGCAAAATGATGATGAAAATATTCTACAATTAATTCTTATATTTATTAATTTAATTATGCATCCTCTTTATAACACTACTCTTACAAATATCCCACTGTTAAATAACAAATACCATATGTCAGGTAAAATGAAAAACATAAATGAATTGAAATGATTAATCCAAATAGATTGATCAATAATGCATTCAGCAAAGATATTGAAATTGTTATACCCTATTAGACATTTGGATATTATGTTTTCAAAGTATAACTCAGAATTGATTTTTATAAAATAGTCCCTGAAAAATACCTGAAATATGGCATGATGTAAAATAAATCATTTTATTTTATTTACCTACCAATACTTCGATAACATTTAGGTTTGCCCTTTGTTTCAATTAGTAGGTACTTTTAAAATAGTCTATAAATATTACTATTCATTTAAATACAAGCATTGAATTAATCTCATTCACTCATATAACTAAATAATACAGAATTTACATTAGAGTATGTCAAAATTTATTATACTTAACCCGATTAAGTAAGTAAAATATAAGGACAAATAATCTTTTCATACTAATTAATAAGATACATTGAATAAATATAATAATTAGTTATCAAGATAGAATTTATTAAGACTATACTTATTTAACATAGAAATTCAATTAATATTATAATAAAAATTCAAACAACAAACGTCGTACAACTTCCCTTTGTACTCAATCAAATCTGATTTTGATTGGAAACAATAATTACAATAATTCTGCTATTATTACTATCCTTTCAAGTAGGGAATCAATGTATTTTCAAAAATGAATTCGTAATCCAATTTATTCACTTCTTTCTATTCAATATTTAAAATAAATTTGTACTTCGATTTTTAGATCACTTAATCTATCATTAACCGATTAGACAATCTCATTCAATTAAGAAAATCTATGACTCATTCCTATAATCTTTCTCAATCCCAAAATGAAATTTTGATATTTCTTTTCATATCTAACCTTTTCCAACTGCCCTTATAATTTTATTATAGACAAAACTGACTCTGATTTTTTCAATTCTTTCTTTAATTTACTTACAAAGTCTTCTACAATCTGAATCTTTGGTAAAAGCATTTCTATTGATGGATTCTCGGGTATTTCACTTTCGTGATCAAATATATATTTCTTTATATGATAATCCAAATCTTATTAATCCATTTGATCAATGACCTTAGCAATCTACAATATTTTCTTCTTCAAAACCATAGCTATCGGCTCTTTTGCTCTTAAAGTATCTCTAATAACAGTTGCCTCTTCGTACTCTTCTTTATCAACGTGAATCTGCTTTTTCTTTCTCAAAGCCTAAATATCCTTAGCCAATTAAGCATATTCTAACACTTAAGCCTTATACAAATTTAATTTTAAGTCGCTCAATTCTTCAATAAAACTATCCATACATTCTGCATCGAATCCAACAATGTCTTCTATTTAGTTTCTCCAATTACGCTTCTAAATTGGTTCAACCTTTAGTGGCCCTTATTTTATTTTAATTTCTGGTGTCAGCTATATATTGTTAAGCTAAAGTAAACTACTTTCCTAAAACTATATTTATTGTTAAGAACTCGGTGAATGAAAATGTTCCTAAATATTATAAATTTATGATGTTATTTATGGATTTTACACTACTTATTGTTATTGTTATTAATTTGTTATAGTAGATTCCATTTATATTTATTAAGTTTATTAATGATTTTCGATTGTGCTTTCTATCTCCTCTCCTTCTACAAATTCATCAAATTCTTCATTGTCGATTTTCGTTTCTAATTGGGTACTCTGTACAGCCATCTGATCAGGTTTAAATTAAACATGTTATAACTCTTAGATTGGAGTTTTGGATTCTTCTTGTAAATCCTCAGTTTCGAAGTTTCTGTTTATTACTATATTTTGAAAATTGTATGAACTAATTTATTGATGTTATTATTCAGATTAAAATGCATCATTTGGTAAATCATTATGTAATGATAATAAGTTATTCTACATTAATAAGGGTTCTTATTAAATTGGTTATTATTATTCTTATTTTTCATTTGAAAACTATAACAAAGAATCAGACTATTGTTCGTAATGTTATTCCCTTAAGTTTGGATTTGACTCTTTATTAAAATCAATTAAATGTAATAAATCTTATTTTTATTAAGGTGTAGATGACTCATCCATTTAGTTCACATGCTGATCATTTATGGGAGGGATAACAGAATTTTAATACATCTCGATTAAATTTACATTATTCATATATTTTGAATCATTTTAGGTTTCTTGTTTTAAATCAGTAATTTGCAATAAAGGAGACGGCTATAATGATGTAGGTGTTTCGTTTAGTTCAGATGGAAATGCATCATAAATTGAGGTTAATTATATTTTAGGTTCTTATTAAATAGTTGAAATAATTTATTATTATTATTAAGGTGATATCACATTTCCACTTGTTGGGATTTCAAAATTGATTAATTATTCTTATTATTCTATATTTGCATAATATTAATGTTCTTCATTTTTGTTTGTGCTCAAGATTTAGGGTTGATCTGCAAGCAAAGATTCTTATTTTATTTGAATGGGTTTTTGTACTTCAATAAACTCCCCTTCTTAGAATTCTTCATCTTCATAAGCTTGGGACTATT
Organism: Paramecium tetraurelia; assembly: GCF_000165425.1. Classification (NCBI taxonomy): domain Eukaryota; phylum Ciliophora; class Oligohymenophorea; order Peniculida; family Parameciidae; genus Paramecium; species Paramecium tetraurelia. Next base: position 121,342 of record NW_001799422.1, on the reverse strand, counting down.
ATTATTACTATTATTAGTGTGCATAATTGGAATGACCATTTGAATTAAAGGATTCTAATTAGGTAGGATTATTTTGTTAGGGAATTTGATAAATGGGGCTATGTTAATTATCGTTTTAATTTGTAAAATTTGATTACAAGAGCGGATTTGAATTGAAATGGGATTATTGATTTAATGGCTGATTTTGATACAAACTAGATATATCTGGAATTGGTTAGGTGGTTGGGGATGTATATAATGGAATTTGAGTAACAGCAAATATTGGAGCATTCTATATTTAAGTCTACTCTTATTCTGGTTGAATATCGTTAAAATAGTCATATCTATTTTTGGTGTTTGTAGAAACATAACCATCAAATTGATCATCATCAAATTCCTCTGCCATTAATTTTAATTATATTTTAATAGTATTCATAAGCTAATATTAGAAATTCTGAATTATAATATTATTAAGGTCTTAATATTCATAATCCCTAAACTCTAAACATTAAGTTTGGTAATAGACAAGATTATTGGCAATTAAGATTCTAATATATTACTTTTTAAGATTCATATTATAAAATTCTTTTTATTTTTGGTTGGTCTTTATTATAAGTATTCTATTTGATTGAGAAAACCAATAAATATGTTTAAGATATTTATTAGAAGTCTGCTCAAATGTTGTCTTTGGCCTATTTTCAAAAAGAATCTGGAAACATAATTCTGTAATTCATTTATATATTTATAATATCAAAACTATAAGGCAGTCAAATAAAAAAAAAGGAAATTCTTTGATTTCTTGTTTTTATACTTTAAAGTTGAGTTGATTAAAGATCATAATGAACATTTATATCTCAAACATATATCCATTTCAACAAATTCATGTGAAGTTAGTATTATTATTAATACATAATTATTATTCAGAAATAGAATTATTTGGTAAGAACAAATTGTATAGCATATGACTTTGAGACATAAAATGTACTAAAATAGATATTGTAATCATAAATGACAATGTCAGGATAGAGAAAGAATTTCTCTTTGATTCTAGATTGAAATGGATATGGATCTGGAATTTAATGAATTAAATATGTATTTTGTATAATATTTGATAAAAATATAAAATAGATTCGAAAAAGAAGAGATGAACCATGAAACATTAGATAATAATATATTTATGCAGGTTATTGTAATTCAAATGTATTAATATACTTATTTTATAATAAGCTGATCATTTCTTCTTATTTCCTCCTTTAGCTTAAGTTTAGGCCTTTCCACCAGTGTTCTTTTTCAAAGATTTGAGTTAGGTGCTGAGGAGGGCACTTCTCTAATAAATGATTTATTGATAGCATTACTCTCTTTCTAAGAATCATGACTCTGAATCTGTCAAAATCGTTTAATTTAGCTCTGAGTGCTTTCTTAGCAACCTTCTTGGCGGCAATGGTTTAAGCGTATTGTGCGAATGGATCAGATTTTTTAATTGCCTTGGTAATGACACCAGTTCTGGCTCCTCTTGTTGCACCTTTAAGAATTGATTTTGGTAAGTGTCAATCTTCTGATTGGGATGACTTATCTCTAAACTCCAGTTGTTGGTCCATCAATGAGGACTCTCTTATCATTAAGGATTTCAACAATTGTTGCCAATTTGCCTTCTTAAGGACCATAATTGATTTTGACAACTCTTCCAACTTCAACAAACTTTCCAAGTACCTAGATAGAAAATGAATGCTATATATACCATCTTTAATAAAACAAATTTTTTTATTATTTAAAAATCCTTTTAATCTTTTTAAAAAGAGAATGTAAAAATATAAATTATATTATATATATATTAATATTCAATCAACAGCAGGGCTTTTGCTATTGATTTAATTGATTTTGAGCAGCATTTAATTATACATTAGCACTTTAACTGAAATTCATCTGTTGGTTCGCAAGTAATCCTTAGTCAATGATTTCTTAAATTAAAATTGTGAACAGTTTTTATAAATCTAATACGCTGCTCTACCTTGATTCCCGTACTTTCCTTAGCACAAGTTTGAATGCAAGAGAAAAAGTTATTTCTTTTTGCAAAAGCTTATAAATTCTGATACAAAAGAAGTCTGTTCATCATCACTCACCAAGTCGCACTTATTCTGAACCAACATGAATATAATATTATTTTAATCTCTATATTCTTCTACCATTCTCTTCTATTTTAGAGTTTCCTCCAAAGAATTAGGATCCTTAATGTAACAAACTATGAAACAACCTGCTTGTATTTATTTAAATTAACCACTGCCCCTCTTACATACGTTTTACTGAGAGTATTGTATTTTTCTTAATGAACATAATCCCATATTTCTAGTTGAACACACTACCCATTTGATTATGTCTAATTCCTCATATAATTTCTTCTATTAATATCTGTCTATTAGGTGATATTTATTAATAATAATGTTAAAAGTGCATGCTAAACTTGCCTACTCCTTTCTCTCCTACTACAATCATTTTAATAAAAGGTTCTCTTTACATATATATGAAATTTATTATAATTAATAATGGGAATTACAAAATCAAAATAATATTTACTCACAACCTATGAACTCTAGGAATTTGCTGATCAAGCCAATATCCAGTTAGAAGATGTGCAATGTTTATATAAAATATTTTAAAATCTCAGTAGTCTCATCAAAGATGATGGAGTTATTGATTTCAATGAATTCCATCGAGGATTTCAGAACAAGTAAAATCCATTATCTCCCTTATTATAAAGATCGCAAGAAACCACGAATCTCATTTTCACAAGAATCGATCTCAATAACGATAGAGTTCTGAATTTCAGGGAGTTTCTCTTTGGGTATGCCACATTCCTTAGTCAAAATAAAGCAGCTTAAATTAAATATCTCTTTAAGTTAATCGATAACAAAAACGAGAATGTAAAATTGATAATCATATTTAGGTAATTTCTAAAGACAAGATCATAGAGACACTTAATTGCTTATTACCTAATTTTCCGCAAATTCAACTCACTAGGGAAGAGGTTGAAGAACTTATTGCTTAGGAGTTAGATTTTATTTTTAATAAATCAATGCCCACATTCAAACAATTTAATGAAGACTTAATTGATGAAGTTCAAAAAGAAAAAGAAAAAGAAAAATAGAAAACCTTAGATTATCAATAATTTTACTTTTTCCTATCTGAAAATTCATATATTTTAGAATGGCTCAATCTTCCGAAGATATTTCTAAAATCAAATTGATCTTTAAGTATTTTCATATTATTCATCATTTTATATTGAACAATTTCAATCATGTACTTAAAATTCAAGTATAAATCATCCCATCCATTGTTCCTTTTGAATTATCAATGATGTCTTCTTAAAATCCCTCAGAATTTAAGGTAGAAATTCAATTGGATCACAGAACCAATTTCAAAAAGGAAGAATGATTCTGGTGATACTGAATTTTTGGGATCATATATTGGCTTGATTGTAGAGAATGAATATTTATAAATAAAATTATTAAATAGATATGTCTAGAGCAAATAAATAAGCCGAGTAAGCACCTGCTTAAAATAATAAATAGAAAGGCGCACCAGCAGCTAAACCTTAGAAGCCTAAGGAAAATTATTTGACTCCAGAGGAAATTAATGACTTGAGAGTAATAATATGGTAAAAGATTTTAAGGAAACTTTCGATTTGTTTGATGATGATAAGAGTGGCACAATAGATGCTCATGAAATAAAGAAAGTGCTTGAAGACTTAGGTGTTGATGCAAGAAATAAATTTGTGTATCAAATGGTGCAAGACTTAGAAAAGTAATCATCATCATATATCAATGCTAGTCATGGAGAGTCAATCAATTTTGATACTTTTGTTGATATTATTTCAAACAGATTAGGAAACAATAAAACAAGAGAAGGAGCATAGAAATTGTTCTAAATCTACGATCCTGAAGATACTGGGTTATTATTTTAATCATAAGATTAGTTTAATTGATTTCACAAATTTAAAACGTGTTGCCAAAGAACTAGGAGAAACTTTGAATGATGATGAATTGCATGAAATGATCCATCATATTCACATCCTCAGAAAAACAGAGAGTCCTGAATAAATCTCATTTGAAGAGTTTTATGAGATTATCACAGCTCCAAGAAGATATTGATAAACATAAATAATCCATATATCTATAAATATCAGTTGATTCAATCATCATATGGCACACATTTATCGAAAAATCTAGGAACATACTTATTCAAAACACCATTGAAACCCAAAGCACTTACTCGATCTCTCACATAATCTTCATACTCCTCTCTGTATTACTAAGGATTTCTTGATAAAACCCACATAAACAACATTTCAGGTTCACTCACGATAACCCATTGATATTTCTTATTAATAACTGGTCCCAATTCAATTATCCAATAATCTCCTCCTCCTGCTTATCCTCCATTTAAAAACACCTTCAATTTGGCTTTATGAGATAAATCTGGGATCCTAGCATATCCATCAATAGATTTTATTGGTCCATCACCAGCCCCATCTCTTTAAACATTATAAACACTGAGATCTCCACTGGCCAATGCACCGTATCTAGCTCTATTACAGAATCCATTTTTCTCGAATGTTGTATGAACCCAAGGACTACTAGCAACTTCAAACCAATCGCCAAGATATGATTCGACATCATAGTCGTCTACTACATCAATAGCTAAACTTAATGCTATGATTGCAAATATGAGAACTAATTTTTACATTTATTAATAGATAGAAAATTAGCAGAATATGAGTTTTAATTTCAAAAATAAGAATATTATTATTCTTAAAAATTGATGCTTATACATTTTATTCCATTAGTAATTATAATTGTTGATGAATCCTATCAACAATATTTTAAATTGAAATAATTAGATATTCTACTTAAGATTTTTTTATATTCACTCTCTTATTATTGTATTTGAAAGAATAAAATTATGAATAAAAATCATAGAAAATAGAATGAGGATTTTGATGGTAACGCAGATTTAGAATATTACATATCCTTTATTAATAAAATCTTCAATTTGAGATCAAATTATAATAAAAATTAATATATATGTATTTTTAGAATGCCCAAAAACTTTTAATGAAATTTCTTAATTTATATGTATTATTATGTCTAATAATCAATCATCGAACACCCTTTAAGACATTTTATACTGCATCAACAATTTATTCAGTTTTAGGGAATGCCATAGCCTCTAAATTAAAAGCATAAGGAGTTGGTATTTCTACACCAGTCACTCTTTATATTGGTGCATCCAAGTATTTGAATGCTCCTGCCTCCATAATTAATGCTGTAATTTCAGCTGAAATGCCAGACTGTGGCCATCCTTCTTCTACACACACTAGACGACCTGTCTTTTTAACGCTTTCAAGAATTGTTTCCCTATCTAATGGTCTCAAACTTCTTAAATTAACTACTTCGCAATTAATTCCTTCATTGGACAGTTACTCAGCTGCCTTGAGAGAGTATTAAACCATTTTTGAAAAGGCTACTATAGTAACATGATCTCCTGGTCTCATGATCTTGGCTTTTCCTATGGGTGCTAAATAATTAGGATCTCTGGCTTCAGCTGAGAGTTCAAAGGATTCACTATAGAGGATTTCATTCTCTAAGAATACTACAGGGTTTGGATTTCTCACAGCTGCTTTGAGAAGAGATTTGGCATCGTCACAATCATAGGGAGATAACACAACCAATCCAGGTACATTACTATACCATGAAGCAAAACATTAAGAATGTTAGGCTGCAACATAAGCTGTAGCACTAAAGACTTATAAATCTTTGATCTTACCCATTGATTCCTCGAAAGACTATTGAAGCCTTCTAATCACCAGCACTCATATAATGTGCTTTAGCTGCAGAGTTTATTATATGATCGATAGCTTGCATTGCAAAATTCCAAGTCATAAACTCAACGATAGGTTTCAATCCATAAAGGGCTGCTCCTACAGCTATGCCTGTAAATCCTGCCTCAGTAATTGGTGTGTCAATAACTCGATCTCCACCGTATTTTTAGAATAATCCTTTTGATACTTTGTAGGCACCCTAATATTGTCCCACTTCCTCTCCTGATTTATATTAATATTAAATCGTATACCAAGTAAAAACACATTTGGGTCATGAGCCAATTCTTCATCCATCGCTAGGTTGATAGCTTCTCTGACTGTCATTTTGATGGGGGTATATTAGGTTGAAGGATGAACATGGGTAAATTTAATACTTGGGTGATATGCATAGCGTAATTTCAATAAATGTTTATACATTAAATTTTATGTTTTTTAAATATATAGTATAACTATATGATTATACCTACAATTTTACTGATAAATGAAAAATTAAAGACAATTATTCCAAATCTCATTTGAATATTCTATTTATATGATGGTATACTTTAAAATAAGATTATTACGTATCCCTTATGCAAATCAGAATCAATAAGCCATTCTGCTTTATAAATACTCTTAAGGATCTAAAAATTTTATCGAATAGAATTATGAGATTAAAGCTATCACAATTTAGATGATTTATTAACAAATAAAGATTCTAAGAAAGCACATCAAAGAATTTATTCCAAAACCGATGTAGATCATTTGAATAACGAAATTCTTCATAAATGTTATTGATAAATTTGAAGTATTGGAGATTGAAACAAATGGCCTAGATCTGAGATTATGTTTAAATTAATATTATAATAAAATGTCAAATAAAAATAATTAATTTTATAAAAATTATATATAAAGCTTCCTTGAAAGTTTTACAGTGATGTAGTAGGAAGCATCATGCAAATGAGAGTGTCCAGATCGTCTGTATAATAATATATAAATAATTTAATTGTCTTTCTTAAATCTTGCGTCATAATCACTATTAATACCTCATACTTTATCACTCACATTTAGCTTTAATGGGTAAAAAAGTAATAATATAATGAGCTTTTAAACCACAGAAGAGAGACTAATGGATTCACCAAAAAGGACCGAAAGTACAGATATACACTCTGACAGTTAAAAAGTTAAGAAAGAATTGAATTCCTTTTTTTTAGGGGTTCAATAAACTTCTAAAGTATTCCAATTATTAATAGATTTAAGGTTACAAGGAAGTATATTGACACTAAAACACATGGGATATAGTTATATTACCAAGAATTCACTCCTTAGTTTATTGATGCTTAAGTAATAATTGTGCATGGATTTGGTGAACATTCAGGAAATTACAATCAAGTATTACACCTATATCTAATTTTAGTTGACTGATTCTTTTTTACTCAATAATTTTAAAGTTCATCTTTATGATTAAAGAGGTTTTGGATTTTCAGGTGGAATAAGAAGTAAATCTACTATAGAAGAGATGCATATGGATCTTGAAACCATTTTAGACTAAGTTGATAAATCAATACCATTGTTCATATTTTCTCACGCTTTGGGAGCAGCAATTGTAATCAGTTTTTGCTTGATGAATCCATAATTTGAAATACAAGGACTTATTTGCAGCAGTGCTCAATTTAGAGTACCACCAAGATATGGAAGAATAAAGATGATCACATTACAGATGATGGCTAAAGTATGTCCAGATTTATAGCTTAATACTTATCATAATTTATCCTTTGCATCCAAAAATAACCATCATATTAGAAAATTAGCAATAGATCCTTTAATTAGCCCCTTCATGAGCATCCAATTTGCTTTGAATGTGCTATAATTTTAATAATACATTTTACCTAATGCTAGTTAATTTAAAATTCCTATCTTAATATTACATGGTAAGCAAGATAAGATCTCTTCGCATCTAGACTCAGTAGATTTTTACATGTAAATTCAATCCTAAGAAAAAACAATGAAAATATTCGAATAGGGTTTTCATGAAATGCATAATGATTCTGAATGGCCAAAGATGAAGACAGTTATATCTTAATGGTGTTAAAAAATGATTAATAAAGATATCAAAATGAATTACTTGAAGGAGTACAATCGAGGTGTCATTGTCTAACAATATAGATCTAAAATCAGACTTTTAATTTCTATTCTTTTAATTGTAATAAGAAGGTAACATATAATTTATATTATTAGAAAACTTTCATGCTTGAAGGCCAGTACTAAAATAAGTTTAATAATATTTATGGAATTGTTGCTCAGATTATTCACACCTCAGTGATTTTGATATTATGTTTATACTAATTTATTGCGTAACCATTAATAGTATATTATATTTAATTTAAATTTGCATTAATAATCTAAAAATTTATATAAAAATTAAATAAATCTATGCCCCATAATGATCATTTGAAAAATTTGTACTTATAATCATATTAAATGGGAGTCAAGGGAATTAATTTGAAACTGAGAGTGATTATTCTTAATCAAAATTAATTAAAGTAATATCAATTTAACCGATATAAATTTTTAAGAGTTGTAAATCATAAGGATTAAAGCTACAGGGTTCTTCCAACACATCTTTTTAGAAAATACATTGAGATATCTTTAACACCTCAATATTTATATCGAAACTTAATAAATCCTTTCTTTTATGATATCTATTTATCTTTTAATTGAGAAACCAATGACATTTTGGGCTCGATAAAAATTAATTAGGTGCCATTAAAAAAACTGTTAATTTTTCATCATTTTTTAGTATTAAGAATACAATAACGGAATTCTTTAAATAAGAAGGATATAAAAATCATATTATTATAGAAGGAACGTCCAAAGAACTTTAAATCTTATTGTTCTTATTAAAACTAAATAATATTTAATAATTTATACTAAAAATTAGAAATTCTATTATAAGTTGAAAAAACATATTAATAAGTTAGTTGAGTAAAACAACCATTGGTTTACAAATATGAAAATTGAGCCATTAAGATTGTAAAAAATAATAAATTTATAAAAATTAGAAATTTTAGTCATGAAAAACAATCAAGAAATACATCACTTTCTTCATTCGGCTCCTTTAATATTAATAAAATTAATTTACTTCTTAGAAGACATATATATTAGTCTCGCTAATAAATGAAAAATGTTTGCTTATAATTTCATTCACAAAAATTTGTTCCTCCTTAAAATAACAACAAATCATACATTATCGTTTCCAATCCATTTTTATCCTTTCCATACAAAAATTTGTAAGGCTAAGTTATTAGTTTCTTTTAATAATATAACTAATTAAGATTAATCTAAATCTTCTAAATCAAAAATGTGTAAATATTGATCAGAATTAGGATAGAGATAGAAAACAGTCTTTTCAATCTGAGCTTCTTCTGTTCTATCAGAGCTGTATAATAATTAATTTTCTTCTTTTTCTTTATTGAATTCATCTTCTTCAACTTCATTATACCATTCATCCCATTATCTGATTTTTCTACAAACAGACACTTGCTTACCAACAATCCCCCATAAATTCCAAAATGCTTATGCTTCATCATTAGCTTTGATCAATGTAGGTTGAACCTAAGGTGCTTTTTCATATTATATTAAATAATTCGAGTAATCTATTGCAAATTAGATAAACCTAGATATAAAATATATATTGTACTTTTCTTATTACTTACATTCTGGACCTACCCAGACAAAAAGTTCATGTTCTGATTATATCAAAAATACTCCTCTACTATCGAAAGTCTTTTCCAATTTTTCTGAAAATAACTATTCCATCAACATTCTACAAACTATACTTTAATGTCCACTAACACCTCTCCCAACTGCAAAAACCCTTGGAGATATTGGGATGCTATCGTATTAAGCTAATAATCTTTTTTAGAACAATAATAATTGGACTGTAAATCCCATATTAGGTGATGCTACTCCTCTATTTTTCTTGATTATATCAAATGCTTATGAATATGTAATTTATTATGATATTATTAGATAGGCTATGCATAAGGAGACAGATCTCGAAACTCCTTAAACGCAGTGAATTAAAACCTTTCCGTTGTTTTTCTTTGCATTTTCGATTATAGCAATAGCTTCATAAAATATGCATTCTATGTTCTCAGTTTTAGAGTCTTTTAAATAGTATGTTTAATATTAGAAGTCATCTTGGAATTTATTCTTACAAACATCTCCTGCACAATTAATCACATGAGTGACTCCTATCTATTTTAAAATTTCTCGATTATAGGCAATTTACTCTCCTCCTACAAACAAAAAATCTGGAATAACTGAAGAACATTATTCAGAAAAATATTATATCTTTAATTTCTTCCTATCTGTGTCTCTTATATCAAAATTATATCCATTTGAGTCTTCCTGTTCAATATCCTTATATGTTGTGATATCTCTTTGGAATTTTAAATTATCTAGATGCAATTTCATGGGAATAGCTTTTTCATTTTCTGAATTCTCAACTACTTCAACCAAAGGAAGCCAAATGTTTAATTCTTTTGAATTTTTCTTGCAATTTAAATTCAGTTTTGGTATATTAAAACTCGGCACTTTATTTCTTGATTAATCATGTAAATTTATTTAAACTGAATTGCCAAGTAGTTATGCTGAATTAGTGTTCTCATCATCTTTATTTTCTTTAGAAATACTAGAATGTGTATTAAAACTTTATAGAGAAGGAGAAATAGAATCTTAAATTTCATTTGAATCACATCTTAATTTTGTTTGATCATAAACGATCATTAAATCCTTAGGTTAAGCTTCATTGCAAAATTATTTTAGCTATAATTTCTATTTTTCAACTGATACTTCTTCTACTTTGGACGAAAGATATTAAGGCAAATCCATTTAAATAAATTATTAAGCGTAATCTTAAGGCAACTCTTACTTCTATGCAATTAAACCAGCTAATTTTGAAAATTCTTTCTTTTTATCAGGAATTGGATACAAAAAATTTAATAAGTATATTGTTTATCGTATTTAATTTTAACTTATTATATTTGGGGCTTAAGTTTAAGCTCCGCTTTACAATGTTATGATTTAGCCTTTTGATAAATTCTTATTTTTTATTGTACATCCATTGAAGAGAATCTCCAATAAAGGGTCTCTTCCATTGTTTAATAATTACTCTAATTCAAATGCATGTGATAATGCTTATGCTTTAATTAAAGGATTCGCGGTTTTTCCATTCCAAACAAAGATCATATACTCAAAAATGTTGGAAGTTGATGGGTTTAGTTGTCTTTAAGGCAATAAAAAAGATTCAAGGTAGCTTTCAGATAATGCTACTGGACCTTCCAATCCTCTAGGAGTTAAATTTGAGTGGGACTCTACTATTCCCCACATCTAATGGGGAAAGTTCGTAAATTAATTAAGCTCTACGTCTTATTTATAACAGTTTACCTTCATGAACCTTTTTGTAAACTAACAATACTAGATAACATTCATTTGATAGAAAATTAAATCCATTTGTCTATATTTAGTTTAGATTGATTGGTTCAGATTTTACCTTCTTATTAAAGAGTTTGTCTTCATAAAATTTCCAAATCTGTCATTTTTGAAATAATTATACTTTCAAGTGCTAAGTTATAGAGTTCGGAATGTTGTTATCGAATTTAACCTTCTCTATTAATTTAATATTTAATTCTAAAATGTCTTCTAAATTTGAAACATGTTTTTCAATACTCAATTTAGGTCCCATTGTTTATATAATTATTAATCATTATTTTTTTATGGTATAAAATAATTTATATAATATTTCATATCTTATGTTTGGCTAAAAATATTATTATCATAAACTATGATTTATTATAATGGATGATCATTTAATAGACCATTTATTAAGAATTTGTTAAATTTTTATTATATCTAAGATTAACAATTTTCAGATTATAAATATTATTATTATCATTAGGAGATATACAGACAGCAGAATTAACCTAAGGATTAATAGAATGAACTAAAATATTTTAGCTTATAGAATTGAGTTATTCTGTTACTCTTATTTTTATATTAATATTTGAATTCCTTAAGTATATTATATTTGATATTAATAAATAATGATGATGTGGAATTAAATTAAATTTCTTAACCAGAAATCTTGTAACACATCACTTTTAAGGAATTAATTAATGAGTTGATTTTCTAATTAAAGTATATGTTTAATCACCAATTATTTCATATTATTGATATTATTTATACTTTATATAATAAAGAAAAAAAATAATATTAATGATTACAATTTTAAAGAATACATTAATAATTTATTTAGGTCTTCTTGGCCTAAGTATGATCAGCATTTTGTTTGTTTGTTTAGATTCTGAATATGAAAGTCAATGTCCATTGATTGCAATAAAAATTTTGAGAAGCTTGACTGTAATACCAATTGTGAATGAAGTGAAGATGATTATAATTCCATTAATCAGAGAATTACCTCCAAATTTGGTTCGACCATTAATATTGAGTTCATTGATGATGGCTGTTGCTTTCCTCATCTCGATGATTTATAGTACTCTGTAATTTGTTGTTTTAATTTTATAGTAAGATTACGTATAGTTTAATAATGAACTTATTTTACATCATATTAGTAGTTCTTATCATATCGGTATGCCTTGGTATTTCAATGAATTCCATACCTGTACAACAAAATTTTTAATAGTACTTTGAGTACATCAAATTATTATACTAATGAATTATAAAATCAATTATTTCTCTATATTTTTTATTAAATACTATAAAAATTATTTTTGAAACTTATCAAAGCAGAGGTGATCTATTCTTTTTATAATTTAGTTTATATCCTCAAAATTTTGGGGTAATCATAAATTAACTTCATTAATAAAACTTCTTGCTAAAACATGATGAGACTAAAAAGGATTTTAAATAAAAATTTAGATGCCACCTGAAAATTAATATAACATAAACAAGTGGGAGTTTAATTTAATAGATATGAGATATTATTGAAATTATATTATGAGAAATCTAATTGCGCTTAATATGCAGTTAAAATATAATTGAATAAAAATGAAATGTAAATTGGAACTATTAAGAAACATCCTCCATACTAATGGAATAGATGATATTAAACACAAAAAAGCATTTAAATCAATTTTATGAATTCTTAGCAATTGTTTTGGATTTTTGTTTAACTTCAAATTGAAATGCAGCATCCCATTCTTAGTCTATAGAAATACTTTTTCATTTTATAATACTTTTTAATATAATAGATGGTTTAAATCATATTAATTTCTCCAAAGTATAAATAGAAAATTGAAAAATGAATTTTGTTTTTATGAAACCACTATTATATAATATTATTAAATATTATGAACGTGTGAGTATAATTGCAATTATTGAATGAATTTTATCATCTATATTTGTCATCCAAGTTCATGTAATTAATTTATTAACCATTCTACCTATTTGAATTGTTCTAAATTTGGAGCAAAATTAAAATATATAGTTATGACTTATTCTATAATATTCTAGTATTGCCAAAATTATCATTCTATTAGGGAAGATGTAAAAAATTAATTTAACAAAACGAGAGGTTTCTTTTTTGATAAATATGCGTACCATTTTTCTTTTGATAATTAATCATGAATACTCTATAAATACTTGTTGTATTTTAATCACTTTTATAGAAATCTAAATACTTCTTATAATCCAATATATAAATAAAATTATATGAGAAGAGTCGAGAGATTTGAAAATGCTGTGCTCAAATTTATTGAGATAAATCCTGAAGAGCAATCCACAAAAAGAAGGTTCCACTCTTAATTGCCCTCACTCTAATTAAGTCGTGTTACAGTTGGAATGACAGACACAGAAGAAAGCCCTTACGTCTTTAAATAATTTGGATAACGTAATCAAAAAAATAAAACTCCAATTCCCTTCTTTAAACCTTTCAATATAAATACTGATTATACCCAACGGATAAAGACTAAAATTTTACTTCGAAAATTTTAAGCCCTAAAAAAGATAGGAAATTCTTCATTTAGATGAGAATGTATATTTAAAATTACTATTAAATTAAATAAAAATTAATTGTTTTCATACCTTGTTTGCTCCTGCCTTAGGGAGAGGACTATTAGTCTTAATTTTTTATTTTCATGAAGCCTTTCCCCATAAAAACTTGATTACTATAAGGCAACGCCTAAAGCAAATAATAATAATTGTATCTAAGAATATGGAAAATAAATTTCAGACGCATCAATAGAAAATAAAAATCTTAAATCTCATTATTTCCTAGTTCTCTATATGAAATATTATTAATTCGAAAATATTGAATAACCAAAGGCCTATTTATTTCAAAATAAATACAAATATTGAATTCTTTCAAAAGCAAATGACTTATAAATTTAAAAAGTTTCTTTAATAAAAGATCTATATTAAGCATCTATAAATTTGTCTGCGTTAAATAAATCAACCAAATCATATATTACTATGGTTCACTTATTTTTTACTACAAAATCTATTAAAATAAACATGAACTGATAAAGTTTCTTTCAAATAATAGTCTGAGGAGTTTGATCATATCTCGAAAAACAAAATGCAATTATTCTAGTATTGATCTTCTAGGAGTATTTCTGCTGTTATTAATTTTTTTTTCTAAAATTTTATTCAGAACACTATCCGTTTCTGTGTCTAAAAAAAATAAAGGACGCAAACAATTTCATTATTAAAAATGGTTTAAGTCAAGTTCATAGTCTTGTTAATCTGTGCATTGACAGTGACCTAAGGTATCTCTTAATTTTATGTCAAGCTTTTGAAGCTGAGGGCACACTCTTGTCAATGTCATTAAATGAGATTAGCAACCTCAATTTAGGGGATGTTAATTGTGAAAACACATCTTAGCAATAGTTTGTGTAGTTGGAACAAAATCTCGAGTCATGGGCCGACATCATTGATCATAAGGATGACATTTAAAAAGATATCAACACTTTGAAATAATTGGAAGTCATCTTGCTTTAAGTCAAAAAATAAACATAAAAGAAATGTATTTTAGTTTATTTTATTTCTAGAGATTGCTCCATAACAATTGAAATAAATAAATTAAGTTGTGACTAAAAAAATTAGGTCTTTAGTTCTTCCATAAACAGCTAGCAAAATTGGACAAGCACACTGCGATGAAATTGAAAGACAATTAGAGAGATTAAGTAGTGATAATGAATCAGAAAGAAGTGAATGTTGTGATGCACTTTTGAAATTGGCTACTTTCCTAATTAGATAACTATCTAGCATTAATTAATAATGCCATCAAAATCCAGTCACTGTCATTAAAATCAAAGGATAAATCAAAGAATTACATATCATCTAAGGAGGATGTGGAGGAGGACAAACTATTGACATTCCTATGGGAGGATCTGATGAAAAATGCGATAAACCAGAAACACCAACAAAACCTGCAGATCCAACTACTCCAGATACCCCAACAGATGAACCAGTTCCAGATCCTGGAAAAGAAGAGGAGACTCCAGCAGAAGAGACTGAGACTGAAACTGAAGAAACTACAACAACACCAGCTGAAGAGGAACTTCACGAACCAGCTGAAGAAGAAGAATCATTTGAAGGTGGTGAAAAAAATAATACTACTCCTGTGGATCTACCAGAGGCTGGAGAGGAAGGGGAATTCTGGCCAGAGGAAGAATTTAACCCTGAGGATGGACCATAACCTGAAGATGAAGGGGTTCCAGAAGATAAACCAAAAGATGGACCAAAAAGTAGACCACACAGTAAACCAAGAAGTCGACCAAGTAAACCTGCAGCACCTTAAGCTGGAGAAGAAGAAGAATGGTTACCTGAAGAGGAAGAAGACACTCCAGTTGAAGGAGATACTCCAGCTGAAGGAGATAAGCCAGGTCGTAGATCAAGTAGACCAAGAAGTCGACCAAGTAAACCAAGAAGTCATCCAAAAAGTAAACATGCAACACCTTAAGGTGGAGAAGAAGAATGGCTACCTGAAGAGGAAGAAGACACTCCAATAGATGTCGATGTAGATACCCCAGAAGAAGGAACTCCCGGAGATAGACCACACAGTAAACCAAGTAAAGGAAGAAGTGGACCAAAATCAAATAGTAAAAGTGCAAGACCTTAAGCTGGAGAAGAGGAAGAATGGTTACCTGAAGAGGAAGAAGACACTCCAGCTGAAGGGGATAACCCAGGTGGTGGACCAAATGGACCAAGAAGTGGACCAAGTAAACCAAGAAGTCGACCAACTCGACCAAGTGGACCAAGAAGTCGACCAAGTAAACCAAGAAGTCATCCAAAAAGTTAACATGCAACACCTTAAGCTGGAGAAGAAGAAGAATGGCTACCTGAAGAGGAAGAAGACACTCCAATTGATGTCGATGTAGATACCCCAGAAGAAGGAACTCCCGGAGATAGACCACACAGTAAACCAAGTAAAGGAAGAAGTGGACCAAAATCAAATAGTAAAAGTGCAAGACCTTAAGCTGGAGAAGAAGAAGAATGGCTACCTGAGGAAGCTTGTGAGGAAGAAGGTGAAGAAGATGGCTGGGTACCAGGTGACATTCCAAAAGATAAAAATGGAACATCTACAATTCCTGATATACCTGAAGGTGAAGAAGATGTAGGTGAAGAAGGACGACAAGAAGATGTAGGTGAAGAAGGAGGGGAAGAAGATGTAGGTGAAGAAGGAGGGGAAACTCCAGCTGATTAGACTGAAGAAAGTCCAGATTAACCAGAAGAATAAGAAGAAAAGTAACGATTATTATAATGAAATTAGATGTTAAGAAACTGTTGAAATTACTGCAACCAATGCAGCTGATATTATGTGTGCTTTAGGATAATATTTGAGTTAATTGGCTCACGGAGGATCACCTTCTGATAGTCCAAATGCTAAGAAGGTTTGCTTCTGCTTGAAATATGAACCAGGTATATAAAATTTTAATTCTAGATAACGCTGATCCTTCATTGCTACAATTAACTTAAAAAGTAAGCAAGAAATAAAGAAAAAGATAAGATGGCATGTTGAAAGCATTAATTCCTAATAGGAGAATTTGAATATGAACAAACTTTTTTTATTTATTGATTTAAATAAAAAAAGTAAACTTGTCGATGTATTTTCAAAGTTCTTTAATAATTCTTTCTTAATTAATTAATATTTGATTGTAAATGATATGGAAATAGAAACTCAATACTCGTCAACCGTATCTTTGGTATCCAATTAGACCATATATCTAAATTTAACCTTGGTTTCGTCGTATACTATATATTCATTGTGTTATAAATAGTATTAGATTGGATTGCCATCCTTGTCTTTCTTTTTAGGATCTGGATAATCTATGCATTATCCAACAGGAACTTTGCAGCCATTTGATAGAATGACGGATTATTTGTAATCAGGTCCTCTTCTTCCACATCCCTTTACAGATTGATATTGTTCTAATGATATAAATATAGCTAAATACAAGGTAAGTTTTGAACATTATCTGCTTGGTAAAGCTCTTATGATTTACCAACTGCAACTTCACAAAGTAACATGTATCTATATCTTTGGATTTCTTCTTATTCATCTTTGACTACTTATTATTATCTATTCCAATGTCCGCCGCCGCTTTAGAATAGACCATTATAGGCATTGTAATGAAGTGACCAATCGTCTGTGTAACCAAAAGACTTTTAGAACATATCAGCAAAATAGATTCCTTTGCCAAACATTGATCCTGTATTGAGAGCCCAAGGTGGTGCAACTAATAATTATGTCTATAAATTTACCTTTGAGTCCTTAGGCTAATATACCCATAAAGTTTGAAATTTTTGAACCATGCCAAAGCAATAATCTATTATGTTGTTTATTATTTTCAAATCTTTCAGCTTCTCCTCTTCTCTCAATAGCAAAAATGTTAGATATTTTAGGAGTTGAGGATTGATTTATATATTAATCAATCAACTTAAATTCTGGATGTTCTCGATGGAGAGTAATTACTCTAACATTAAGTGCATTGAAGCAATAGGTGAGTGGATTTAAGGATTATTTCACCAAGTGAGCTCCCAAAAGAATCTTTGATGTGATTTCAAAATTGAGCAAAGTTTCAATTAGTAGTAGCTTTTGATTAATTCCTTCAATCGAATCCAGAGGAGGTAGAGGTTCTGTTCTTAACTCAACCATTGGGATTAGTTCATAAAACCGACTTGATTTATCGGCTATTTCAGATGATATATTAGATATCTTCTTAATATCCAAGTCTCCCTTCTATCTAAGTTATTTTAGTTCTTCAACGCTGTCAGTTAATTCATTAAGAATAGCTTTGCCAACTTCCAATTGTTTTCTATCAAGTCTTTCAATAGGCAAGAAGTCCATATCTACATGGAATTATTGTAAATCTTTCTAATATAATTTGACCTGAATGAACTACAAAATGAATCTTTTTATAGTATTATCCAACTTGCATGGTGGATAAGGAGAAGTCTTACTGAAATCGAAAGGACTTAATAAAGTTTTGTAATTCTTCATCTTTTTCACATTCATTAACTGATATTTACCAGGTCTTTTAACAAATTCTTCTTCCCCAGTTTTAATCTTTCTCCAATCATTGCCACCTGTTTTATTTTAAAAGATCTTATTAAATTCTTTGATTGCTTCTTCGGAATTTTCGAAAGGAGTTTATTAATGTTATCCTCCAGTTCCTATTCTGCCCCATCTAGTAAATAAGACATAAACATTTCGATTGATTTCATGCAAGACCTACATCTTATAAAACACATTTTCTGAATATTGCCCATTTCCAATATCAACTTTGGTCATCAATAAGGAGTATGGACCTATTTCCTTGTCTACTAAGACTTCAAGTTTTCCAGTTAGAACAGCATATTGATCAACTTAATTTTTAAAATCTTACTTTGAATCATCCAACTATTCTCCATTTAAGTCCAAAAACTTTTAGGCATCAGCCTCTACATCAATTTCCTCTTCCACCCATTAAGCTTATGAGATTACACTAGTTGGAAGTCTTGGTTATTTAGATTTAACATTCTTGACAGCTGAGAAATTCTTAAGAATTCCTGCCATAACACCAGAATCCTAATCAACAGCATAATCTAAAGCAGTTTTTCCATGGCTATCAATCAGATTCACATCAAAGATTTTTCCTAAGACTTCTAACATCTCTGTATTTTCATATGAACCAAATTCCAAAGGCTAAACAACATGATGAATAGGTGATCTTTTATTTTGATCTTAAATGTGGGCTTCTTTTTTAAATTTAGGATGATGTAGAATGAAATTAACTAATTTCATAGAGTTATTCTTAATTGCAAGAATTAAAGAGGTTTCTCCTTTTTCAGTTTTCTCATTAATATCACAACCTGCATCAGTAAATTTAGTGAGAAGGATTTCATCTTCTACGTGATATTCCTAGATTAAATATAATAAAGGAGTAAGTGAATAATCTTTCTTATTAACTTTAAATTTAGTATTTAAATTAACATTGCTGCTTGTCCATAATCCCATTTCCACAAAATCTGCAAAAACTTTATAGTTATTTTGCAATCTAATTGAGAAGGGAGTGTTTTTGTCAGAATTAAAAGCATTAGGATCTCCATTTCTATGCAAGAAATATTTAATCATTTAAAGGAAATCATTTTTACATGCATAATGTAATGGAGTATTCATTTGATTATCAGTCGATAGATTATCAACTCCCCTTCTGGATAATTCATCTGCAATTAGAATTGCCATATCTTATCCACAATTTCTCCCTTTGATTGCAAAAATGTGGAATAGATTTTAATGGTTTTGGTTATACTTTTGAACAACTGAATCCTCCTTAACTTTCAAGAGTAAGGTTCTAACTAATTTGAATTGATCTTCCATCATTGCATCTTCTATGGCTCTTTGAAGATCATATCCATCAGTGATCAATAAGTATGCAACACCTTGCCATCCTTATTTGATTGCTAATTTAAAATACGAATAAGTTCCAGCAGGGAATTTAGTTGGTTAAGACAATTAATTTAGTTAATTGCTCTATCCAAATGCACTTCTGGTTGCTACTTTTCCTTGAGGTTAAAGTCTATTACCAAAGAACATACCACCACTATTAAATGCGTTGTTATTAACATCATTTTCAACTGGATTTGATTCTCCTTCATCTTCTGTTTCTATTTCTTCTCCTTTATCTCTTCTTTCCTGTCTTTATCGCTTCTCTTCTTGCTTCACCTTTTCTCTATCAATCACAATTGCATCTCGATTAACGTTGGCCTTATTGTCGATAAGCATAGTGCAGAAATTAGAATGCCCACTTATGAAGGCTAGACCCAAGGGAGTGTTTCCATATTTATCAACATCGTCTACTACAGCATTCATTTTAATCATGTATCTGCCAGAAATTACACTACCTCTCAAAGCAGCATAATGCAAAGGAGACCTTTTATAAAAGTCTAAGCAATTTACAGAGCAATTTTTATCTGCTAAAATTGAGGAAACTGTTTCGAAAGGATCGATTTCAGAGAATTCGCTATGTTTGTTTATCTTTGTGAAAGCGTAGAATATAGGAGTTCTTTATAAAAAGTCAATCGCACTGGTATCAGCTCCATTCATAATCAAAAGGTGTTCCATCTCAAAACTTGCATCTGCTTAAGAATTAGAAGAATTGATAGCATGATGCAATGCTGTTCTTTTATACTTATCTTTGAAATTTGGATCAGCCTTAAATTTAGTCAAAAATAGTTCAACAATTTTAATATTATTGGCTTTAACCCACTTTTACAACGGAACTTCATTACTTTTGTTTAAGTTATCTATGGATCCTCCATTTTCTAACAAGGTTTCAATAAACCAGTTCAAATCCTCGTAGTATCGTGAGGCTAATATGCTAGTGGGAGTATTGAAATTTCCATCCCTAACTTTGATATCGATGTGATTTAGGACATACTTTAAGAATGTTTAACTAGTTTCTTATTCTCTGCCACAAATTGCAAACAAATTGCATGTTCCAACAAATAAGTGAATTGGGTGTATATCATTATGAGTAGCTACTTTAAATGAGATGTTGGAAATTCTTTATAATCCCTAAAGAAAAGAAACACTATGAAATGATTTAAACACAAAATGTGCTATGGTGTAGTTACCTTCACTTATGTAAGGATCCTCTTTAACATCTTGTTAAGTAGCATCTGGCTCTCTAAATTTCTTTCTTTTTATCACAACACTATTGGATTTTGCCCCCATATTAATTAGTTATTGGAACAATTTTAGGACAGTCTCTTATAATAAAAATGAGGCTTAGAGCGTTTCTTATTTTAACACATCCACTTATTCTTTGGTTAAATGAACAATAATTGGTTTACTGTTATAATAAAATGTTCTTTAATGGGCAACATTTTCACCAAATCCACTTGTTGTAGTTAATTATTATTATTATTATTAGAATTATTATTATTATTAAAATAAACCAAATGAGGCACCAAATTGATTACCAAATTAATTGCCAAATTAATTACCAAACTAAGATGGTTAAGCCGGAACACTTATACCTGGATAACTATTAGTTGCTGCAGGGGTTCGTGCTTTAGTTGGAATGAAAGCAGGATTTTTAAAGGCTCCCTACTTTTTTTTAAATGGAATTTCTTCTTCATCCTCTTCTTCACTTCCCTCCAAATCACTATGTTCTTCACCTTTACTCTCATCTCTTTCTTAATCAGCCTCTTCATCATGCTTCTTTTCTTCATCTATTTAATCTTTCTCTGGGGGTAATTCAGATACTTTCTATTCAAATAACTTAACTTATAACTGCTGAACCTTCTTAAGGTAAATCTTATCATGTTATTGTTCAGCCGACTTAGTGTATTCTGATATCAAATATAATAAAGGATTCCAGCCATTTTCATCATATTGATTGATGTAAGATTAATCAACTGTTTTAATAACATTCTCTAAAATAGTATTTCCTTTAGGATTTAAAAATAACTTGCACTCAATAAGTTTATGTAATATGTTTCTATCTTTGTTATCAATATAATCAAATTTTGGAGTAGCCAATTTCATAATTTATTCTGCTGTTACGAAATTCTAACTCATCAATGCTTGTATAAATGGGGTCTATCCATTGACATCTGGAACATTGACATCTGCACCAGCATTGATTAACAATTCAATCAACTCTCCTAATAGTTTTTCATAATTATTTTTAATATCTCTTTTCTCTGCTTTTGTCATCTCATTCCACTTTTAGTAGTATTGTTTAACATTCTTCCTAGATATCTACACAGCATAATGTAGAGGAGTTTTCTCCTATAAATCTGCTATTTTCACATCAGCACTTTTCTCAAGAATCAAATATTTCATATATTCAAAAGAATCGGCATTAAATCTGCTCAAACTTGAAGAAATTAATGTTCTTCCCTCGTCATCCTTGCAATTTACATCAGTACTTGGGTAATTCAAGAGAGTCTTAACTACACCCAAATGATTCTTCTATAGAGCAACAGACAATGGTGTCAATTTCCAAGAATTAGGCAAATTCTAGTCTGCTCCTGCTTTCATCAATTCTTCAATGCACTCAGGGAATCCATAAGCAGCAGCATAATGAAGAGGAGTATTTTTTGATGAATCAGGCATATTGAATTCTGCTCCATAATAAAGGAGAAGGGACAGAATCCTCACATTTCCATTACGAGCAGCCATGGCACAAGAAGTTCTTCCAAATTTGTCTTTGCTTATTACCTTAGCTCCTTATTCAATCAAGTACTTAACCAAATCGTAGTGTCCATATGCACTTGCAATCATTAATGGAGTCATTCTAAGTGCACCAGGTTAATTGATTAAAGCTCCATGTTATAAGAGTGCTTTGACTGTTTCCAAATGCCCTCCAAAACATGCTAAATGGAGCGCTGCATTTCCCTCCTTGTTCTTACCACCAATATTATTAGCAGCTAAAAGTTCTACATTATGGGTTCTTCCGTGTTAGGCAGCAAGCATAAGGGGAGTATTTTTTTATCTATCTCCTTCTCTGGCATCAATTCCATTCTCTAACAAATACTTTAAACAATCATTTGTTTATGAAACAGCAGCGTAATGAACTGGTTTTCTGTGAATTTCATCTAATATATTAAATTCTTATGAAATGTCAAGCAATTTTTGTAAACAACCATGGTTAGGATTGATGGCTGCACAATGAATAGGGGTTATCAAATACATTCCAATTGTCTTTTTGGTTGCAGATGCTTTTTTGATATTGCCAATACGACTAGCACTGGTATGATTTAAAACATCAACATGTACTTAATTATATCCATACATATGTCCTTTCTCCATAGCTTATTAAACCAAATAACCAGCAGTTCTCCAATTACCACATCTTACGGCCATTGCAATCAATTCGTAATAGGAGTGCTCATTTCCTAATTATGCAATCATTAAACCAAAGAGTTCAGGATCAGTTTCAATTTTCATTAATCTTTCAATCTAATAACGACCTAAATGATCCTCTTCATTTAAATCATAGACAAATGCATTGTTGCCTTCTCTTCCTCCTCTACTCATAGCAACTTTTCTGGTTCTAACTCCATAGGCATATTTGTCATTGTAACCTGTATTTACTTCTTTCAAGGAGCATCTTGGAGTAACTCCTAATTTGATTTTACCGATAGATTTAACAAATAACAAGAGCATTACTCTATCTTATCTTTAGAATATCAATTCCAAGGCATTAATTTCATTTTCAGGTCCCCATCTTGTAAATAGATTACTTATTTTCTAAGAATTGGCAAATATATCTTCTAGTAATTTTTTATTGCCTGTTCTGGCAGCTCTAATTAATTCTTTATTGTTCATAATAACACTAGTGTAATCATGGAATTTTGAGCTGGGTCCTTCAAATTGGTCACTAATATTTCTCAAATCTCTGTAATTAGGATTCACTTTTCCTCTTACAAATTTACTTGGTTAATTAGTTTAGGATTTGGATTTCCTAGTAGTACTGCCTTTACCTCCTTTCTTTCGTTTACTATCAACAGAAAAAGATTAGGATAGAGATTAGGACATGGATTATTCTTCTTCTTCATCTTCTTCTTCATCCTCTTCCTCTTATTGTGTTTATGCTCTTCCTCTTTTCCTAGTTTCTTTTAGAATAAGTGACGAATCTTAAACTTTTTAAGATTATTTTGGAGCAGGTGTATTTTTAACTTATTTTTTTTTAACTACATTTTTAACTTCTGGTTCTTCATCCTCTTCATCTTCTTAATCACTTTCTTGACTCTCTTCTTTCTTTTACTTTTTGCTGATTTTTTGTTTTTAATTTTAAACTACTTTTTAGTTTTAATTATTTTCTGCTTTGGTTTTAGTTTATTTTTAAACAGATCCTTTTTTCGATGGTTTGACTACTACTTCCTCCTCCTCTTCATCCTCATTCTCTTCGTCATCCTCTTAATCACTTTCTTCTACTTTTTATTACTTTTGTTTCTTGCCTTTCAAAACCTTTTTCTCAGGTTAAGCTTCCACTTGTTGCTTTTAACCCTTTTTGATTGTGAATTTTTTTGGGGGTTCTTCTTCCTCATCCTCGCTCTCAGAGCTGACTTATTTTTTTTATTGTTTTGTATTGGCGGGAACCTATTTCATACTTTTTGCTATTTCTTAGAGTGTGTCTTGAGGAAAAGTGAAAAAAGTAACAGCTGTCTTGCTTCTTGGATTTGGTTTTGTGGAATTTACTTCTACATCATCAACAACTTTACTACAATAAATGTTATATCATTACGTGCGCTCCTTTACAGGTAACAAAAGTTCTTCAGCCTCCTTATAGACTACTTTGCCATCCTTCAACTTCTCTTATTGCTCAAGTTTAACTACTCTTAATTGAGATCTATGATCATTGGTTTTCATATCTTCAACCACCTTATACAAAAGAGGCTTGCCTTTTTCGCTCTGTCCCAATATTTAATCTTTTTTGTATTGATATGCATATTGGGGTTCTGATTTCTACCCGCGAGTTTTCATTTTATTTATGTAAATGAATTTAAATTAAATTTGATAAAATTATGATACTTGTTTTGCTAAAAGCAATAATTAAATAAATAAATAAATAAATAAATTAAAACTTCAATTAATCTTTTCCAAACTTATACATTCTATCTAACTTCTCAATTCTCTCACATCCTCTTACACATTATCGAAGTTTGGATGATGATGTGCATACTCAAAATTAATTGGACTATAGTCCATCAATATCCTCCTCTAATGGAAAGGAGAAATGTCTTGCGAATGAATCCCTTCAAATTATTTTGAATCAAAAGAATCTAATCCTTAAATTAAACCAATTGATGGTTGAATTCTATGCGATGGTGTTCGATTTTAAATATTCATAAATGAATCGTTTCTTATTGAATCATTCTTAGTATTGTCATGTTCCTCTTTGATCGATTAAATAGTCTCCAAAGGCTAATAAATAGGAATTGGCTGAGGAATATTGGGCTATTCAGAAAACGAAGAATTCCCATCATCATCATCATCATCCGATTTCTCCTCCAACATGTGCACTCTCTTAATAAACGAATAAAATCTATTCTTCACTTAGTTTTCCTATGTTTAAATACATTAATACAGGTCTTCTATCCAACATCTTTGCAATCTCACTCCATTTTGGGCCATAAATTCGATACTATTCTAAAATTATTTTATCCTCCTAGGGAGTAAATTTTTAATGGTTGATCTCTGGATCCAAATTATTTAAAAACCTCTCTCTTATCTATTTACTTGATCTGCCTTCCATAAATCCTTCTATAACTTTCCAATTTCGACCATATTATTGAACAAACAGAATCACTCGCTTGTCCTCTTCATCACTCCACTGCTTACGTAATTTGGTCTATAAATATATAAACTTTAAAATCCAACCTTATTTGGATTTATACGCTTCCATCTTTGTTAACACTGACTTAGGTTCCTTCCAGGAATTTCCCCAGCAATTAAACCCCAATTAGCATTGTATTTAGAGTGTAATTCAATCAACAGTGCATCTTCATTTGGTTTCCAAAATTTTCCATACCTTCTTTCTGAAGAACTTGAATCTGAATCCTTGCTGTGTTTCCTAATTTGCTTGTTTACAGTAGGTGACCTAATCATGAGAATTATATTAATACTTGGAGTTTACCCTTTGTCTACTCATTTTTATTATTTATATAAATAACCCTCAACAAAAATGAATTTTGAATTAAATCTTAATATGTAACATTTCTCAGAATAATTATGAAAAATTAATCATATAAATTCGTCAATTTGGCAAGATTAACAAATTATACATCAAATATGTATAATTATATGTATATGCCAATCAATTTTATCTGATAAACACGTAATTAAGTTCCATACTTAGTTTTTGCACTCTAAAAATTTGTCAAAATATATTAAAGGAAGTCTAGGGTGTATAAAAATTGGTTGTTAAATTAGGAATAACAGAACAATGTCCAAATCATTTATTATCACCCAATAATTTCAGTAAGGAACATATGAACCAAGTGTAAACAATATTATAATGTGGTTCTATTGTGAATAACTGATTTTAGAATTTGTCTGAACAATATTTTTTATTTCAAGAAATCTTAAATAAATTGAATGAATTTATATAGCTAATCTAAGTTAATTATATTTGAGTGAATAACAAAAATGAATATAATAACAAGGAGAAATTGTACTCTTGTTTTCAAATAATCTGAATTACTAAAATACAATATAAAAATCATCAAAATCTTATAGCTTGTTCTTTTTTTCTCTAGGTTGCTCCATTTGTTAGGAAATTGAAGAGATTTTTACATGAACATCGAACGAATCGATCTTTTTTTTAAGAGGGTAAATCATCTTCAATTAATGAACTTTTATTTGAATCGGCTGTGACTGATCTCATAGTAGAATTTTAATTTTGAACTGCAAATCTCTCGAAAGTAGTCTTACCTAGAAAAATGTTATAGATCTAAGTCACAAGAAGAAGTGTGATTCCCAATGCAAAAATAATTTCGATTAAAATATTGATAGATAAGATTGCCCAAAATATTAAAGGTTCATCAAAGAATTCCAATTCATTCTAATTACCTACAAAACATTAGGATATCGTTCTGAATAGAGCATAAATAAGTGATGCTTCCAATGAAATTAAAAAGGAAATGAAAATCAAATGATTCTCTGCACCAACCTAGTGAATATATATATAAATATGTTACACAATTATTAATCCAAGGGCAGTGATGATCATAAATCAAAACACATCTTTGGCAAATGTCGCAATGCTTACTTCTTGGTAATTTTACAACGTTACAAATTGGACATATGTCTTGGTGATTAAAGGCTGTAATTAAAGTATAGAGTGGTTCTTGTCTTCTAATTTAATAGCCAGGATTAGAACAAACAATTAAAATAAAAAAAAGTAAAGTAATTCCAAAGAAAATGTAATCTGGGACTATTGGTGTGAAATCATCGACCATATAAAATAAATAAGATACCAAAAGAAAAATCATGAATCCACCAAATCTCATTAATTCTAACCTATTTTTCCTTACTCTCTTTAGACCCTATTTCAGATTAAAAAAAGAGATGAGGAAACCACGTTTTTTAGTAAGCAGATTGTATATGTTCTTAAAATCATTCTCCTCAGCCATATTAGCAGGAGTTTTATTCTCATATCCTTTTATTTTCTTATCAGCCCCATAAAATAACAATTTCTTAACTAATTTAGTATTTCCACTATGAACAGCCAAATGTAAAGGTGTGTATTGATGAGAATCTAGAGAGTTTAGTGGAAAATACGGTTTTTTTTATTCTATTAATGGTAGCAAGTAATTAGCAGAGTCCTCACAACCTTTAAGGCATGCCCAATGCAAGGCGGTGCCTCCATTTATATCAAAATCAACTAATTTAATTCCATTAGCAAGAGCAAATACAATGCTATTGGGTTGATTTCCTTATGCACCAACATGCATTATATTTAAACCTTATTAACTTGTAGCTTTTAAGTCGGCTCCTTTTAATTTTAAAAGATTCAAAATCTGTAGATTTCCTCGTTAAGCAGCAAAGTGCAGAGGAGTAAATTTATCAATAGCGACAGAATTGATAAATTTCTCCATATTTAATGGGTTGTTCTCTCTTCTTTCTTAATAGTTTATTATTATTTCACACATCTGATAACTATTATTGTAACAAGCATAATGTAGAACAGTATAACCTTCGAAATTCTAGATAACTGATAGATCAAGTGGTCTTGATCTTAACAAATCTGAAAATTGTTCCAAGTCATTTGAATAAGCCAAAAAAAGCAAACGGTTTTCTGGTGAACTATGATCTGTGGGTTATCGTATATAAGATCCAATCATTGAAATAGCTAGAATTAGGTTATCCTATTCAGCTTATTTTGTAGAGATGGATGAACTTTATTGCATAATTTATTAATATACTAAATATATGTCACTTCTTCTTGCCTTTTTTTCCTCCAGCAGCTTTATCGGCAGCACCACCAGCTGGGGCAGCAGCGGCGGCTTGAGCAGCTTTGAGAGCTTATTATTTTTTGATTGCTTCTAAGTTGGCTTTAATCTTAGATATAAAATTTAACAATTACTGTTGCCTCGTCCATTCTAAAGGTTTGATGACAAGTTCCACAATAATGTCTGTCGAAGTGTTTAGCCATGTACACACCTTAAGGACATTAAGGACATTATTTATGTGATCTTTAAACTACTCCTTTGTTGTCAACATTGTACAATTTAAGAGTAGCCAACTTAACCTTTCGGTGTCTGTGCTTCTTCTTCTTGGGCTTTGCGAAATTCTTCTTCTTCTTCTTCTTTTTCTTTCCTCCTTCAGCATCGACTGTGACATAATAGATTCTCTCTCCAGCCAAAATTGATGATGCACTCACTAATTCACCACATTAAACCAATTGAACATCACATGCCAATTCGGAGTTCAAAATATTCATTAATTAACTTGCAGTACTCTAGTCTGCTAAGTTGTATGTTTTCACCTCTCCATTAAGGTGACCCACCTAGATAATCATAATACTTTTAAAAAAAAAGATTTAATTTAAATCTCAAATTAACATAACCATGTTATATATTATTAATCTACACTACAAACCTATTTAGCTTCTTTTCATATTTCCTTTACAACATCCCAATTCCATTTGTTCTGTGTCTAATCTATATATAAAC
Organism: Paramecium tetraurelia; assembly: GCF_000165425.1. Classification (NCBI taxonomy): domain Eukaryota; phylum Ciliophora; class Oligohymenophorea; order Peniculida; family Parameciidae; genus Paramecium; species Paramecium tetraurelia. Next base: position 92,313 of record NW_001799422.1, on the reverse strand, counting down.
TCAAAACAGCAGTATGATAATTATCCAAAGTGCTCAAAATTTATTTTTACATTTCTTTATATATAATGAATCCATTTCATCTTAGAATTCTGAAATGTCCAATGATAACTTAATAACTAGGATGATTTTGTTTATAATATTGTGCGATTCTTCATTTTTTCATAAACCATCTAATTATTATAGGATTTATTTAGATTTAAAAAAATTGAAGGATTGTTGAGCCAATTATAGAACATCTATTTATTATGTTGCTAATTTTAAATAAAATATAATATCTCAAATGATACTGATTCAAACTTTGAATGGTTTAGAAATCAAGTTGAGAACATTTATAAAGATATTTTTATTTGAGAAGCAAAAAGGAACGATTTGATTAATCTTATTATGTTAATTCATTTTGGTATTTTTTCGATTGTCTAGGTAAGAGTCATCTCAAATCTCAAATGCCTCGTCTGATAGATTTATGTTCCAACAAAATGAGTCATGAAAAGCGAATTTGTACTCATTGAATAAGAGAGGAGAATACTAATCTTCGTTTATTTGATCATCTGAATATAATTGCATTTGAATCAAAGGTTCGATGGATTATTCAGGTTGAGTTTGACTCCTTTATGAGTTTCTTTCTTTATCATTCGTCAAATATTTTGGAACATGAGTTTTCTTAACTAGTTTCTTTTGAATTGGTATCAACTTCGTCTTTTATGTTAATTTTAAGGCATCTTGTTATTAGCGATAATTCTTTAGTAAAACAAAAGGCTCTGAAAGCATTATTATTATTTTAATAACTGTATATAAAAAAATGAAATAGGAAAAAGAAATGCCTTTTAATGGAGATTTTGAGGATAGTGAAGCAGACGATGACGAAGTATCATAGGAGTCAGAGAGCGAGGAAGAACAAATTTAAGTAAAAAAGAAGAAAAAGAAAGTTGTAAATTCTAGCAAGAAGTTAATAATGAATGTTTCAGGTATTTAGTATATCATTAAATAGACACTTAGTATCCTGTTGTTAAATTTGTTGGTAAGATGATTTACAAGTTTAAATTGTCTTATGTTCCTTATCTTGAAAACAATAATTGGGACTTTTGCTGGACTGATAATGCTGTACTACCTGAGACTCTCTCTAAAATGCAACGTAAAGTTCTAATTTATATGATTAGCTCATTAAAGAATTAATCATTTTCCAGGTATGTACTCTTTAGCAAGAAAAAATCACCTTGGTCGTAATCTCAATAAAATGCAAAAATAATATCCAGATGATTATGATTTCTACCCTAGAACTTGGATGCTTCCAAGTGAGTATGGAGATTTCAAAGCCTAGTTTCAAAAGGGGAAAGCAAAGACCTTTATTGTAAAACCAGAAGCTTCTTGTTAAGGAAAGGGTACTCAATAAAATAATAACTAAAAGGTATATTCTTGACTAGATCGATTGACTCAATTAATCCTCAAGAACATTATGTTGCTCAAAGATATATTCATAAACCGTTACTGATAGATGGATTAAAATTTGACTTAAGAATGTACGTAATGATTTGTGGTTGTGATCCTTTAAGAATATACTTATATAAGGAAGGTTTAGCTCGATTTGCCACTTAATTATATTCCTCCCCTCACTCAACGAATCTTGAAGACGCTTGTATGCATCTGACCAATTATGCTATTAATAAGGACAATCCTAATTTCATATTCAATGAGGACGAAAAGAAAATGGATGTAGGACACAAAAGAAGTATGACTAGTGTCTTTGATTTATTAAGAATTTAAGTATAATTAATAACTAGTTATATAGAAATAAAACGTAGACTAATTGTTGAGTGATATCAAAGATTTAATAATAAAAACGTTTTGTGCCGTTCAACCAATACTACAATAAAACTATACACAAGTAGAAAATTATGCAAACAATATGTGCTTTGAAATTCTTGGTTTCGATATTTTAATTGATAGCTCACTTAAACCATATTTATTGGAAGTCAATCACACTCCTAGTTTTACTACTGATACTCCATTGGATTCCTATATCAAAAAGAATCTGATCAGAGATGCTATCACATTAATGAATATCAATGTCAAAACAAAGAATGATATCATCTCATAAAAGAAGGATCAAATGCAAAAACGAGTTCTTACTGGAAAAAAGACTAAATTATCATACGAGGAGAAGAGAGTCCTCAAAATGTAGGCCTAAAAAGAGAGAGATGAATATGAGTCAAGAAACAAAGGAGATTTTGAATTGATATATCCGTGTGATAAATCATATGATGAATACTTACAACATGCTTAGAAATTGTATGAGGATTGGACTGGAGCAAGTACATCTCATTTTTATTCTCATTAGATATAAGACGGAACATGAAAAGGGATACGATTGCTGAGTTGCCTAAACCGCAATCTTGCACTTAAAAGCCAATTTTGAATTAGAAAAGCTAATTGTACAAGCATGTCTAAAGCAAAGTCAACACCAATTTATACCCTACCAAAACTACGAAGGCTGATCAAGAAGTCACTTAAGAAGAACCAGAGTAAATTCTATAGTAGGGACAAGAACCCATTTTATCTTAACCTCAACTGGAGCCTGATAATTTTGTGACCTATGAGGATTATCAACAATCAGAATCACTCAAAGATTTATACAATTTTGCTGAAAAGAGAATTCCAGAAATATAACTTATTGATTTAATTCAATTTAGAAGAGCAGAAAGCAAATAGGATAATTCTAGCTTTTAGATGATTTAGATGAGTCAATAAAATTCTCTATCAAATCTATCTCCATTAATGTAAATTAAATCCATTCAAGATTAAAAAAACGAGAAGAAGTTTTCTATCAGAAAATAAAACAAACAACTTAAATAGTTTGACTAAGAATAAGTAAATTATACAATTTAAATTAGTTATACTTTTAACCCTAACCACATTATCAACCTCCAATCTAATAACATTCAATTTCCTATTAATAATAAGTGTAGATACAAAATGGTTCATTTGTGAAACCAAAAGTTTTTAGCTTAAAACTATAACATCCTCCAAAGGGATATAAACTATAATCACTTCCAATTTTAATGTAATAAAATTATACAAAATAACGATATGAGTAAGGAGTATGAATTTCGTTTTTCTTAAATAATTATTATTTTATATTGTTTCTTTTCTACTCTAGCATTTCAATAATCTTTTTAACTATATTCTCTAAGTCTGTTTTTTTGTAAAATCAAACTATTAAGATGAATGCTATTTACATATTTTTATTAATAAATAGATCTATCACACATACTAAATACATTTGTTTTGACATATTCTTTTCTTCATTCAAAGTGAATTGTAAGCAGAGGTAATTTGTAAAAATTCAGTTTATAATTTTCATTTAATAATTATATTAGATACATAAGAAAATAACTAAAGGAATCAAACTTGAGACGATCTCCTATTAAATAAAATATCATTAATAAATGAGAATGATATATATAGATTTTGAGTTCAAAAAGCAGATAAAATATCAAGTGATTTTTCAATATTTAAATTTTAAATTAAACAAGAACTAATATATTATGTAATCTGGAAACAATATTTTTGTTTTCACTCAGCAAGACTTCTAAACATGTTTTGTTGTGAGTTTGAACCCTCCTCTGGGTCAAGGGCATGATGCGAGAGTCTACTTGGCCATGCATAAGAAAACAGGGGAAATGTTTGCTCTAAAAGTGCTAACTAATTTATCACAGGATCACATAATAAATCTCCAGGTTTAATTACAATTTATTTAGCGAACGAAATACAAATTCTTAAACGCATAGACCATACAGGAATAGTTTTGTTGAAAGGATACGCTTAAGATTACACTTGTGTTCTATTAGAGTATATGCCTAATGACACATTTTTGAAAATCTTGAGAAAGGGTCCCTTCCAGTTGTCATTTGCAAAGACTTTGGCAGCCTATCTTATAAAAGTGCTTGTTACACTTCATGCTGCATCGATAGCCCATTGTGACATAAAGCCTGAGAATATATTAATAGCTGCAGATTACAATTTGAAACTTTGTGATTTTGGCTTTGCTCGCATCTGTAATGAGCCGTAAAGACCTCCTGGAGGCACTCCTGGTTACACAGCACCTGAGTTGTATGTTAGTCCGTAAGTAAACCTATTTAAATGTGACATCTTCGCTTTGGGTGTAGTGTTATTTATCGTAGTCATGGGATTCCCTCCATTTCAAACAAACGACCCCAATGTAAAGGATGGCTGGTGGGGTTTAATCCAGAGTAAGCAATTCGAGCTTTTCTGGAGCAAATGCGAATCATTTAGACAATAGCAATTTCCTTAAGAGTTCAAGAACCTAATAATGGCTATGTTAGAATGCGATCCCGAGAAGAGAATATCGTTGCAGTAAGTATTGGAACATGAGTTTTTAATGAATGGAGCTCCAGAAGAGGAAGTGTTATAGGAAATTGAGAAGCGAGTGAAGGAATGATTGAAAATTAAGAAATAATATTCAAAATATACATAAATTTAAAATTAAAAAATGAGTTCATCCCTAAATTCTAATTAAAGAACTTCAACAATTTTATGTAATCCTGGAGACTTAGTCAGGAGTGATTAAGAGAAGGCGGGAAGTCTTTATGGAGGGGACATTCTGCGGGATGGTTAAATTTCATATGGTTTAAACAAATTTCACTACCGAAAAAGTGAGGTGAAAAAGAATATCATTATTATTAAAATAACATTATAATTATTTTATTATTATCCAGATGTAGAGGCTTCTGAAACCAATTAAGATATCGCAACCAGTCTTGTAAAGAATAGAAAGTGCAAGATCTGATTGTTCGGCTGATGAGGATCTTAGTTTTATAGAGACTTTAAGGGCCGACGCTCAAAACCCAATGATAAAAAACTTCTCACAGGAAGACTCTCTTGTAGATGACACAAAGGATTTGGAAGAATTCCTTAATTCTCTTGATTGAAATCAATGATTGAAGAGGAGAGCCACTTCATCCGGCAAACCTCTTTTTCGACTGATTATAATACATAAACTTTTAATCAAAAACACTCTCAAAATCTAATTAATCCGATGAAGCCATGTTTTATTTTACTTCATATTCTGGTTTATAATAATGACAATTTCCAAATTTTAACTGTCAACGTATTTCCATTATTTTTGAACTATGATTATTTCCAGATAATTCATATATTTTCAAAAAATAACCAACTGACTCATGTTCCTCTTTTGAGATGCCTTAATTCTCGGTCACCCCAAATAGAGATTCTCACAATTCTCTTTAAAATGAATGTTACGAGTTTTTCTAGCTATACGCGCATTCGTTTTTCCATTCTCAGCCATCCTTATAAATCAAGTGGAACAAGAAATAGTTACATCAACACATTAAATTGAGATTAAAAGAACTAAAAATTTAATCAGCGCATTTTTCAGTCTGAAAAAGTTAAACAATTTAAGTTAACAAGTAGTGTTTATATTGATATTTTTGGACTGAAATAAGCGATTTTAATTCTTGTTTATATATGTTAAATATATAGAGATTGATCATCTAATCAAATCCTCATGTTTCTTGTGAGTGCTTAGTTTTCAATTACTTAACACAGACTTACATTTGGATATAGAATAAATTTGAGAATCTGGGCATATAATTATATATAATTATTAATGAATAAAGATAAATATAAGAAGGTAAAAGGAGATCCAAATCGTTCTAGGTCAAGAGACAAAGAAAAGAACGAAGTGCTAAGGTTTCCTCCTATTAATCAAGAGCAATTTAGAGCAGTTGTTATTGAATTTATGCTGAGTGATTAATTTGATTACCCTATATCAGGTGGTGAATTATACACTTACATAAACACAATATTTTTAGTATTGCATTAATTCATTCAATTAAGACTAAAACAAGTACTCCATATCTGAGGAATCTCTAAATTGAACCCATTCTAATTTAATTATCGGAGGCAGGAGCAATCAATTTATCGAAACTCGCTGTAGGTACATATTTGCAGGATTTCATTTTATCTATCTCAAAAGAGAAATTGGGACAAATGAATATCTAATATTCAAAAGATAAACCAAAGCAAATGCCTACAGTCGAAGAATGGATTAAGGAGGAAATCAGATCAATTACAAGTGGATAAACATTTCTAAAAATTGATCACTTGTTGGATGAAGCTAGAAATTAAAAAACTAATGTTAGTTTATTGCCGAAGATTGCGGCTTAGAAAAAAAGATTGATTGAAAATGTAGGAAACATTAGTTTAAAATATGAAGATAATGTTGTTTAATTGGCTTTGGAAAGGAAAAGAGCAGCCTTATTGAAAACTGAAAATTACGATGAGGAAGAAGCAAAAAGAAAATTTACAGAAAGAGGACTTTAAATATGTGAGAATTTCACAAGAGACAAATGTAGAAATGTTTAATGTCAGAAAACCCATTTTAGAAAGATACTCAAAGCAAATACATAAACAAAATTAGGTAATTGTACATATCTGGATTAATGTCCTGAGTAAGAATAATGTAAATACATACATTACATTCTCGATGGAAATGATGTTGATTGGCAAAAAAGAATTTAGACAGCATTGTCTAATCATAAGAGTATGCCACCTCAATGGATTAATTGTGATTTGAGAATCTTTGATTTCAGAGTCCTTGGTAAATTTGATGTTATTATGGCTGATCCACCTTGGGACATCCATATGAATTTACCTTATGGAACTTTAAAAGACAAGGAAATGAAAGCACTTAGAGTAGATTTATTGCAGAATGATGGAATCATTTTCTTATGGGTCACAGGTAGAGCTATGGAGTTGGGAAGAGAGTGCTTAATTCTATGGGGTTACAGAAGAGTTGAAGAATTGGTTTGGATTAAAGTAAATCAATTACATCGTATTATCAGAACAGGAAGAACTGGACATTGGCTTAATCATAGCAAAGTAAATTATTATCTCATCTCATAGGAACACTGTTTGATTGGAATCAAAGGAAATCCTCAATTAATTAAAGGATTAGATTGTGATGTCATTGTCTCAGAAGTTAGAGAAACCTCCAGAAAACCTGATGAAGTTTATGGTATTATAAACAGAATGTGTCCAAATGGAAAAAAAGTAGAATTATTTGGAAGACCTCATAATTGTAGACCAAATTGGATCACTCTAGGTAATCAACTCCCAGGAGTCTATCTCAAAGATGATGGTATAAGATAGAGGTATTTGAGTTCATGAAATTATTTCGTAGATTCATGGAAGCCTATCCAAGTGTAGATATTTCAGATAACAATATGAATGATAATTTAGTGTAGATGTCAAATTAAGAAAACTTAAATGTAATTTATAATAATCATATTGGAAAAAAAGAATGAAGTATAAAATATTAAAATTAACAGACTTCTGGTGTTTTATTACTAAATTATCATAAACAATATAATCATCAATTAAATCCTAAAGTTCATCAGATCTCTATGACTTCATATTATTTCAATCTCTCTTCATAAACTTCAAATACTTCATTTTATATATATAATTCGTAATTCAACATATCTAAAAATTCCATCTCCAATTTATTTATCTCCTTTAATGACAAGCCTCCCACCTTTGCATAGTATTCATTCTTATAATATTCATCGTCATAATACTTTATTGCCACCATTATAGAAACTATCATAAATCAACACAATATTACAAGTTCATACCTATGTATGCAATTTGAATTAAGCACTACATCTTAGCGCATTTCCTACACTTTATCTAGATATATCAAAGCAAGAACAAAGCAAGCACTGTTGCAATTCGTATATTTTGCAATTCTCTGAATATAACTTTGAATTGAGATAGATGGGGCTCTCGAAGCGTGGAATACGGATACCTCTTACAAACTCAATTGATCTGTTTCCTTTAAAATTTCTTCCAAAATTTTAGCTATTGTGATAAGCAACTAATTTATGGGTTGCATTGAAAAAATTAGATATTTGTCGAATGATTTTATTTATTAATAAACATATTAAGATGGAGATTATTTGATGAGATTTCTATTTCGTTTGCATTGCTTTTAAATTTATATTATCAGATAATTGTTTATCGGAAATAACATGTTAGAAACCTCTAATATTTTTCATTCATTTAATAAATTTAAAACTTTTTGAATCAATTTGTATAATTAAATAAATCATCATTATCTAACCTCATTCATAATTAATATAACTCATAAGCATATCATAGACAGAAGGCTAATTGTTAATGCCTTATTGTTCCTAATTCTACTACATAAATCCTTAAGGAGCTATCTAGAATTAAGGAGCAAACATCGAACTCATAACCTGTTATTTATTAGTTTATGATTAGGACAAATCTTGTTAGAGAGATTAATTTTAATAATTGAATTATAATGGCTAATTTAACAATTGTTATTGTTGTTTTTATTGCTAATCTAATTTTATTTCTTATAATCTTAACTATTCCTATCTAATCTATTCTTATCTGATTTCTTCTTATCTAATTTATTCTTATCTTAGTTATTCCTATCTTAGTTATTCTTATCTTAATTATTCTTATCTAATTTATTCTTATTTAAGTTATTCCTATCTTAATTATTCTTATCTAATTTACTCTTATTTTAATTATTCTTATCTAAACTTTTCTTACTTTATTTGATCTTATCTAATTTATTCTTACTTAATTTATTCCTATCTAATCTATTCTTATCTTAGTTATTCTTATCTAATTTATTCCTACTTTATCTATTCTTATTTTAATTATTCTTGTCTTAATTGTTCTTATTATTATTATTACTTAAGCTAATCTTATTTAATTTTCTCTTGTGTCAGAGCCTCTTAATTTTAATTTAATTTTTATGCAGATCTATCTTGTTTAGATTGATCTCCAATAGATTATTAATTACTTTTTTCTGCATTTTCATTATTCCCATTTATTTTATATTATTCTTGTTATTTCTGGTGATGAACGGATTAATTTTAATTTTAAGTCTAATATATGACTGATTTAGGCACATATGGACAATCATCATCTTCTTAGTATTTTGGTACATAGATATATTTAGGTTAATACGTATTTTGAAATGGTGTATTGTTTTTTTAATTCCCTTATTAATTTCTGCGCCCTTCTGATTTGATGTTGTATCTGTCATTATCAAATTTTTCTTATTTCCTATTTTGATAGTTGAATTTTTTTGGAGAAATTTCTCTCTTTCGATCCCCTGAGGCATTTCTTCTTTAAGTTCTTTAATTATTTTCATATTAATGAGATTGTCTTTATTGAATATTTTCCGATTCTTGTTTATTAGTCACAGATTAGGATCTCTTTGGCCTCTGATTATTTTCACTTGATTTGGTCATCTTATGAAAGAGTGCTTTCCTTTTGCTAGTTATTTCAATCCAATCATCGTCACCATTGTCTTATTAATTTTGATTTTAGATTTAAATGCTAATGAATTCATTTGCAATCTCTCTATTGAAATCGAACTGCTTATAAATTTTGTACAAAGCAAATTTCTTTTTAATGGTAAATTGAATTTACTTAGAAACTAGGATATTATTGAGAGATTAATTTAATGTCCTGTTTGATTTCCTAACTCAATTTATTTTTGTTTTCCTAATATTCCGCTTCATATTTTTCCTTGATGGCCTTATTGCCTACTTTCAACTATTCTTCCTATTGCACTCTTTTCTTTTCGGCTTCCTTCTGTAGTCTCTCGGCAATATTCATTTTGTGATATGAGAAATAATTTAAATAATTTTTAGCTCATACGCAAAAAATTTTTAAATAATCAATCACATTAATCTAATCAGACCAATAAAAACCTCTATCCTTCATTATCCAACATGTGTACCCTTTTCCACTCTCTGAATTTATAAAAACCTTAAATCTAAACATATATACTAAAATCAAAAACAAGATTTGTTTAGTTTATACATCATATATAAAATTAAACAATAAATAACTAAATGTTAAAATATAAGCGTAATTTTGAAGTATTTATGTGTATATTTATATTTTTTGTAAAGTATTAATGGGTTGTTCTGCATCAAAGAAAGAGAAAGGACAAAAAGAATATTTAAAGGAATTAAGAAAAGAATACAGATCGAATAGTCTATATAAATGGAACTAAAGTATTACGTATCGGCGAAACTAAAGCCAAAATTCATTTATGAATGATCACTGATGCTATTTTTGTAATTATTACAAATATATTTATCCTTATGATTTCCATTACTGAAATAACTAATTTTAGCTTTGAGTCATGCACCATTGTACTTTAGGTGCTTTATTTCTAACCATTTGTTTGTCTGAATATATTTTCTTCTTTGTTATTAATTATTGAGATTCATCATATTCATAAAATTTCATGACCAGCACAAACTTATAGATCAATATAGAAGTGGGAAATAAAGAATATGGCTCATTATTACAATATTATTTTGATAATTAGTTGTCCTATGAGTCAAAAAGGATGATAATGATGTTTGATATAAGAATTAAAAATTTTTTTTAATTCAAGAGTTTTCTATCACAACTAAAAGACCTATATAAGAATTTTGAGTCTAAAAAATACAGCCAAATTGTAAGAACATATTTAAATTATTATTATTAACCTCCTTGCGTTAATCATAATTGTTAAGAATATTATTTGCTTTTAAAATTGATGATCAAGATTTTGTAAATCGATTCATGATATTCGTAAGAAATAGGATAATGAACTTAATGTTTTGTTAGATTATAATGAATTTTTCAACAATCTATCTTGTAATTACACAACTATTTTAATGTTGACATCTTATAATTCAAGGAATATATAAAATATTATTCAATGCGATTTACAAAAGGCCAAATGATTCTATCGAGCATTTTTCTTATGCATCTTTTGTTCGTTTAACTAAAATAGCGTTTTCTGAGACAAAACTATTAAGAGACTGCATTGTAATTAAAATTTGGTCTAAATTTTAATAGAATCAATGTAGTAATGAAGATTTCCTTTAAATTTTGCTCACAAATACTTTAAAATAGTATAAAATCTTATGAATGCTTATTTTATAATCATAGTAATAATATAATTCTGATATCTTTGCATAAATGAAATTTAATAATGGAATATACTTATAATTTGATTCTTATAAAATTTCCCAATTACCATATAGTTTATATCTAAATAATTTTTAATTTATGAATAGATTATCCTAATTGAGTGGACAATATGATGAAGAGTAGATGTTGCAGTAGTAGATAATTGAATTGGATAAGTAATCATCCATTATAATCTCATCAAATAGTTGGTTCAAGAGTCCGCGTTTCAATAATGTCCTGCGTCCATACACAGCTAAATAGGTTGCTGAAGTAAGAGGATAGATTGTGCCTAACCAATTCTCTGATTTCATGGCAAGGAAATTCTATAAACTCATGATGGATTTAAAAAAAAGCAAAGGGTATTCAATAATTATGATAATAGATTCTCACTTGCATGTGGAGCTCTAGATACTGTTTAGGTTATTAATATGTCGAAATACATGACATCAATATATGTATCAGGTTGGCAATGTTCTTCTTCAGCTTCTACAACGAATGACCCAGGACCTGATTTTGCTGATTATCCATATGACACTGTGCCTAAAAAATGTGATTAGTTAGTCAAAGTAATCATAAAATTGATGGTAGATGCAAAGATTTTAAGACAGAAGATAGTAATATGAAAGAAGCCTAATTACTGCTGAATAACGAAAATAAAAAAAACCTTATGATTATCTAGTTCCTGTCATTTGTGATGCAGATGCAGGATTTGGTGGTACAAGCAGTGTAATGAAATTGACAAAATTATTTATTGAATCTGGAGCTGCAGGGATTCATTTGGAGGATTAAAGACCTGATTTGAAGAAATGCGGCCATATGGCTGGAAGAGTTGTAACATCTACTAACACTCATGTCTAAAAGCTCATAGCCTGTAGACTTTAAGCTGATATCATGGGAAATGAATTATTTATTATTGCAAGAACTGATGCCTTAGGTGCACGATTCATAGAAACAAATGTAGATTTGATTGATTAACCATACATTCTTGGAGTAACAAAGTTTCATGATAGACCTTGCACTTATCCAGAAGCAGGAGTTTTTATAATCGAACAAATGATCGATAAAGATAAGAGAATATAAGCCACTAATTAATGGTTGAACCAATGTGAAATTGGAGGAATCAAAAAAGCTAAGGACTTAGCAAAGAGATTAGGATTTGAACTTGAATTCGATTGGGAGTAATGTAGAAATCCTGATGGGTTCTATGCTCTTAAGAGTAGTGTTCATTATTGTGCAATAAGAGCTAAAGTATATTATAATTATCTATAATAGGAATATTTAAAATACGCAGATGCTTTGTGGATGGAAACCTCAACACCTGATTTGAAAGTTGCCAAGGAACTCTCTGATGAATTACAATTTGAACTTTAGCATAATAAGGTCCTTTGCTATAATTGTTCTCCAAGTTTTAATTGGAGTAAATTCGGATTCTCAGACAGTGAACTCAAAAACTTTAATTCTGAATTAGGGAAGTTAGGGTATACTTGGCAAGTATTGATATTCAATGCTATTTATTTAGTTTATTACATTGGCAGGATTTCATTTAAATGCATTACAAAGTGAAAGATTCTCTAAAGATTTATCCGAGAGATATATGCTGGCCTATGTTGAGGATATTTAAAGAAAGGAAGAGAAACATAATGTTGATTAATTGAGACATCAAAAGTAATCTTAATTATATGCTCATTTAGATGGTCTGGAGCTGAAATAATAGATCATGTTATGACTATTGTTAATCAAAGTACATTGATATCTTCAGGCGAAGACTCAACTGAACATTAATTCGACAACAAATGATTATGTGTTAAATATCAATATATATATTCATATCTATGTATCAAAATAGAAAACAAGCTACATATTCATCAGATCTTTAGGCTTTATTCTTTTCAAAATTCTACAAGCAATCTTTCAAAATTTAATCCAACTCGCTCTTACTTGTGATTGAACCCCAAGCTGTTGTTTGTGTTTGTTTAGCTTCTAAACTAGCATTATCATTCAACTTGAAATCCTGAATTCTTGGAGATGAAGGTTGTGAATAATCCATTTTCTATTTCACAGTCAATCGTGAATCCTATAACTAATCTTTTCCGAGTTTTGGCGTTTCGGCATTCAACTATTTATCTTATTCCTTTCTTTTGCATTCCAAAACTCTTGTTGTAAAAACAACATATGACTTCTTGGTTCTCAAATCTCCTGATGTATTGCATCTATGCTCGTTTTTTGTGGTTTCATGTTCTGTAAAGGAAAATGCTCTCTTTTTAATTATTTACTTATTTCCTTACTAGTTTTGGTGTTATTGATCTTCTTGTCTTGGAGACTATTCAAAGGAGCTGAAGATATGTGAATATTTATTTTCACTCACACTCTGAAAGTTTTCTAATGGAGCCATCCTAAAAACGGGATTCTAACTATTGTAAATACATTGTAATAATACAATTTTGTATTATCAATGTTATGAATTACATACGATTGCGATGAATCGATTCTGGCACTCCCATTTGAAATCGACTTTGATTCTTTTGTATTTATAACATAGTTTCCAATTTATAGCATTTTACTAGTTATATTGTAATCGATTATAAATATATTATAATCGCCTTTTATTTAGTTGATTAGAATAAATTCAATAATTAATCATATATTTTTTAATTTAATGTTATGGAAATCAGGTAAAAATTTCCTAAAATACACTTATCAATCTCTAAATCTACGCACTTTGTTTAGAATTCTCTAGACCTACAAAGATAATCATTTTTTGATTCGGCATCAATTCAAATTTTATGATTCCCTCTAAATTGTAAAATTACAATTAAAACTGAGCAAAATATTTAATTTCATCCAAACCTTGGGCATAACTATCTAACTTTTCTGGATTTGTGATAGAAAAACATTCATTTAACCTAGTGATATCTAGATGATTAGACAATATTAATGTATTGTATTCAAACACTTCCGATCTGTATATCTTGGCAGTCTTCCACTTTCTTTGATATCCAATTTTACTAATTTTGCGGTATTGAATCAAACTTAGAATTTGTAAAGGCAATAAAACTTATTAGATCTTATTACTAAATTATAAATATCATATATTATTACTTATAATTGACTTCCAATATTGGCACTTCAGAGATTTCTGATTGTTGTAATTTAATACTTACTTCCAAGAGCAATTGTTGTTTTCTCTATAAATTTTATTAAATTTCTTGCTGTGATGTCCATAAGGTTTCAAAGTTCATCAAGTTTTTCATATATGCCTTTAAATTCAAACTCTGTACGTCTGTTTTGAAATATATACCATAATTAATATAAAACTGAGACCCGACTTTTTGTATTTATTTTATGACTGCGATTTTAAGTTCTGAATTATCAACAAAAATAGTATTATTGACTCTATTCAAATGGTACATTTTGTATAATTGCAAATTTTATTGATTAATAATCATACTAGGTATGGTCCTTTTGCATTATAAAACAATCCCTTTATGGGGACGAATCTTCTTCTAATAGTATTCTTCTGCTGTAAGATATGGGTATATCATTTCATTTTGCACTGGCACCTTAATCTATTAGGTTCTTATGAATAAATTCTTAACATTGTCAACAAACTCAATCTGTAAATTTTAAAAGTTTAGATAGCCAGAATAGGGAACATTAGATTAAGGTCTCTCTAGTTTATTTTGGTTTGCTGTATTAACAACTTAAGAATAATTTTATTTGCTTGAAATTGACTAAGGGGACTAGACTTACACATACTCAAAACCACTCTCTTTGATCTTCGACAAATCAAGTTTATTATTAAGTAATGGTTATTGAGGTTCAATTTAAATCTGTTCAGTCTTTTATTATGTTTTCTCGAATTATAAATGTTGATTTAATTCTTAGACCTTGTTCTTAAGGAATTAAGTTTCATTTCTCAGGTTCTCATTCTCACTAAATTAGATTTTTAACTTCTATTCAAGGAGATTCAGTTTCTCTTTATATGAATTTTCTTCAATCTTCTTCGATGTTTCTAATGATAAATATTATTGTTTATAATTTTGGATTTCTGCTTAATGTTTCTATTAGATTTAAATGTTCAATGCAGTATTCTAAACATTTTATTCAGCTTTTGATTATTCTAATTCTAGTTATTTAGCTTTCAACTCCTACTCTAAGATTTTAATTTGTTCACTTTTATGACTAACATCTTGTATTAAATTTGCAGATCTAGACTTCTCATTTTCTAATCTTTTCTAAAGATCAGAAATTTCCCTACTTGGAGTTTTGTCGAGATTATGATTATCAAGATAAGGAGAGAATTTCATCTACTCTTGTAGTTATCTAATCTCTTATTTATGACTTTCCTCCAATTATTGTAATCTTTAGTTCCCTTGATTTTTCTCCGTATTCAGTTATTACTTTAGATTTTTTATTTCGTCTTTATAAAATTCATTTTCCTCCTTTAATTCTGCTATGTGAATTCTCATTTTATCTATATCATTCCTATCTTTTTCCTTTTAACTCTACATTTATTCATTTTATAATTTCAATGCCTTTATTTAATCAGTCAATGTAGTATTGATTCTTTTGACATCATCTGATGATGATTAAGATGAATTATTTTTCTGCTTTTGACTGTCTATATACTGCTACTCAATTTCTTTGTATCTATTCTCCTTTTTTTTGAACTCCTACACTTGATTATCCAACATGTTCCTAATCTAATTTGACTCTTGTATTTGCTTTTTCAGACTTGATACCTCCTACTAATGTTCCTATTGGATCCTTAATTTTTCTCTCTCGTGTTGCTCTGTTATACCACTTAACTGGATTTGAAAATCATGCATAATTTACTCAGGATTATACTGCAAACCAAGACTGTCAATGTTGGTATTTGGAGCAAACTTCTTATCAACTTTACCGAATTGCATTGATGACTAAGAATTCTCAGTCTCTTCATAGATAGATTGCAAATGGCCTTTCTGTTATCTGGGAGCTTATTGTTTGTATACCTCGAATTTATTTTTGTATTGTTGTGGAGTCAACTCCTCCTTTTATAGCTTTTGATAGTATTAATAGAGAATCTTTATCTCATCCTAAACATTCAACAGTTCCAAAGAACTATCTTCGTCATCCTAACTTAAGAGTTCTTCAACTTTGTTATCGATCTTTTCCTTCAGAAGAAACAAGCTCTAGTTGACTTCCTTCAAGTCCTTAATGTACTGACTTGTAGCCTTAAAGCCTAAGCTTAAGGCCTTCTCCGTTAATTCAGCTTTCAATTGGCTATACTAATTAATCAACAATTGCGCACTCTAGTTAATTTCCCTTTAGATTTCACTTACAGGACCAGATCCAGGAGTATAAGGGGGTTTCTGCACTTTTTCTGTTTAAATTGGTTGTTGATTCTATCTAAATTGTGGATCCTGTTGTTAAATCTATTGAACTGGCTTTGGTAATTTACTCTCCTCCAAGACCTATGCTATATTTTTGGAATGTGTCTTAAAAGTGGCAGATGTATTCTTATCCACTTCTTCCTGCTTGTAATATTTGAAAACCTCGGGAAATTTGACTCTCTTCACCACTAGTCTTGCATATGCCAGAAAAAAAGGAGATATTGTCACTTAATCACTCTTACATGTGTAAATTTTAGCCCAAGCCTCTATGCTCTCGAGAATAAGTCTCAAAAAGCTATTTCCGTATTATGATTGATTTTTATCCGGAGTTTCTGAGAAATATGACTTTCCTCTATCATCACTTAGATCATCCTTCTTATACTCAGCGATCTTTTCATAATAGGGTAAACATATTTCTGTAAACATTGTATTGAACTCCACATTATGTTGATCCACTGCTTCCTTACCCAATCTTGTAGCCATTAAATTCAAAACAGGTTCTTTATTCTTGAGAGCCTAAACAATAGCATCACAGATTGGTTAATAGACAGACCTAAAAATTATGCCAGATATTACTAATCTTTCTTGTTCACCAATTCTACATACTGTTTTATTTACTTGTATGTCTCTTGTGTTCGTAATAAACTAAATATCTAATTTGATAAAGACATTATTAATATTAATTAGAGAACTTTATTTTATTATTTTATATTTATAATTGAATAAAATATATTTTACTCAACGAAATAAATAAAAGTACAATCATTTTATCGAAATTAAAATTGAAAATTAAGAAAATGTCCAATAGCAAAAAATAAGTGCTTAAATTATTGAATTTCGCAAAGAATGTATAGTTTTAGTTCATCCATTTAGGGAAATATTGTTTGAATCTTTCTTATTCAACAATATGTCAACAATCTTTATATAAATTCATTAAATTAAAATATAAATTTTCTATAAAATAACACTACATAGGGAGAATTATTGGTCCAATGGTTGTCAAGTGACAATTACTATAAAATACTTAAAAAAATACGAAAGAAGATATTAATACAATTATTAACACTTGATATCAATCAATCTCCATATATAAGGATTGCTGCAAAATAAAAATTTGTGTTGGTGAATAGATTTCTTTTAACATGAATGATTAGTATAACAATTTAGTATTAATTTAATCGAAAATAGAACTATTATTATATATATTAATATCTAATAATTTAGAAAAAATGATGAAACTCTTATTATTGATGATATCAATCATGAGTAGTTATTGCTTTAATCCCAATGACTATGTAACAATACCCTTCCTAAAATTCCCAGATTCTTTAAGTTATAACGTTTTAGAGATAAATTCAATTTTTGAATATTTGATAGCATGTGTGTACATAGGGTAAATTAATAACCTTATATAGGTTGTTCTATTATTCCATGTACTTTTGTATTAGTCAAATTTTGGTTTGGAGTCATCCAGCTCCAAAGACTCCTGAAAGAATCGAATAAACAAGGGAAGAAATGAGGAGGGGAATCAAAGCTCTGTTCTACGTAATTTTATTAACAACAGGAATAATATGGAAGATACAGCCTTTGAATCCTTATTATGGGTATTATGAGACACATGAATTCGGATTGAAAGAATTCTTTGTTTCCTTAATCATGTAAGATAATATCATTTATGAATTAAGATACATGGTGACATTTGATGTGTGGTTTTATACTTCACATATAATTGGACACATGCCCTTTTTTTGGAAACATTTTCATGGAGAACATCATGAATTTGTTGAACCTGGAGCTTATGCTTAAGATGCTGTACATCCAGTAGAAGCATTGATTTAAGGGCCTATCGGACATTTCCTACCAACATTTATCTATCCATTCCATCCAGTGTGTCATCACGTCTTTGGGCTATTAACATCAGTATATGCTTAACTTGCACACGATGGAAGATGGGACCCAGCTGGACATACCTTACATCATTATTACTATTCATGCAATTTCAGCATTTGGGGATTAAGCGATTTTATATTTGGAACCGGATACAACTAAGAAAAGTATCCAATTCCTTACATCCCAACTTGGCTTAGAAGCAAAGTCAATAGTAAGAATCAGGATAAAAAAATAATGTGATAATATGATATAATTGATTATGCTGATCACAATCTGGCTTTGTTGTTGGGGAATCCTAATCCTTAAGCAATCTTCTCTCCATACTCTGGGTCACATTTAGTAAACACTTTAACTTGTCTCTCTTGGATTACTCTATTGGCATTCTAACATTATTAATTAAACAAATACTTTCAAATTTCCAACAATATTGGTTATTAACCATTATCTTTCAAAATCATTCATAACCTTTCTGTATAGAACTCCTGGTTGAGCGAAATCATCATTTGGATGTGATGGTTTATATCTTCCGATTAAACCAGTTACTCTATATTAACTAGTCTTGGTTTCTGGAATCATCTTTAATGGTTAAAATGAATTAGGTTCATAATTTGGTCTATTTCCTTAGTTATTGTAGGATTAAGGTCCATCTCTTTATTGATTGATGACTCTAGCTCTGTATGGACAGTTGACTGGGAGTTGTGTATAATTGGTTCCTAATCTGTGTCTGTGAGTATCTGGATATGAGAACAATCTTCCTTATAACATTTTATCCAATGATGGTTCAATACCTGGGACTAAATGTCCTGGACTGAAAGCTGATTGTTCAACTTCTTAGAAGTAGTTTTCTGGATTTCTATTCAAAACCATTTTTCCGAAATTAAGACATGGATAATCACTGTGTGGCCATACTTTAGTGACATCAAAAATATTCCATTTATATTTGAATCCATCCTATTCTGGCATAACTTGAACTTAGACCGTCCAAGTAGCTGTCTTACCAGTAGCAAGATGTTCAAACAAATCTTGAGTAGCATAATCTGCATTTGTTCTCTTTAATTCATCAGCTTCAGCACCTGTAAATGTCTTATTACCAGAATCTGTTTTGAAGTGTAATTTAATCCAAAATGCTTCTCCTTCCTTATTGACCCATCTGAATGTATGTGATGTATATCCATTCATATGTCTATATCCATTTGGAGTACCTCTATTTGAAAAGAGAATGGTGACTTAGTGAGCACTTTCAGGCACCAAACTCAAGAAATCCCAGAACATATTAGCATCCTTTAAGTTAGTTTAAGGATTTCTTTTTTATGTGTGAATAAAATCTGGGAATTTACTTGGATCTCTTATGAAGAAGACTGGTGTATTGTTTCCTGTCATATCATAATTGCCTTCTTCAGTGTAAAACTTAACAGCGAATCCTCTTGGATCTCTTTCAGAATCTGCTGATCCCTTCTCACCTCCCACAGTAGAGAATCTTGTGAAAATTGGTGTTCTTTTTCCAACTGTATCCAAAAATTTGGCTTTTGTGTACTTAGTCACATCTCCTGTCACTTCAAAGTATCCATAAGCACCTTTACATGTCAAAGATATCAAATACCTGCTCCTTTGGCATGGACAACTCTTTCTGGAATTCTCTCTCTATCAAAATGAGCTAATTTATCAATGAGATGAGTGTCCTGCAAAAGGATGGGTCCATATTCTCCTGCTGTCAAAGAGTTTTGATTGTCATCTACTGGACAACCGGTGGATTGGGTCAACACATTATCTGAATTGTCTGACATATTATTTATTAAATTTGCGTAATAATCAACTCAAACTCAAAAATCTTTATTTCGCATATCCAATTTTACATAATGTTAGTCATATAATTTATAAATCTAACGGATATTTAAACTCAACTTATCGCGATCCATTTTCTAGCAGAATCCAAATTAAATAACTAACAATTTTATCAATTTATTATATAATGTGTCATCTAAGATTTTGCTTTTCTCTAAAAAGAATTATCTATTCCCACTTAATGGTAATCCAATTGAATAATTATTCACTAAATAATATTTGCAGCTTATCATCATAAAATCTCTGTTCTGGATCTAAACCTTTTTCTACTTAGTATTTCTTGAATTAATTAACCACCTAAAAGGCTCTTCTTTTAACCTTTTGTGTTTAATCCCTATTCCTTTACCTCTGATGACACTTTGAATTTTGTTCTAACTTTTATATAACCACGCTGGTTTTATAAGCTGTATTTGATACTCCTAATTATCTGATTTGGTAATATGAATTTAATGACTACCACTATGAATCTTTTTATTGTTTAATAAAGCGGATCATCTTAATTTAATGAGATAATGGATATCTTTAAATTAAAATCCTATTTCTTGCTCATATCTTACAAACTTTTAAGTCTTGCTGCAGTTAGATGTTAAACCACTTCTTGAAATATCTTAGATTATCTTCCTAGAGTGTGAAATTCAATATATAAGTTTCCTATCTAGGTGGATATTGAGTGTCATTTTTTATTCTAAATTAAGTATTTCATCCAAAAGAAGGGCATAGCATGTTTTTATGAGAGATTTCATATCATTAAGGGTTCTCTATGCCTTATTTTCATTCAATACAATATCCAACTTTACTCTAAATTAGTTCTTTTACGTAACTTTAAAGTAATCGACCAGATAAATTTATTTTCTGAATAGGCTTCACCTTGATATCACCTCAATCAAAAATAATAATATTCCTTAATTTGGTAAAGCACTTTGGCTCCTATAATAATTTTTCCTCAAAAATTGTAATTTAATTTTTAACTTAAATTGAGATTCTAAATGATTAACCTTTGATATCCTCAAATAGTTGTAATTTCAAAACATTAATTTGAAATATTTTGTTTGCCATGATATAGAGTGTAATGATTAAATATTACTTTTAATGAAAGTTTAATCAAAATGATCTTCTTCAACATCAAACTTTTAGATTCTTTCAATAATAATAATATTATAACAATATATATTTTTTAAATTAATTTTTAAGTATTAATTAAAGAGTTACTGTTTTCTAAAAGAATGTAGTGTTTACAAATCCAAAATAGATTTTCAACTTCAAGAGCTTATAAACTTCTAGAATACATATGAATTCTGATATCTAAATATTAATATTATTCATCCCATTACTCAATAGATGAATAGAATGATTTTAATTATATTTTATAATATTAATAAATGATTAGTATTAAGGTTATATCACCTAAATTAAAGAATGCAAAACATAAAGCAAATTTGAGTTAGCCATCAATAACTAAATATAATAACTTAAACAGTTTTAATGATTATTTTAGAAGTTAAAGAATTTACGAAAAAGGTTCGCGGCATAATAACAGGATAAGCATTAGCAATAGTAGATGTAAAACAGACTCTCGTTTGTTCGAGAATTACTCGAGTAGCACAAAAAGAATGTCTATGCAATCATCAACTTTATGCTTATCGAATACTAAATCCCAGAGCACAAGTCCAAAAGCAATAAATTTAAGTTCTACGATGAATTTAAAATCTTAAAAAAATGTAACTTAACAATCTCCAAAGAAGCAGAAACATAAGTAAAATTCTATTCAACCAAATCCGTTATCCTATGATTTCCAAATAAAGTTTGATGCCCTATTATTGAAAACAAAATCATTGATTTAACATTTCAAGTAAAGAGAAAAAAAATTTATAAAAAGAGAAAAGGATTTAAATCAAGAAATATTAAAACTAAAAACTAGAATAGAAATACAAAATAGACTTTTAATTAGTTATAACATTCCTCAAAGCAAATTTTGAACACTTTTGATTAAAACTATATTTATATAATATAATCTTAACTTCTGTAAGATAATGGCTATTTTCAGTAGATGAAAGCTATAATCATTACCATTTCCCATATTATAAACGAATAAAGCGAACACATTCTTTAATAATTAAATGTGATTCCTGAAGAAATGTTAAAATTAGATAGGCAACATAAATTTGCGATGATTCACACCAGAAAGACTAGGAATATTGGAAATAAAAATTGAAATTTTTCCCCTATTTATTATCATTGATAATTATATTAAAATTTAGTTCTAATATATAAATATTTGAAATTTAACATGAACATAGAAAATCCTTTTTACTCATCAATTTAGACTCCATACACTCAAACCAATATGGCACCTGTAGCTAATATGCAAAGAAAAGAAATTGGTGATTAGGCTATTTGGACTCTATCATCGGCCAAGACAGGAAATGGAGTAGATCAATTAAGGGATGATAATTTGAATACATTTTGGTAGTCAGATGGAACACAACCACACTATATAACAATATAATTTTTAAAGAAAATGAGAGTTTAGGAAGTTGCTTTGTATTTAGATTTCAAATAAGATGAAAGTTATACTCCAAACAAACTTTCCATACGAACAGGAACTAATATCTAGGATATGAAGGTATATTTGATGAATAGAATTAGGAAGTGTAATTCATTGAATTGAAGGAACCATATGGATGGTATGTATTTGCACTCAAGACCAAATTGCTTAATGGCTAAGAAAAGTATATGCTTAAATTATGTTAGGCCTTACGTTTCTACCATTAATATCCAAATAGTGGTCTTACAGAATTAACATAGTGGAAAGGACACGCATATCAGATAAGTGAAAATATTTGGACCAAGAGAGTACATAATTTAAATTAATTATATTTTAGGAAACAAAATCAAGGTTTGAGTTTCCCAGACTTTAAAACACCTGAAATTACTTAATATGCTTCAATTCGTTGATGTTTATATTTATATAATTATGCTTTTTGTTGTTAAGAGAGATCCTGTTTTTAAACGAAAGAAGGCTGTTTCAGAACGCATATCGCCGGAATAAAAAAGTATTTCTCTGTTGTGAAACGATAGAATTGATGGATGATTATGAGATTTTCTCGTATCTCAAGAATGAAAGAAATAATCATCCT
This sequence comes from Paramecium tetraurelia, assembly GCF_000165425.1. Classification (NCBI taxonomy): domain Eukaryota; phylum Ciliophora; class Oligohymenophorea; order Peniculida; family Parameciidae; genus Paramecium; species Paramecium tetraurelia. The sequence goes on along the minus strand of NW_001799422.1, from coordinate 69,011 downwards.
GCTTCATTTCATGTAACTTCGCTACACTAAGTTCCTTTGACTCAAAGATCTTAGAAAATGATTACGCAGACAATCAAAGAGGATGTGGGGAAGCCAAAGAGTGTTGAGAATAAAGAATAACTCAAAAGGAAAAAAAAAAGTTACTTTTAACTAAAATTGGAAAGATATCAAAAAGAAGTATCTGAATAGCAATCAAAAAGAAAATAAGAGTTACTGACTAAATCTAAAAATCTCTTAAAGAAAGACCTGGATGATATATAGAAAATGACAAATAAAGGAGTTAGAGAATTTGAGGAAAGATGCAATCTGTATAGCAAGTATTATTCAGAAGAGTTGATGACACCAACTGGAATGTAAATTCAATTTCTTAATTTTTTAGGAGACAAGAAGACTTGAATCTGCCTACGCACAAGTATTCAACAATTGAGAACTAAAACAAATACAAAGTGCTGCTCAAAAGTAAGCCAATACCTCAACCACGACTAACATCAGAATAGGAATTTGACTAATACCAAACTAATCCGGATAAAGTTTAGTTGATTAGTTAATAACTGCAAAAACTAAATATCAAAGTAAATTATCAACTTAATTTCAAAGTTAATAAAAAGGTCAAATGATTCTGAAAATCAACTTTTTGATGCAATACTTAAAAATGATAGTTTTACAGTTCATAAATTACTTATGGAAAACAAAAATTTAATAAATATTAGAAATAGAGTATCAATTAATCAAATATATTAGATTTAAGAAACACCATTGCATATAGCCTGCAAAAGGAATTTAAAAGAGATGGTTGAATTGCTATTGAGACACTAGGCTGACGAATCGTTAAAAGATATATGGGGGCAAACCCCTAGATAGCTTGCTTTGAAGCTTAGACATTTAGAGATTTTGAAGGTTTTATCTTATATATGAATACTGAAAAATACTTTTAATTAATTAAATATATTTTTACTTTAATCTAGAATTCATGGTATGATTAGACTTTTATAGAGAGGCAGCATTGCTAAATTTGGTGTAAGGAGCTCCAACAATAGATATATACTTAGATGGATTAGATTCAAGGAAAACAGGGAGATTCAATGACAAGCAATAAGGCTTGCTAAAATTGCCTATATATTAAGTAATATATAATTTGAACAATCAAGGGTGATGATGACATTTCGGGTGTTGTAGATTTGAAGATGAATAAAAATAAAAAGATTGAACACTTGGGAATTCGTATCGAATTAATTGGGAGAATTGGTAATTTATAGAAATTATCTAGAAATTCTAAATGATTAAAAGCAATCATCCGATTTTATGTCAATGGGCAGAGAATTGGATGCTTAAGGTATTTTGATGGAAGATAAAACTTATAAATTCTAATTTAATAAATTTGAGAAACAATATGAAAGCTATTATGGCAAGGAGGTCAAATTGAGGTAAGATAGGGTGTTAATTAAAAATAGATATTATTTACGGGTTACAATGAATAGAAATTACGGATAAGTGAAAAAGGAAGTAGAGTTTGCAGTTTAAATAGTGGAATAAGATTAAGAAGATTAACCCTAAACTTCCTTAAAGCTTGAAGTGGGAATCGAAGATTGTTTACACATAGATTTTGAATACTTTAAATCAAGATACCATTTGAGGGATGTTGTAACAGGGAAAGTGAACTTTTATTTAGTTAAAATAAAAATCAAGTACATGGAGTTAGCTGTGATTCGTAAGGAATAAATTGGATAAGGTAATACTCAGTAAACAGAGAATGATATCCTTGTGAAGTACGAATTGATGGATGGGTGTCCTTAAAAGGGAGAAGTAGTCCCCATTCGACTTTTTTTGAGTGGCATTGATATGTCACCTACTTTAAAAAATGTGAGTGGCAAGTTTAGTGTGAAATACATTTTAAATTTGATATTAATTGATGAGGATGATAGAAAATATTTTAAATAATAGGAGATTACAGTTTATAGAAAGAAATGATAACAAAAATAATATATTTTATGCATATAAAAACGGATTATGTTATTATAAATAATGAAAACATTTGTCTTGATTGTTCTCTTAGGATTGGCACTTGGAGTACAAGTGAATGAATAAGCAACAATTTTGTAAGATGCTTTGACCAACAATTTAAAAGCCACAAGTATGGGTAGAGCAGTTCTTGCTATGGTTGAATTGGGTTCACCTAATTTCAATCCCCTATTCGATGCATTGGAAGCCTGGGCTTCACTCATTGAAGTAATATATCGATTAATCTCAGCAAACCATAGCCGATGAAAATTCATCATATGGAGCATTCGTCTAATAAGTAGAAACAGAGGAAACAAATTATAAAGCTCTTATTGCTCAATATGAAAGTGAGGTGGCTGAGTACAATATTTAAATCAGGGAAATCTTAAAGTCAAGAATTTCTCTGGAGGAAGACCTTGAAAGGACAAGAACCGAATTAGGAGGCACTAAACAATAAAAGGCTAACATCGAGAATTAATAAAGAGAAGATTCAGCTGATTTCAAAACAAGAACCAGTTAATTGAGTGCTGCTATTGTTGTGATCGATGAAGCATTGAAAGTGTTAGATAAAGCAAAGTGTAAATCATCAATTAAAGATAGACTCCTCATTTGTTGAAGAAGATGCTCAATAATTGTCTTCTTTAGTCTCAGGAACACCAGAATTACATAGCTTGTTACTTTAATTAAACACTGAAGATTACAAGAGTGCATAAAACTTATAAAAGTATTTATTCACTTCAAGTTGTTAGAGTCATTAATTTATTACAAAACATTAGAGATTAATTTAATCAAAATATTCAAACATTGCAAGCAGGCTTTACAGCAGCCTAACAATAAGCCTAAGATTTGTTTGAGTTATTGAATGCAAAAATTGATTCATTGGTCAAAGATGTCATTCCATAATTGCAATAAGATATCTAAGGAAAGGACAGTAAGAATATGGTCTATTTTAAGGCGAAATCGATTCAAGAAGACAATTAGCTAACGAAGCTCAAGCAAATCTTGATGCTGCAAGGGAAAGTTTGAAATAATCCATTTAAGAGAAAGGCTTAGCAACAAACAGCCATAACATATTAATTTCTGAATATCACAGCAATTTGGATACTGTCGCAGAATGTATAAGTGCTTTACATGGAAGCGGAATTAAAAGATAATGAAATAGATACATAATAATAAATAATTTTACTCAGTAATGATCAATTTATTATGATCTCGCTAAATGATCGGAATCTGTGTTTGCATTATGGCTCTTCTTGTATCACACGATTCACTCTTTCATAAATTGTTGAATATATCTATTAAGCCGTCTGCAATAAATATTTTACTGATTCATCTTTCTTATTTGGTATATAATAATAAACACTTGATGCTAATTATTATTATATTAAAGGCTCATTATTCTATCTTTAAATTGGGCTTTCCATCTCATCAATATCAAATTATTTAGATTAAGATTATTCATCTTCAATTTAATTTGCAGATGTTTATCTTTAATGATTGCTACTTATTGAAGTTGTTGGTAATAAGTCCTTATGATTCAAATAAAACTGGTGCAAGAACTTATAATTTGAATTCATCTTTTTGGCTCTTTCTTAATACCGAAGATTTGAATTTGTAAGCAATTTTATTCTATGCTTAATTTACTATTTAATATTACTTCCATCTCATCGCAATATCTTTACAACTCATCATTGTGTGCTTATAATGTCCTGTTCAAGATCATTTCTCTTTAATGATTCTTTCTGAGTTCATCCAGAGCTTTTTCGAGTTTTTAAATCCTTTCCATACTTTAGATATCATTCAAAGGTTTTTAAGTCTATTGTATTTATCTTTTAGCATTAATCTCCTATATTTATTTAGCTCTTGTTAAATCAAGCTTAGGAATAACTGTTCCCTTTGTTGAATTCAACTAAAACTATTAAATCTTAGGAGAATAATTTCCATCTAGAGGAGCCTCTGAGGATTTTGAAGAAGGTGTATCACAAGAGGAAGAGTTATCCATTAACTTAAGGGCTCTTGCCTAAAAATCAATTAATTATTCTGGATCTTTATTCATGAAAATCAGTTTGTTACCAGCATGAGCCATGCTCTTTTATTGCAATAATTCATTCATCAATCTCTAATAAAATAAAATTCTTAAATTACTAAATTTAGTCCTTATATGCTCTATTTTTCTTTGATTAATTTCTATTTCTATTTCTGCTCAATTAAGAGTTGCTCATTTAGCATTTGAATTTCATTATGCATTTTTAGTCCAATAAGATCAGGATCACATACTTCTCTAAATTTGATTACCACTCCAGCTATTTCGTCATATTCCGGTTTTAATTCCTCCATTTTCGCTAACTTACTTTCAGCAGACATCAGATTTTCTTGCAAGCCCTGCATTTTTTATTGTAATGATAAAATTAGTTCTTTCTCTTATCTTTAGACCTCCTCTGTTATTTGCTGATTTATCAATTAATCACATTAAGCTTCGTTACGCTATTTAACTAATTTCTCCATTTTCATTTGTAATGTTTCATTTTCCTCCTACAAATTCTTTAATACTGTTAATAGTCCTTTATGTTATTCATCACTTGTTTGAGGCATCAATACCTTCAAGGCCTACTTATTCAATTAAAGCAATCCTTAGAGCTCACGAACCTGCTCTTACAATTATTAATTCTCTTGCTTGAGATAATCGAGAATCTCTAAACTCATTATAAATTTAATTATTCAAATTTTACTCAAAATTTGCATAAATTCATATATATCTTAAATATAATTAATCATTACTAATAAACTATTATAAACCCCTAGGATTATAACATTTATAGCAGTTAAAATAGCATAATTGATATAATTACCCTTATCTCAAAGCATTTATGAAATAGTAATAATTTTAAATTTATGGAACATATATGTTGCTTTCAATGGAAGAATATGAAATATACATTCGAGAAAGTGAGGTACACTAAGGTAAAGTATAAGGGAAATTTGATCGAAAGGTTGGGTGATAGAGTAAACCTATGTTTATCATAAACTCTTTTATTAATATTTTTTATAGATTTAACCATAGAAAATTTATTAGCCTTTAGTATAGGGATGAGTTAACGACATTACACGTTTCTCCTTTTTTTATTTAGAAAGAAAAATCTGATGGATAATTATTTTTTTAATTAATTTGATTTAAATGATTAACAAAAATATTACCTAACAATATGAAAAAGGTAATTTTACTAAAGATTTAATACAAGTATAATACCTATTTAAATTAATTAATGTAAATGTTTTAATCAGTTCTTAAATTCAAAAAGCGATCCATATATTTTTATGCTAAAAGTGTGTTTTATTTTGATTGTTTTTATACTTTTGGAGAAAATAGGCTATCAACTAATTTTCTATTGAATCGAGGATATCTTAATAATATCACATTAATATACCTATTACAGTATTTCTGCATTTAATTGAGATGGTTCTATAATATATTGATTATTATTTGATTATCAGAAAAGGAGATTTTATTTTTAATACATATTTTTGTATCCAATTACATAAAGATGATAAATAATTTGATTATTAATCCATTTAATTCTGAAGATATGCCAAAGAGGTTAGGATGAATACTTTTGATGCAGAAAGAATTTTGATTTATAACTATATTATTCGCTTATTAAAGGATTTTGAAATGAGGTATTGTCCAGATTTAGTTCAAATTTTTCTAAGCATTGATTTCCAATTATTAACTTGCTTCAGAGATTCAAATGATTTACTATTTTTTGAACGAAGATAGACAAGAACTTGCGGAATTGCTACTTTAGAAGTTAGGAGGATTGAAATCTACTGTAGGACCTTTGATTCTAAAACAGATAAGATCAAGTATTATCAAGAATAAGCAAAAATATTAGAGTTCATTGCAATTAGTAAGTTGATAATTATTCTTGGAAATTCATCGTTGAACCATGAAGATCATTTTTAAATATTCAAACTGAGATTGATGCTCAAGTGCAACTATACTAATATTTAAATAGCAAAAACTCTATTGCATTAATGCAGCATATTCAATAGCGAAATCCTTCAACTTCAAATTTAAATTTAATAGATTTTTATTATCTCTGTTTAATGATATTATATATATTTATACTGAATAAATTAATAATATAATATGGTCTATCCTAAATAAGAGTTTTTAATGATAATATTTTAATTATTTCATAAAGATTTCATTAATTATACTAAAAAACCATGAGGAGCAAATATTCTACCAGTACAATCTGCTGATGTGCTCAGAATAAAAGGATAGAATGGATGCCATTTACATAAGACTACTCGATCCTCGTGATCAGTAATTTAAGTAATTAATTTCTGTTGTTCCCAATCATAAAGGGCAATAGTTGAATCAAATGATACACTACAGATATATCTACCTGTTGGATCAAACTCAACACATCTACAATCCATAGTATGATGTTTCAATGTTTTTACACACTTCTAATGTTGAATATTCCAAACTGAAACTACGCCATCAGAATGAGCAAGTACTGCCAATCCTTAAGATGAGAACTAAGGAGCCTTCTTGGATCCCTTCACTAAATTTTATAGATTATAATTGGTTGTTGATTCTGACAGGGAAACATAATTAATTTCTGTTTGCATGGTCATTACTCCTTAGGCCCTGCTAGTTCTCTAATCCCAGATTCTCAAAGTCCTATCCATACCACACGATACTTGATAGGATCCATCTCCTGCAGTCTAGAGACTATCAACATTATATTTAATATGGATACCAATATATTGTTTATGTGTGGCCTTCGAGATTTCGAATGCATTTTTAAGTTTCCACATCCCATATTTTGATAACAGCATCCTATCCAGCTGACATCAATCGATTCTCATCACTGAAGCATACTGATCTTACTAAACCCCTGTGACCAATCAAAACGAAATCTGTTTCATCTTCTACATTGTACAATTTAACAGTTTTATCATTGCTTCCAGTTCCTATCAATCTTCCTGATCTACTCCAATCTATACAATAGATAGATCCTTGATGATGGTTTTACTTTTCCATCTACATTTCAACTTGACTTTCCTGCAATACAGATTTCATTGAAAAGATCCTGAGACTCTTGGAATTGGTTCCGATTGCAAACATTTCACCATCTGATGAAAATGCAGCTGCTCTGATGGGATGAGTGTCTGACAATGTGGCAACTTAATCCATTTCATCAAATTTATAATTAAAGAGTTGTGACTGTATACTGCTATTGCTGTGAGGTGGAGTAGAGTTCAAAATACTTTCCTTCCTTATCATTGATTGATCATTTTCGTTGATGTCTGAGATGTGCAATTTCTCTATGATGATATTTTTGTCGAAGTCAACAGGCAATTATGAGGAACTAGACTATTGCATTTGGAATTGGGATTTCTTTTTGGAGTAAACTAATATTCTATAAGTATTACTAATACATTTGGAATGTTTGTTATTTTCTTCATCTTCTTCGACTTTTTCGTATAATTGTTGAAGTGTAATGCCATTGTATTTTTCTATGCGAAAAGTTTTACCTAAATTCTTAAGCACTGAGGCAATTCCTTCGAAGCAATCTAGTCTTCCCTAAAAGATTAGAGACACTCGATCTTTACCTTCTCAATGCTCCAATCGCCGAAGTCTGGATGATCGCGGATACAAGACAGCGTCAAAAAATAACAAAGGTTTTTATACACTTCTGACGATGCCAATTATTCGATTTGTCGCAATAATGTTATAAGTATCTCTACATCTGGTTTTGCATTTATCAATTCAAAATATTATTGTTTCTTCAATTCCAACAACACATACGAAAATTGATCATTCAATCTGGTTTTCAATGGCTGGAGATATTGTTCTGCCCCAATAAAATTGCCATCCAAAATTTGCTATCTCAGAAATGATAATTCTCTTGTGTAGTTGTCTATCGAAATCTAGTAATTAGGATGATACGAAAATCAGTTACTTGTGTCTCCAGTTCCAAATGCAGAAGACTCTTGTATAATTTTTGATCCCTTAGAAATACCAAGACCATCTACAATAATTGTTGAGTTTATGGCATTTTCGAGTTTTCAAAGATTAAATTAATTATAAGTTTTGGTTTATGGAAAATAATCAAATTATGTTCATGAGCCAAGACGATTAAGACTATTTTTTTAGTGATGAAGACGATTAAATATCACAAATAATCGAGCAAGATTCTACAGGCAGATTTTGTAAGGTATGTGATGATATGTATTTTTAGTACAACGAGGAAATTGGTAAGGGAGCATATAAGAGTGTATTTAGAGGCTACGATAATCAGAGTGGTTGTGAAGTAGCTTGGAATGTATTTTAATTGAACAGTGTTCCAGAAAGTAACTATCTCCAATTATTTTATTATTAGATGAAAGAAGAAGAGTAAGATAAGAGATTTCAATTCTAAGTAGTCTTAAACATAATAATATCATTAACTTCGTGCATTCATGGCATAATAAATCAAAAAAGGAAATTGTTTTCATAACTGAAATCATAAATGGAGGCTCGTTGAAAAAGTATCAAATTATCTATGTCGAGTTATTTAAGGAGAATCACTAGGCCAAAGTTGAAGGTGATTAAAAATTGGTGTAGACAGATACTCCTTGGTTTGGAATATTTACACAAACAAAATATCATCCATAGAGATTTGAAATGTGAAAACCTTCTGATTGACACAAATAATAATGAATTAAAGATTGGTGATTTGGGTCTCTCCATTTAGTAAGAAATATAAGGTAAATTTAGATTGTAGCAATCCTTTACAACTTCCGTTTTGGGCACTCCGGAATTTATGGCACCTGAAATTTACTAGGAGCATTATGACACTAAGGTGGATATCTATGCTTTTGGAATGTGTCTATTAGAGATGGTTACTGGAGCGAAACCATTTTGTGAGTGCAAGGGCGGAACTGGCTAAGTGATCAAGAAAGTAATTGAATAGCAGAAGCCTCAGTCAATTGATGCTATTCTGAACGATAAAATCAAAGCAATTATCTTAGAGTAAATTGATTTTTTTTGCAAACCAGATGCCTAAAACCTCCAGAAGAACGACCTTCTGCGACTCAATTGTTATCCACTCACTTCCATCTTCAAGTTACCGATAATGACAACTCCCCTGTTCCAATCAATGACCAATTCCTCATGCAATTGAGGGATGACAGTAAAAGTAATTGCATCTTAATCTCAGATTCATCCATCCTAAAATGCAATCTATCCAACAAAATCATGTTGACTACTGGCAGTAGCAAATTTGACACTAATTCTGAAGTCAGCATTCAAAAACAATCATAACTATTGGGATTGAGAAAGAAAAATCTAATGATTCAAACAGAAGATGAAACAGAGCAAATCTTTAATAAATGTTACAAAGATTACATTGTAAGTTACACATATCAATATATTCCTAGTGTTGTAGAAACGATGAATCTTTGCAAGATCTTGAGTAGAGACAAGAGAAAGAATTGTAATTGTTGAAATAATTGCATTTGCAACAAAAGCAAGAGTATTTGAAGAAGACTTCGAATAACGTAAACATCAAGACTTCAACTTAACCATTTTAAAGTTCTGGGTTTTTGTCACCTGGATCCTATTAAAATTTCTTTGATTTTCAACAAGAATCCGTTTGTCCAAAACAAATCATTGAAAGCCCTTGTCTAGAAAAAAATAGCAACAACAGACTGGTGAAATTAGGAATGGTAAATCTGTATTCCCTATCATTTTAGATAGCAGATAATAGCTCTGGGGTGTAACAACAATTAAGCTAGTCTTAACAAGTTGGTATTTAGAATCAAATTATTGTAGATAAATCATTAGAAGTCAATATTTGACAATCTAATAAAACAACCAAAAATATAAAAAAATAAATTAATTCAAATATCTTTCTTGTCTAAAATCACGAACTCTAATTTTTTATTCTACGTCTAGTAAAATTAACATATATTCAATCAAAGAACAAAATCATTTTGATTGATCTGACCCTAAAAGGAACGAACTAATCAACCATCAGTATGTTCTTAACTAAACTATAAAGGGAATTACCATCTATCACTTAAAACTATAAATATACAACAACTACCTTACTCAAAAAGTACAATTTATGAATGAAACCTACTTTAATAAAGTTACAATATCCCAAACAAGAATAAGATCTTAAAGGAAAGATTCTAAATTGATGACATCGATCTAACCAATAAGTTCAAATCTAGAGAACTAAGCCTCAGATAGCTAAGTATAAAATAAACAGGGGAATAAATCCGTTAGAACCAATTTATATTATTGCATCATATAAAGAAGTTGACATATTATAACCTAATGAATTTATAAGAGATACAATAAATATTTTAAATTGTAAAATTACTGATCATATAATCAAGAGGTAGAATCTCGTGAATATAAACTAGCACTTTATTAAAGAGAGTTCCAAACCTAAATAATTGAAAATTTACTAACTCAATCCTTTGGAAGAGCAAGAAGTAAAGAAAACTTCTACCAGATTCGTAAATACCACCTAGTTTTTATAAGAGGGGAGAACAGATAATTGAACCTGCAGAGGGATCGTATTCTTAGGATCATTGCAGAGACATGACTAAATTGAAAAGTGTCTTGCCATTCACTTAGGACATAATTGTGACTTAATCAGATACTTTTAAGTAATTCCAAAAGAATCTTAGAAGATAACTAACATATCCAAGATATCAATTTTGCATAAACTAATACGATGTAAAAGGAATGCAAACTAAAGACAAACCAATCCTTTGTAACCTGGTTATTAACTGTTAGGAAATGTGAAGTTTATAATTTAGAATTGAAATGAATAAATTGTTTGTTAATAATATTGATAAATATAATATATATATGATCATCTTTGTAATGGAGCCATCAAGTTTGCTTGAGATGGATAAGCTGACATGTTCATAGAAAAGGGATAGTTATTAATACTGGGGAAAGTTCCCAACACATTAGGATTAAGAATAGATCTTTACTGATAAACTCCACTCTAAATTTGAGGATATTCAGTTTATTGCATCATGACGTAAGATCGGTATAGTTTTGGATCATAAAAATAGGAACCTAGACTGTTTTGATTGGACAGATTGTTTTCTTAAAAGGTACTTTATTAACTAATATCTGATTTGTTTAGATAAAGATGGAGTTGTTCAGGGGAAACAAAAAATATTTAATTTTTCTCTTTATTAATTAAGCAAGGTTGAAGTGTGCTGATTTCAACTTCTGAGAGTTGACAGTCTTTAATTTCTAGGTTGATTTTATCCTAGTTTTTAGGGATAGGTTGTGATTATCTTAATTCCCTCTTTGGAGGTAAATTAGATTCGACTTTTACTTTTTTAACAATATCTTGGTGTTCTTCTTTGACCATGTCTTTCTGTTCATTTTCTCGGAGGTTTTCACTTTATTGGATTCTCCACTCTATTTTTTTGATGATTGTGTGTATGAGTTTGATTTCATCGTGATTCAACTCCTCTGCGGATGGAAAATTCGAAATCTTAGATTCTTCTGATTCACTTTCTTCTTCATCTTTTTTCCTTCTATAATTAATATAGCCTACCCTGTTTTTTGACTTCGTTCCTTCCTTAAGAGACAATTGAATCTATTTTTGACACTATTCTCACTTCTTGGTATTTTTAGTTTTTTTGAAATCAAGGCCCACTTCTTCCCATTTTAGATGGATAATTCTAACAAATTCAAATCTTCATTCAATTGCCAAGGATTTCTTGTAGATAATATTTACATGTTATTAATACCTATTGATGAAGGGATTGAGATGATTGTTCCATCGTTCTCTGCACTATTTACCATTTCTATGCACATTTGATTGGCTGATTTTGTTTAGAGTGGTGGCAATCTGACTCCATTTGTTTCCTTTGTTCTAATTTTGGTAGTCATATATTATGGATCTGAGAAGTTCATCTTCAGGGAGGGTCCATGGAGCTTGTTACAAGGGCAGTTTGAGCATTTGAAGCCACTTCTATTTGCATTTGAAGGCGTCTCTCCTTGGCATCATGCTGGCAATGGAATTCCAGTCAGCATCGCTCTTCAAATAGAGTTGAATTGATATACTATAGATTTGATGTCTCTTTTATTAAAGGCGGTCCATTTGCCAACCAACCATATGAGCACCTTTTTATCATCATCTGTCCAGTTCTTTTTCAGCTTGTTTTATTAAGATTGCAAATTCAACTTGTTATTTTGTTGAATAGTGAAGACTTCTTGATTGTCAGGGAAAGAATCCACTCCAAGGTTGTACAATTCTCTCATATAATTAAATCTAACATTGGTAATGTCTTTGGCTTTGGCGTAAAAGATGAGAAAGTTTTGATGGAAATCATCAACAAGGAGGTTATCAGATGATTGCATTTATTTTTTATATTTTTTAAGTTTCCTTATTAATTTAAAAAATATCTAGGTTTTCCCATAAATAATTTAATTAAATGAATTTAACTACGAGATTTGTGGACTCTTTCAGTCTCACAGATGATTTGCTTACTTAGATAATATCAGATAAGTAGACGATCAGTTTATCTTTGAAACAATTGAGTAAATTGCATCACCTTCAAAAGATGTTGGAAGAGTTTTAGTTTCTAAATATCGTATACAGTGATTAGAGTCGAGTGAGGTAATTCATACATATTATTTAAGGAAGATGATGTTAACGCGAACAAAGTCAAATCTGAATTTTGCAATAATAGTTGTGTCATCAAATAGATAAGAAAATTGAAGATTTCATGGTATGAATTCATCAAATTTCTTAGAACTTTTTCAAGAAACTAGACTCCATCCTTTTTTACACTATGAATATGCAACTCATGTCTGAAAACTGTTTAGAATTCTTGCAGCAAATAGCAGATTTAATTTTGGGCAGTCCTGCATTTACAGTTATTTATGAGATAAACAAGAAAGTGAATGGGATGTCAACTCACATAAAGGAATTTGAGAATGCTTATCAGAAATTATTAAAATTCAAGGAGAGCACCAACGTGAATGGAAGTGAACTCGATAACCTCTTCGGTACAAATGAATTATATGTGTACAAAAACAAGTATTCATACTTGATTTACGATGTGAAGGATGTACCATTTAAGGCATTCCCAGATTATAGATTGATATTGGATCAGTTTATTTCACTTGCTTACGATTTTCAAAAAGAAATATATGAGTGAGATTTATATCTATAACATCTAGCAAAGAAAACCTAGTGAGTATCATAAGAGGAATCAAGTCAAGGTTCATTAAGAACTCAACGAGGATTTGCTAAGAAATTATTCGATCATAAGTTACGGAAGTGCTGTCAAGTCAATGGTATGAGTGTTGTAATTATTATACAGCTGGATCGAAATGCCAGATCAAATATAATACATGAATGATTTGATCATAGATTAGCATGGTTATGTTGTGTTGCCAGTTAAATTGGACAAAAAAATCAAATACTACATTAAGATCGAATCTCCAAACATAGATATGATTACGTTCAGTGATTATGTAAGATTATCTAAAAGGAATTCTAGATTCAACAATTATGGTAGAGACTGACATACTAATTGAAGGATTTGAAGAATGAGGAGTTCCTGAAACAAATGCTTGAGGTCAATTCCCCAAATAAATTATACATCTAATTAGATGGAGATAGAAACATAAGATATTAGAGTTGCTGTATCCCTGATTCTTGGTATTTCATGTTGATCAAGGGAGGTTCATTGGAAGATCTCTAATTGGAGTAAGTGAACAAGCAGAGTCTCATCCAAAAAATGCAGGAATTGAAGTCTTCAGTCAAAGGAGCTGTCAGTGTCTGCCAGATTTGTTTCAGCGACAAAGCAGTAGATGTTGATCTCTTTGCCAAAAGAAACGAAGAGGATGAGATTACTGACTATTACATAGTGTTTAATGCACCTAAAAAGTATGTAACTTTAATTTTATAAAAGAAAATTTGAGGATGATCACAGGATATCTGCTTAAATGTCGAGTGAAAGCAAATTGCAAGAATTGAGCAAGGCAGCTTTAATTAATATCAAAATGGAGAAGCTATCTAAAGCATGCATAGTGATGAGGGAGTATCTTAAGGTTAATTTGTCTGATGAGGAAATCATTGATTTACTGAAAGAGAAAGACATACTGAAAGAAGTGTATAATTAATAATCAATTACTGATGACATCAGATCATCTTATGTGATGGAATATTACAAGGCTGAATCAATCAAAGATATAAAAAATCCAGTCCAAAGAAGTCAATAGTATATAATTGAGACTGAACTTACAAACATCAAAAGTATCTAAGTTATCTAAATTAGAATTCGATCTTTATACTCTAGATGCCAATGACATTTCTAATCTTAGTGACTATTCTTTTGACATCACTGTTGTTCAAGACAAACATGAATAATTAAGATATACATGGGCTCTATTTCATTTGTGCAATTTCATAGATCTTTATCAAATCAACAAAGAAGTATTTTACTAGTTCACTGTTATTGTCCAAGAAAAGTATAGTTATCGACAGAACCCATTTCATAACTATGATCATGGATTCACTGTTGCTCATGCTTGTTATTACATCATAAAGAGTAAAAGCATGAATCAATACTTTGATAAATTCATTTAATTCACTGCTTTACTATCTGCTTTATGTCATGATATTGATCATACGGGACGTAACAATCATTTCGAGAGTCAAAAGTTATCCAAATTAGCATTGAGATATAATGATGAATCTGTACTAGAAAATCATCATGCTTCAGTGATGTTTAAGATACTTTAAAAAGAAAAATACAATATTCTGAGTTCCCTTAGTTAGGATCAATGTTAGATATTTAGAAAATATGCCATTGCCAATATCTTGGGAACAGACATGAAGAAACACTTCGAGATAGTCAAACTATTGGAACTCAAGTTATCCAAACTTCCTGATGAGCCATTTATACAAAAGGAAGAAGACAAAAAGTTCCTATCCAGTGCTATTGTCCATACTTGTGATTTGACCATGTAATCTAAAACATTCAAAATGGCATAGAAGTGGTCAAATCGAATCGCTACTGAATTTTCAGATTAGGTTGCTGAAGAGAAACAACTATCGTTACCTATTACTCAGCATTTCTTACCATTAGGAACTCCAAATTTCAATTAATTATTAGCCAAATAAGAAATTTCATTCATCAAAGTATATTTCATTTATATACCAATTAGTTCATCGTTAAACCTGCCTATGATTTAACAGCATAGGTCTTATAGACAGGATTGGAAGTGCCATTAAAAAATTTAGAAGACAATCTTAAAGAATGGGAAAATTAGAAATGATAAAATTTATCAGTTGTTGTAGTAACGATAATATTATGTATCCTTTATAAATAATATTTATAATATTTAATGCAATGTATATTATTACAGCATATTAAACAACAACAAATTTTGATTTCAGAATTGAATTAATCATAAACAAAATATAAGTTCTTAGTCAGAAGGTTAAATTTTGAGCAAGTGGAACACCAAAATCATTCTATATTTTTGTAATTTCATTAACCTATATATTCTAAACAATAGACATAATAGTGGGGGCAAAATCTTCAAACTAAATATCAAATCTGTTTTAGCAGTATAATTATTGAAAAAATAATTATTACTGAGAATTTAATTAGTTTTTACTCTAATTGATATAAAATAGAATTTATCGATTATATGAAAGATTGTGTTAATTAAATGAATGAATAAACTATATGATATTTAACCAATTTAATAAAAAGAGGGTTATAATAGTGCGTTAACAAAAGATACAAAGATTACTCAGTCTAAGAATCAAATTGTCTCTACTCATAAAATTAGGATTAATAGATAAATTTGAGTAAAAGGTCCTTTCAATATGGAGATAACAATATTTTGCAAAATCTTAATCAAAAATATTGAATTTAGTGTGGATTATAGTGAATACATTTAAAAAGGAACCTAAATGAGCTTTTGAACCAATATAAAGAATATATAAAATCTAAGACGATAAAGTAACCAAATTAATGAAAACGATATAGCTGGATTCAGAACTAATGCATCCTTCATATTTCAACATGGGAGTCCTTTTGTGATGTTACCAAAGTTGCTGGTCAGATTATTAACCGAATCAATAGAAAAAAGAGTTTTGAAAACCAACAAATACGATAAAGATTTTTGAAAACCAAAGTCAATTTGTGCAGGAAAGAATTCAATGTATAAAAATATTCATTTCCAATTTAAAAGTGTTGATTCAAATCTGCTCGAAAATATGATAATCAAACTTAACAATAGAATGATTGAAATATTATTTTATATAAATGGATAAGAAATGGAAAATTATATTATCTACTTTAACCTGTTGCACAGTTTCGTTCCTAGTATTGGCCATTATTATTCCTTTCGTTTTACTAAGTGTAATTAAGAGTTAAGCCCAAGATGAAGCAATTATGTCATCAAGCAATTACGCACTATGGGTATATACAATAAAATACTTCATTTTCTTAGGGAGAGATACCGGGAGATACCCAAACTTATTTAACGAGGGATTTCACTTTCTTCTAATTTACGAATCCTTATGACGTAATGTTTAGAGGGAAAAAACCAATTTTGGTTGAGAAAGGTCCGTATACATATTAGGAGAAGTAAAATTTCACAGATTATACATTCAACGACGACAAAAGCATTGTGACATTCCGTGCTTGGATTCAGACTGTGGGGGAAAAATAGAATGATAAAATAACATTCGCTAATTTTGTTGCTTTAGGTGCATGGCATTAGCTTCAAAATACAGAACCAGCAATGATGGCCTTATAAGTGTTCAGTTCGTTTTATTTTGAATTGAAAAAATTCTTTTACCCAACCATGATTGCTTAAGCAGTTATATCTAGTTTTTTGAATGAGGATACAGCGAAGAAGACAGTGTTGCTTGGTTTATCAAATGAGAAATAAAATCTAATTTGGTTCGATTAGGAGTTTGGAATGGCCAATAGCACCGCATTCGTGAACTGGGTGTAAGTCGCTAAGAAATACACTGATGATTCATTTCTAAGAAACTACTTTTAATTATCTTAATCTCAGATGAATAGCATTAAGAGATAATTGGCCCCACTGATCCAAGGTGCAGAAGGAAGCATTAAATAGCTATTCTGCAAAAAATCTCCAACCGAAGAGTGCTTCGATGCTTATTTATGTGCGAAATAATGGGCTACTCAAAGCATCACAAATGATCCAGATGCTGGCACAACTCCAGTCCCTAGTGTTATCACTGGTAATACTACCAGTCACGGTTACCCTGAGCTCAGTTATTTCTATACAGGTATAATAGAGTACTAATATAGAATACTTTTTAAAAGTTATAGAACCAACAAATGAAAAGTATAAGAATCTAAAGTTTACTACTGAATGGGCCTTGGAATTACTTAGACATTATGAGTATTACTCAGTTGAAGATCCTAAATACTATACAGATTCACATTTATTATTACATATTGGGAACTTGAGATTCTTATATGAAGAAGGAAATCAATATGATAAAACTAAAAAGGAGGATCATTTAACCAAAATACAAAACAGATTCAAACTTGAATCTATCTATCATTCAAGAGTGTTTTATGAGTATATAAAATATATGGAAGAGGAATTTGGAGTCTAGAAGTCAATCAATGGCACTAAAGGCATAGCTGGATTGGGAACTATTGTATCATAGGCTCTTTATGGAGAAATGGCGAATTTGAATGATAATTTATTTGATTACGTGATGTCAGATTTGTTGATTAAGAGAGTCACGAAATGCGAATAGGTGTTGGAAAAACTGGATAAAATTAATGATGCTTAGAAAGAGAAATTTTGTAGTTTGGGTGAATACAAGAATTGGAATTCAAAGTCGATTAATCAATTGTTATATATATGCGAACATTAGGAAAGTGTTTATTGGGGATAACTGTAAACTTTAACAGGAATGACTAATATATAATTAATACAATTATGTGATGAAGAAGAGGAAGGATTTGGTTAAGAATTGAAGTTGGCAAACAATAAGATGAAGGCGAAGTATGATTGTAAATTGGAAAGATGCACGAAGTTCGAGATTGGAGTCAAACAATGGGCTTTTTCAATGATTTCAGAGAATCCGATAGACGAATTGTATAAAGCAAGTAAAACTATGGGGGACATATATCCAATATTTAAGAAATTTGAATATACTTGGTTTTAAGCAGAATTCAAGGACATTTTTACGGATAAGAAATTAGATTATGACTTAGCAAGATATTTATTGTCTTTTGAGTGTTTATACAATGGGTAAATGATTAGCAATGCTTTTATTCATTTTGTGAATGATGATAAGAAGTCATTTCAGAAAATTCTACCTTTTGATGATTACAACATATTGCATTATTTAAGATATGTTATGATTGAATTGGGATTGGAAGGATTTGCAGATACAAGGACAGTTGATGAAATTCTGTTTGGATATTGGCCGTAACTCACAGTTGCAATTAAGGAAATGAACCCTGCAATGGGTGGTGATCCATCAACTCCAATTACTGGATTAAATTTGAATTTGCCAAGCGAATTGAGTTAATTATAAAGTGTGTATACTGGGAAGAAGGATATTTCAAAAGTAAGGAAGTACCATTAGATTGAAGGACTAGATTACTTGAATGTTAAAGTCCCTTTCTTTGATGGAAATTAAACAACCTTTAGATAATTCAACCCATGGAATATTGAAGTGTCTTGCGAATTAGGTACAGATGCATTCTCATACGAACCTTAATTGCCAGCAAGTGGTCACATTGGAACTATTATTACCGATATTGTGAAGAATATTTATTTGGATTACAATGAAACAATTGATTTTCACGGTCTAAAAGCTTACAGATTCAGAAATAATAAACATACATTTGACAAAAATCCAGAATATCATAATTACAAATGGGATGGACTAGAAAATATGACCACAATTTAAAATGCACCGATCATGAATAGTCCCACTCATTTTTATAATGGAGACATTAAATTACAGGAGATGATCGAAGTTTACAAACATGATAATTTGACGGACAGATAATGGGCAAGTGATTGGGATGACTCATACGTGATTTATGAACCATTTACTGGAGTGGCTTTATCGGCTATGTTAAATCTGATGGTAAGTGTAGAGTACAAGCAGGATGTGTTGTTCCCTTGTGATAATTATGCTGTTTTGCCAGTTATGTCGTTAACAAGAGGAGCCAATTGGACAAGCGAATAAATTGATGAAACCTTTGGCGAACTTAAATCTGGTTTGAAGTTGAGATGGACTTTGGCAATCATATTTTATGTTGTTGCATTCCTATTTCTGGTCTCTTCAATAACAGTGTTTTACTACAAGTATTGGGTACCAAAGAAGATAAGAGTTCAATAAGACGACGGGTCCTATCAAAACTTAAGTTCTATTGGAGATCAGGAAGGCCAGATTAATCGGTCTGAACATCAAGAGGCACAAAGGAATCGCTGATTTAAAAATTATTATATTGAATATACACTTAATCAATTATCTTCATCGGAACTGGAACTGCTAGATGAGCTACTTGAACTACTAGATGATGAACTACCAGTGGATTCATCGGAACTCAATGGATTGGCTAGTCTCAGCACTCTTAATTGGTTCTTATCGATTTCATCTAATTTAAGTGCTCTTTCATACAAATCAGACCTCTATTCCTAGAACACCTGCAATAAACGCTTACTAAACTTGGGTCTCTCATCTCTCACCGATCTACATTACATTTCTAATTTATCATTACCTCCAGGTTTTATCAAAATTGTTACTTGACATAAAATTTTGAGTTATAGCTATAGTGTTATCTAGATTCAAGACAGCATGCCACCATCCACCAGGCACAAATATAGTATCCCCAGGACCTTATATACCCATAATAATTTTTAAATTATCTGCTCCTTCCTACTCTATCAACTTAGGCAATGCATGCATAAAGTAATCGATCGATTCGTCTAAATCCACAGGATCTATCAATCTTTTGGCTGCCAATCCTTTGGCTTTCACTACGCATTTAGGAATATCAGGAGGAAAAAGAACCCAAAGCTTATGGCCTTGCAATGATGTATTCCATGCACTTGTCATCAAAGGATCAATATGCACTGTTGTACCTGATCGCTATGGACTGTGTGCTATTAACATTAACATAAACTACCCTACTAAGAACCATCGATAGGGAGGACGATGCTTTTCTCCTACCAGTGCTAGAAGATCTTCTGAAAAATACTTGTGTACTTTGAATCGACCTATTATGTCAGCTCCACCATCTTTCATGTCCTCCAATGAACTAGATGTTACTTCCAGTAGACATACCTCTCAAACAAGTAAAGCGGAGAATCGTCTTTATTATAAACGAGGTAATCAAGGAAATTCTTGAATGGCATTCTCAACTTCTTGCCTTTATCATCCTCACCCACCTTGAACGAGGTTTCCTTATATAATTGATACAACTTCTCAAATGTCCAATATTTCTCAACATTCCAATCGTCAACTGTGTTCGCAATTATACACGGAATATCAGGAATCTCAAATTAATTCACAAATTACTCACATGTGAGTGATCTTCCATCAACCCTCTTGATTGTAAAATACCTACAATCACTTTACAATTTACTTTTCATATTATTTCCTTAAATCCTTCATGCTCTTTTCATAATGATTTCTTTTCGTCCACTCCTTCAACCTCAGATGACCTCGATCCTTCAGCTTAATCTCCTCAATCTACTCTTACACCTTCCAATTCATTTCCTTCTCATGAAACCTCTGAGATTATAATTTGAGCTTTTTCGCTACCTCCATACTTTATTTTTATTTATAATTTATCCAATCAATCCTTTTCTTAACTATACTTTTTTTGAATCATTCATTAAAATTTATAAACCAAAAATTAAATCAACTTTAAGCCACAGCTTCACAAAAACTAAACATCTTCCAAGCAGAAACTCGAATTATATTAATCCATTTAAACTGGATACTACTTTGTTTAAAACAACAATCTCATTTTATTATAAAGATAATTTATATATTTAACTAATAAAGATCATTTAACTCTATTAGGATTTAATCTTCAATAGTTTTTCTAATTTGTGTAGCTTTTCTTTTCAATTAAGATTATTAAAAATCTGATTAAAATAACTTATAACAATTTAGGTGGCATGGCTTTTTTTTAAAAATTATGAATCTCCAACTCTTTGTTTTGAATAACTTTTTAGATTTCAATTATAACTCAGATTCCTTAACCTCCATCTATGATAATATACTATTATATAATTAATTGTAATTTATCATATAATTCTGAAGTAATTTTATTTTGAATTCTCCAGTGGACTCCACATAACCATTTCATGAGTCTTTTTGATTTCCCTCTTAAGAACAGGCTACTCCCTTGTTCCTTTGGATATAAATGTTGTTGGTAGTCATTTTAACCAAATACTCCACTCTCTAAATCCTGCATTCATTAATTAACTTTATTAAAATAGTTATGACACTACTTATTTGATTATAATCTTAGCTTATTATTTTCAATGATTAGGAGAAACGTAAGGTGGGGGTTTCAACTTTTCAAGTAATGCTGGCTTTCTTTTGATTATAATATATTCATAAAACATCTCAAAGAATTAGAAAATCTCATTTTGGGTGTGAAATCATCGTGGTTCCAACAAAATCTTGTTTAATTAATAAAAAGGAATTCTTTATTATTATATTGAATTTTAAATAAAATACAATAGATTCTTGTTATTTACAATAAGTATTGCTTGAAAAGAACAAAATAAAAATAATCAGTCATAAAATCTTTTTGAATCATAAAATACAAATTAGAACATTTATTTATGAAGTGAAGATGAATAATAATAATCAGTTGAGTATAATTTAGTCATTTCAAATGTCTTCTGGTATTTCACCCAATCTGCACTTATGCTCGGGAGAACAAGTTTCTATTTCAATATAACTAAGTCATACTTGATAACATCTCCAGGTTAACTACCATGTGTTTCTTCTCCAGGCTCTTGAAGGCAATCATTCCTAAATTGGTTTGATCATCAGAATCCAATTTTTAAGTGTAATCGTCAAAGCCTGTCCCCTTCCTCGTAAACTTTTTTGATGCTGAACAACCCATTTATTATATTGCTTATATAAATATATATATGAAAATAAGATTTTTTGCTGCGATTAAATATCTTCATAAAAGGGGACATACGTCATTTTAATTGTGTACTATTAGCTTTAATTGTTTGGATAATTGATTATTATATTTTTATTCAAAGACTCAGCACTCCCTTCATTATGACATGCTCCTAAAATATAAATAAATTTATACATTATTTTGATCCTCGAATTCCAATATTTTGTTGGAAAATCAAAATATTCGCATCCTCTTGCTCAAATATTTCAAAATCACAAACATAAAAGTAAGCGCTAATTTAGTCTCAATCAAAGACGGAAATAGATGAGATATTTCAATACCTAATCCCTACACAGAGAATTATTTCAATTCTTACACTATCGAATTAATAATTTATCAATGATAATTTGGTTAAAGTCTCGATAAATATATCTTAGATGTGTATTGCCAATATATTCACATCGCAGTAGGCATACTACATTTTTAATAGTCATAATAATTTTTTTGGGAAATCAAACATTATTCTGAATTTGATAAAAAATTAAAGCAAAATTTGCGCAATTCTGTTAAAATAAGGATATCAGACTCTCTCAAATAGAAATTATAATAATCTAATTCGAATATTTCTAGACAGTAAAAAAATTTATATATCATACTGTATAATTCAATTCTAAAATCTTATGAGTGATAAATAAGCCATAAAATCATTATAAAATGAATCAAGAAATAATTTCATTCAGAATAGCAGAGAAAACAACAAATAGAAATTGTGATTTTGAGATTCAAATTTTATATAAAGATATTTTTTTCGCATATTTTATCAAAACTTAAAGTGATATATTTAATAGATCTATTATTATTATTAAAATTAAAGAAATAATTAGAATTTTATCAACCTATATTTCTAATAATTTTAGTTCTAAAATTCTATTGCGACTTCGTTCCAGGTGTTCTTGTAACTGAAGTAAAAGTAGTGGCATAGGTCTTGCCAAATTAATTATCATCTTCATTTTCTTCTGGTATTTCTATGCCCTAGCTATTTAATTCTCTCTTTTTCTCTCTATATTCCTTATTCATGCCATCTAATTTTGATTTCAGTTCCTATTTAATTTCTCTCAATTCTTTGCATTGTTTAATAAGATGCTTATTTTAGTCCTGAATAGTATCATGAGCTACAACTCTTTATCCAAGTTGATACTTAACAGAAGCCTCAACTTCAGAGAGACTCTATTGTAAATATTGTTTTTAGCTTGATAATGCTTTATAGATGGCATTCTGCTAGCTTTGATCAATTTGTTATTATAAAGGATCCTTTTACATATCCTTTAACGTTTCTTAAAACACAGGATTTTTGATAGTGATTGCTTTGCTATTCTCTTCTTACACCATATGATACAATTCTTCCAATTTTTCTGGCCAATCTCCAGTATCACTATTAATCAATGTTTATATTGAAGATTTAAAGTTGTCCATATTTCTTTTTGATAAAGATAAAACAGTTAAGGCAGATTTGAGTTAGTTTTTAAATATATTTAAATCTGTAATTAATTTTCTTTCTTCTTCAATCCTAGATTGCTTCAATCCAGATTCCTCTATCAATTCATTGTAGAGATTCTTAACGTGTTTCTAGATTAATTTTAATCAATGACTTACTTCCATATTTTTCAGATGATCCATAAGCGGCTCTCTTTCATCTTTTAATGTGTTCACTCTATAATCATAGACTTTTTAGAAGTTTTGTAAATGCACATTCTTCATCCTAAAGTCCTTTATTTGCTATTCCCTTTAATTGATGAGTTTCTCTTTCTCTCTTAAATCGGCCAACATCATCTTATGTTTTTCCTCATAGCCTTTCAACTCTTAACGTAAACTTTACAAAGACTCATCAGTTTCTAAATTTATAAGATGAACTCGCTACCTTTTTTTAAATTGTGCAAGATTTCTTTTCTATTTTAATACCTAACAATCTCCTTTTTAAATCTAGAGATGCTTGACCTCAATATTTCTGTTTGAGTATTAAATTCCTCTAACTTTGCCTTTAAAGACTGTTGGGACTCCTTATAAAACGTTTCATAGTCTTTCTCACTTTACTGCAAGACTTCTTTAAATTTCCTTTGATCTAATTTCATATTGGACATGGCTTGACTGAATCTATTAAATAAGTCTTAGTATTTTTAACAGTATTCATCATCCACTTAAGAGATTGATTATTAATATTCTTGATTCACTAAACGTCTTTCTTCATCTTGCTGTTTAATAATGTTTTATAATTTTTCATTCAATTTGTCTCTGATATCATAAATCGACAATAGTTTCTTAGAATTTTATTCATTCATCTCCTCAATAGTTTTCTTTGAAGTCGCAATTAAATTCTTTTTATCTTCCTTAATCTTGTTGTTTTTAGCATCAGACTGTTAAATTGTTTGAGATAGTTAATCTTAAACCTTTTGAACTTCTTTAACATGTTCATCCCGTATTTTCTTAAGTTTATAGTCATTATTATTCAATTGAACTTCCTTAGCATCATCGATGTCACTCTTAAAATTCTACAATCGATATTCCAATTCCTTCAACTATTCTTGCCTTATTTCTTAAGCAGTTGTAGAACACAAGCACAAACTATTAAGTGCAAAAGTGTTAGTAATCTTATTCTCAATATCTCCTCTAGTTATGAGATCTAATTGTGTAATCTAATATTATAGAAATGCTTGAGTACCTCTTCACCATTAATGAATTGTTTGATTTTACTAAAGAATATACTCCCATCGATTGATGAACTTATCAAATAACTATTATCAGGAGATACTTTAATGGCTGTAACAGCTAATTAATGGACAGGAATTTCGATAGATTCCATCATTTTAGGATTGAAATGATAAAATGGATAAGAGTAAACTCTAATAGATCCTTGAGTAGTTCCAAAGAAGATCGCATTGTATCTATGACTAATGCAGATGGCACTAAATTAAGTAGGAGATGTGTCGACTTCCAAGACCATGTTTTGACCCTTTTCATGATACACCTTTAATTTCTAATCTGAGACTCCAACAACAAGATCATATTCGAAGTCATAACACAAACTTTGATACTTGTTCTGCTTCTGAGCATGTTCTAAGATTCTTTCACCAGAGAGCAGATTCCAAACATATAAAATTCCAAATTGACATTGGGAAATCAGCAGATTGTCCTTTGATATATTTAATGAAATTTAATACTCTATCTATAAATAGTAGATCCTTGAGATTTGTTTGATGATTGGGCAACACATTTATCATCTTATATGTCAATGGATTATATAATTGGATTTGATTACCATTAGCAGCAGCCAAGATGTGACCTCCCTCACTATATGTAAGTGCATTACAAACCTTGGTAG
Organism: Paramecium tetraurelia; assembly: GCF_000165425.1. Taxonomy (NCBI): domain Eukaryota; phylum Ciliophora; class Oligohymenophorea; order Peniculida; family Parameciidae; genus Paramecium; species Paramecium tetraurelia. The sequence continues at coordinate 43,462 of NW_001799422.1, read as the reverse complement.
TTTCATTGTGAACCAATTTCAGATCATCATCTAATATAAAATAGAATCGAAGACTAGTTAATATTATTTGATTTCATTACCCATCCTTGAATCCGATTGCACATTAATAACTCAATGGATGAATGGCTACTGATAATGGAGTTTCATGAAATTAATGTGAGAACATCTCCTTAAAATCGTTTGAATAATCCCAAAATTTGATATTCTTATCATCACATACAGATGCTATTATAGATCTCATAGGCGTTGTTGCAATATTGAAAATAGTACCCTTGTGAACACCTTTCTCGAATAATGGTTCAAATGGATCTTTTTGAACGGATTTCAAAGCTTCTACAATTGCTAAGTTAAATGTAAACAATTCTAATTTTCCTTAATAATTCTCCAAGATTTACTCACATGAAACAATATTACACAACGCCTACTAAGATCCTAAGGCTACTTGATATGCAGAACGATTAAAGTAAATTACTGTTAATGCTGCATACATTTCATCTGAGGCCAAATGAATTTGATGAATTCCATAGATATGTTCATCTTTTATGAAGTAGGTACCAACCAAATTTAAGACATATTACTCTTTTTCAGATCCATCTTATTCAATCTCATACACCTACAAAGCAGGTTTACCTATTAAACCAATTATGAATCCTTTAATGGTTTTTGCAATAGTAGATATTTTAACATTCGCTAGTTTTTCTTGTTCAGTTGGTTTATTTTTATCTTTATTAATCTATTCTATGATTTAATTAATGATGAAGTTTACATAATAAATGATTCGACTCTTTCTATTGAGTTTATAGTTCAAATTGGCCAACTCTCTTGTCTCCTTTGATCATTATGAGATTGTTTTTGCTAGTTGCTACGATGGTGTATTTCCTCTCAGTGTTATAACATACTCCTACTATACTCTCATCTTATTATAATTCTAAGATGGATATCAAATTATTCTATATTTCTAATCCACTGATGTCTGCTTAATACTTATATGATGTTAAAAACTATGGTCCAATCAAAAAAAATTCAAAATCACTTATGGGTTCCAACATGTTAATTTTTTATTTGATAAGTGTATAAGAAAGTGAAACTTCTTTGCTAATTGCAAATAAACTCATTCCATAACCATCCTCCTAAGTAGACAACGATATTAGATGCTAATAATCATACTATATGGTACCTTTCCATCATTGATGAACAGAATCTCATGAATGTTGCTATTAGGTAGTAAATGGGAATGCACACATTGATAGAATCGCTTCTTTTTTCGATTGTACACCTTGACTGTTGGGAGAATCTTGCTTGTAGACTTGAATGCTATGGCTATGAATAATTTCTGTCCATTTGAAACATGGAAACTCAATGCTTAGACCACTTCATCTTCGGCACTCTTCATGATGTAGGTTTATCGTTTTCGTATGATGTCATAAAGCACAATATGCTTACCACTTATAAACATGAGAGTGTCATCATTCACAAACATGCAGTTCTTTCTTATTGGATTTTGCAAGCATCCAAACGAAGCCTCCAATGTTATTGAGACTCCATTGATTATTTGATGCGATGATTTTGATAGCATCTATTGCTTGATTACTTTCTTTCCATTCAGAAACCATTAATCTTCCATATCACAAATCAGATTAGTTATATTAATAATTAATAATTCAATAGCCAACTCCAATTTCTGAACAAGATCGCATAAGATTATATGATGACAATAATTGTGATGAAATTTGTAAAAATACGATTTCATTTCCCTCTCTTCTTAGTTTGCATCGTTTATTATTCAATGTTTGTTACCAATTTCTCTACCATCACCAATTCCTGCTCCATGCTCTTCACTTAGTCAATCAAAAAATTGTTTCGAACCTCCAATTAAGCTATCTTCTATTGACTCTTAGCCATTAAATCATCTTCCACTTTCTTTTGATTTTCTTATAAAGATATCCTTAAATAATGCACTTCACTCACTTATTAATTTAAATCTAATATTGCCTCATGATAATATACAGTTTTGCCTATCAGAAAGTCCAACTTGTGCTTTAGAATCTAATTCTATTCATTCAATTCCTTTATTTGATTCTCATACTTTTATTTAATCTCCTACAATACTTCCTCATTTTGTCTGATCTTCTTAGAATAATACAAGAAATCCTGTTTCTGTTATTCCTGATTCTACTGCAGTGAAACTTACATCACTTTGCAAATGTCATTCGTGCATGGACTATTAGATGTACCTTCCTGTTTCTACCCAAGCATCGAAATCATTTACTCCACAATTAATTGCAACAATTAATCCTATTCAGCCTCCACATTACCCAACAAATGCTTTTAAGTCATAATCTTGTCACTCAAGAATTCATATGATTACTTTAATTTTTGTAACTCTTGAGTCTTTCTTTAAACTTTCTTTTCGAACATTTGTTTATCCTAATTCAGTTTTAGCAGCAATTCCTTCAATTCCTAATTCTATTTTAAGACCTCATCAAGTGATTAATTTTGCATTATTTTTATAAAATAATATTTATATATATATAATTAATTCACCCAATTAATTATTTCATATTACTTTTAAACTTTTTGTTATCAAAAGAATTAGTATTATTTCTGTTAATTCAGAGTAATTCCAATTAAAAATTAATAATATTTCATTTTTAAAACGAATCATGGAGAACAGAGAAATTGAAGATTCTTCCAAACTTAAACATCCCGGCAAATCGCATAAATCTACAGCTACACAGGCTTATTTCAATTTTATTAAATCAAATCTTGGAATTGGTATCCATTTTGTTTGATTTCTTAAGGTGTCATTGTTCTCCCAGTTGTCACTTATCAGGTTGGATTGCTTTGGTCTATTTTCTTATTCGTTCCAATCGCCTTCAGTTGCGTAAAGTAAATTAACCATCCAATATTATAGATCAAGCCAATTCATGATAGAAATAGCAGATGATTTGAACACAGATAATATTCTCTATGCAGACATCATTAAACTAACTTTGGGATCTCTGTGGGCTCACATTTTGGATATTGCCATCATATTGCAATTGATTGGACTTTGCATAGCCTATTTGATATTTCTGACTGAGTCCTTGGCTCAATCCTTACATCAAATCAGTATTGAAATGACCAAATTGTAATGCCTGCTGATCACATTAATTATAGTGATTCCCTTATCTTTTGTAAGAAAAATTCATTTTTTTCACTCAACCAGTAAATACGGCTTTTATGCTGCTTTGGCTTCCTTCTGCATTATACTCTACGACTGCCAAGGGAGACTCTCCTTAATTGACAATTTCCAATTCTCCAATTTAATCAACATCAAAAGTAATTATTATAATAATAAATTAATTAGACACCTTTAATTATGTGGGAGTGGCCATTCTGTGTTGTGAAGGAATATTTACAGTTTTGCCTATCAGAGACAGCATGAAGAATAAATTTGAATTCAAATCTGTTGCTTCAAAGAGTTTGATGACAGCATTCTGCATCTCAATCTTTTTGTCACTAATCACCTCGTCCACCTATCAATAAGAAACACAATCAATTGTGCTATTTAGTATTCAAGTACTTATTAATCATTAACAATAGAACCCAATCTTAGAAGTCGTTTCATTGATCTTATACTCAATTAGCTTGTTATTGACCTTTCCACTCCAACTATTCCCAGCTGTCCAAATTGTTGAAACCATGCTTCAAAAGAATATGTTCGAGTATATCAGCTTCCATGACATTGAATAAAACTCGAATGAAGGGTCTCCCACAGAAAAGATTGATAAATCCACTTGCGATAAGATTGAAAATCTTACATGCGAGAAAGATGACTTAGTTTTTGAAGATAGACTCCTCTAAAGCAGTATAAGAAGCATGTTGATGTTAACTATCTACTTTATCGCTTATTATGTGCCTCATCTATCGCACTTTTTGAATTTGATTGGAAGCATTTTTGGATCCTTATTACAAGTACTACTTATTTTCATTTTTTAGTTTTGCTTCCCTGTACTAGTTCATATTATTTATTTCAAGAACTCTAAATCAACTAAACCTGTCATTCAATATACAATAATTTTGATTGTTTCAATTTTAGCTATTGTCTTGGGCACAGCTGAATCGTTAAAGCATCTACTTTGATCAAACAATCAATAGTGTAATTATTATTTTGTTTTTATAATTAATATATTAATGGATTCTAATTTATATGTAAAATTATCTCCACAAGGTACTTAAAAGCATAAAGAGTTGGAGTCCAAATGTTTGATGAAGTTTATATATTGGGTAGCCGTAGCCAATATATCAGGTGCACTAGGAGGTTAACTTATGATGTATATACCTATGTCAAGCAAATAAAAATAGATGAGGTAATTGAGAGTAATACGCTTAATTTTAGATTTAGAAATGGAGTATTCATATCTACTGCTCTATTGTTGAGTTATCATGGTTATAAATTATCCAAAAGAGATTTGAGAATTGGCTAAAAGGAGATCATTCAAAATAAAGATTACGTATTGTCACCATCTTGAGATATATGTTATTAGACTATTAAAACATAATTATTATTTATGGAGATGGCTTATAACATTTGCATTAATTTTGAAGGATGCTATTATAAATATTCTTTAGAACTTCTTATTATTGTCAGACATTGAAATATATAGCTATCCGATTATTCTACTTCATCTATTTAGAGTCCCCTTATCCATTAGCAAGATTTCAATTAATTCAGAATGAAAATTGAAATTAATAAATACTTCAAAAATAGTTTATAATTAAATAGTAATCATCTTTTCTTCTTTTTGACTATTTTGCATTTATTACAGGAATAGGGTAATCTTGTGTTTTTATTTAGTCTATCAAATTATTGTAAAGTTATTCCTTCGCAATCTGTATGATACCAGACTTTACAAATATCACACTTAACAAATCCTTTTTCATTATTGTCAGGATTTCCACATATACAAAACGATCTTTTCCATTAATCATAAGGAGGGTTAAACTATTTAGTATAATGGTTAAATGAGGCCCTCATAAAATATGCCTCCTTATCACTTTTAACATGGTCTTCTATTTCTTCATGCTTAACTAAGAGGATTTTGCCTTAGATTTCTAAAATTAAAAAGGTTTATTTTGTACCACTCCAACAAATCCATTTTGTATCTTAACATGAGAAGAGTTCTCTGGATTCCAACCAATCAGCTATTTTTGTGCTTACATATTATGAAACAAATTATGAAGTCTAGAGAACCGAAATCTTTATTAATGGCAATTAGTTCTTGTTTTTTAGATTCAAACACACTATTTCTTTGATAATCCCAAATTAATTTTGATTCTTTTTGTTTAGATATTTGATTGGCTCTTCTTTGTTGAGTGTGATGTCGAGGGAGTGCAAGTAAATTGAGGAGTAGAATTAACAGGCTCCATTTTCAGTGAATAGTTGGACGAGTTGATCATACTTATTAATTATGCATTGCACTTACATTCTCATAGTTCAGGATATTGTAGATGTTGAGATCATTCATAATATTTAAAATTAGTATGGTTTTATTTAAATTGATATAGTTCCTAAAGGCCAATTTTTAGAAAGCTCTAAATTTGAATAATTAATATATTATTATAAGAGTGTGAGTTTATAGAAAGTATATAGCAGAGAGGCTGTTAAATATCTTAACTGGGGTGTTAGCTCATTTGGTAGAGCGCTTGATTCGCATTCAAGAGGCGGAGAGATCGAAGCCCTCACACTCCAAACTTTTTTTATATTTATTATATTTTTAAAATTATGATTGCGACAGAGTAATTCGATTGTCTTCCTGTTGAAGAGGTTTCTTCAATGTTGGGTTCAATCTAAATGAAAGTATTTATGCCTTTGTAACCTAAGGAATACCCAATTTTCGATGTTTAAAAAGGTGTCCTAACAAAGAAGAAGGTGAAATACCACAATTATGATGACGAAGAAATGGAAGTTAAGTTCGAATGCGAATAATCATAATATTGCACTGTGAATGACAAGGTTGTTAAGATTCCTCCTAAAGGTATCCAAGAATTCGTATTTTTAGGACTTGATTTTTTAAGAATTAGGATATTGGTTCCAAGCAATTGTTAGGAACACTAAATATCATTAACAGTCGATGCACACGATAACCAAACAGGATTGATAAAGTAGAAGATTATATTTAAATTAAATGTTGTGAATCCTTGAGGATAATAATAATAAATATATATATAATAATAATAATAACAAATGTCTATAAAAAGCAAAATAGTTACACAAGTTGAAGACGGATAGGCAGAGCATCTGGCTAAATTGCTATATCCTCCATATCAAACGTACTTTCATTAAGCCAAAGTTGCCCATTCAAAATAAACTCTATTGTCTTCATTATAGTAGGTTGGAATGAATGTTCAAGAATATTAAGATAAACCTGTTCAATAGATCATGTAGGAATGCGAATAAAAGCTAAAGAAAACCTATACGGTCAAAGTAGTAGGAATTAAAGATGGGGAATTAGCAGTTATCTCGAAAAGATTCGCCTTGCCAAAGAAGAAGTCGATGAAATAGATTTCGAATAAAGGTAATAATCACATTATTTTGTAGAGGATCCAATATTTCAATTGTCTTAATAACCATACTAAATTCATAGTCAGTTTCCCAATAAACAATTGAAAGCTGTCAAAAAAGTAAAAGATCCGCAAGACGAGGAGTTCAAAAAGAGATTATTAAATTGGTAAGCTGAATAATTTGAAAAAATGAAAGGAAAACCCTAAGCCGAAGACACTTCAGACGAAGATCAGAATCAAGAGTCCCAATCCTTACCCTAATCATCTAACATGAAAAACAAGAAAAGCCTACCCAGAATCAAACTATAAAAAATAAGACGATCTGAAAGTCCCAAAAATGAAAATCCAGAGAAAACAGGAGATACATAAGAAGTCTATGCAGTTTTTCATAATCAGAATTAAAATCAAAAAATGTCTTACAGCAGATTGTTAAATCATGTCAATGATAAATAGAAAAAGAACGACAAAACTAACCAAAGTCCTCCTCTCACCAATTAATTAGTAGTAGTCAACATTAATAAAAAACCACCAGAACCTCCTAAATTAGGTGGCATCATAATGGAATTGGATGAAGAACATGAAAATTATCAATCAGATAAGAAATAACATGATGAATAACAATAACATTAAACTTAACAAAGTTCCTCTTTATAAATAACACAATTTGTTTTGAATGACACAGATGCCATGCAAAAGAGATTGAAGAAAATTTAAGAAAAATTACACCATAGTGAACCAGAAGGATTATTTTGATTACAATTTAAAATATAAACTCTAATGTACAAAAATAATAACCAAGTATATATCATTTAAAATACTCTTCTCTTTCCCCCAACCTATCTCTTATCTTTTTTAAGTTCTACTCAATTCTTTACATATGTCTAACCTCCACAATTAATTTAGTAGCCTTTGTTTTAGATATTCTCAACGCCTTCTGCAACACATCATTAAATTCTCTATCAGATCCCCGGAACTTTTCCCCAAAAGCCTAAGCAACTTGTAAGGCGTCAACATTCTTGATTAAATTGTGGATACTTTCTTCCTCTTCCTGGTAAAACTCATTTTATTTGTTTCCTGTTGAGAACTATTCAGCTCTTAATTCATCATTATAAGTAGCAGTATAAGGAGCAATAATAATTGTTACTTCTCCTTTTAAATGAGACGGTCTAATCACTTTTGGATCTGTCAACATTTCATAGACTTCCCTACATTTTCCTCTGATTTTTTTTTCAAACTTCTTAGTTAATTCAAAACCAATCCAAAGTTCTTATGTTTCTCCAAAGATTTTCTCAATAGTCAATAATGTTTAATGAACTCTGGATGGTGATTCGAATAAAACTAAAGTGCGAGGAGATTTTAAAAAAAATCGTAAATTTTCATCTCTATCATGTTGTTCTTTTGAAAGGAACCCTAAAAACGTAAAATTATCAGTAGGAAATCCGCAAGTGCTTAAAGCAACTGAAATGGCACTGGCTCCAGGTATTACATCAATTTTCACATTTCTCTCAATGCATTTATTCACCAATTAGTAACCTGGATCTGAGATGGCAGGAGTTCCTGCATCGCAAACTAAAGTTATATTTAAACCCATTTTGAGCATTGCAATAATTCTGTCAATTCTTTTTTCTTCATTAAATTTATGACAACTAATTAGGACTCCTCTTCCTTTTCGTTTCTTAGCTACAGCTATTTTGCTTTTGAGATACACCATAAATGGAGCAGTCAATCCATAGACTTCGTATTCAGATGGATTCATTTCTTCTTCCTCATATTCTTGTTTACCCATAAAATGTAATGGGTCCTATTCAGATAAGTATTCTTTTTGTTTTTTGACTTCTTGAGTTACGCGTTCTTTCATTTCTTCAATTTTCTTTTATTTATAAAAGTTAAAATCTGCAGCAGTGATTTCTTATTGATTTAATTCTGGTAATTTACTAAAATTTGGATTATGTATAGTTACACTTATAGTTATTTGGTTGAATCAAATATAACATCTTGAATTGTGAAGTCATCATCATCTAAATCATAGTCTTTAGGATTTTCTGGAATTGGCAATTGTTCATTAGATAATTTCTTGTTCCTAATCATTTTTATGAGAAATCCAGTTATTCTAGTGTCTTCACAAGCAATTACATCTGCCTCGAAGAGTGCCTTGTCTTGTCTTGGAGTCCAATCCTATAAATTTCCAATGGGGGTTGGACAAATAGTCAGGACTCCTTTTGAAAGAGAAGGTTTTCCAATATCAATTATTTCATCCTAGGATGATATGTGAATTTACAATTTTAGAAGAGAATTATCTCACTAAACGGGTGGCAAATCTGATCATAATTAGTTTAAATTAATAAATATAGAATAATGGGAAATCATTAATAATCAGCCAAGCAAAGAAATAGCAATTTGAGCATGGTGAGTTATGGCAGGTCTGTTTCAACTGCACCAACCAACGAATCGGGTATGCTTAGATTTACTACGGACGGGAGTATGAGTTCTTCAATGTTTGGGGGAGTAGAGACCTATTTCAATCGATTACCAAATCCAGTAGTCGATGGAATATGCAAATTTCTCACAATTAATGATCTCACGAATCTATACTGCACCAGCAAATTTGTTTATGAAAGATTTTACACATCGCTTCCTTACTCCATTAAATGTGGGGATCTATTGTACAAGTTGTACGAGGATCGAAGAGGCATTGTCAAATTTGCAACTGAGACCAAACATGCTTCATGGCCTCAAGTCTTAGAAGTTTTCATGCATAATAAGTATAATTTTGTGTTTATGAGCTTGATTAGAAAGCAAATGAAGAATCTCCCCTAGAATCTGAGAGAATCACTTCAACAGGCTTATCAACAACATATCATCTATCCACCCTTGTTAATGGATGAAGTGACGAAAGAAGGCTTGAATTCTGAATTTTAGAAACAAATAATGCAAAAACTTCAGAGTTGTTAAGAATGCCAATCTATTACTGAAATATAAATACTGAATTAAACAAGAGGTTTTTTCAAAAAGTCACAAAATTCAAGATAATAAATGATCACAAAGATGTTAGAAATCAGAACCTTAAGAGAATTTTAAGTAGATCAGAAGTAATACCTTTGCATTTATTTTTAGATTACCATAATTATTCAACATTATAATTATAATCGCGTCGACTATCAAGTCCCTTTTGCAAATCGTTGCATTGACACTAGAATGTTCAGCAGCCACCAATGACTCAATTGGATAATTAGATTTTTATCTATATAATTTCTAGATGTACTTGATATGGATGCAATAAATAGACCAGCATGTAACTCCCTATCTGCATCTTTTTGATATCATTCTCAAAGAATAAGTTCCCTCCTACCACTTCCCCCCCTTAACTATCCAATGGATGATGATGAAAATGTGGAATCAATGCATATATTCAAAATGCAAACATCCCTTGAGATCCATATTCTTACAATAATTGTATGCAGTTAGAATGAATCCCACACTCAAATATGAGCAATATCTCTTAAAAGATTACGTCAAATCCTTGATTGATTTATCAACTACGTAATCTAATGTGAGGATGGCAGGTCATTCAAAGTTTCAATACATAAAAGACTTAGAAAGCTTATTCATCATATTAATAGAATAAACTGGCAATCTATATCAAGAACACAATATTAGTTTTTCCAAAGACATCAATGTTCTAGGTTACATTTTTTAAAAACATATCTTGGAAAACAAACTCATTCCTCATCTTCTAGAATAGAAATACGCTAAAATTCAAACCCACATTGAACAAATCAAACAAAGTGCAGAATTTTCAAGAAGAATCTAAAAATATGATGATGATAACTAATTCATTACTCAACAAACAGATTATTCATTTCAACTACTCAACATCAATAAAGTGTTTTACAAAATTAAATCAATTATCAACTGCGAACCTTTGCTATCATAGACAATTAGATTGACCATCAACTATTAAAAGAATACTTATGACAAACTATCCACCTACATTAAAGATTATCATGCAGACCTCTATGAAGAAATCTCTAAATTGGCTGATTTAGACGTTGTTTCAACTGAAAGTGTCTAAATTAGAGATGCTATGATTTTGTATAGAACCTAATCAGAGACATTTGAGGAACATCTTATCTCATATGATGAACTCATCGATGTTGAATCTCTTAAATAATTGATTAAATAAAAATCAGCTAGCAATTCTAAAAAGAATTCATTATTGTTGAAGAAAACTAAATCAGAACCACCCAAATTACATTAGCAACCAGATTTAAACAACTTTTTACCAATTACAATAGTGACTGGATTAAATCTAGCCTAAAGCCTCACAGAGCAATTCATTAGCTAATAATGATTCTATAATTAATTCAATTTTGTGTATTATTTTATCTTTGGATTGTAATAAAAATTATAACAAAAATTAAATAAAGTTCATAAAATTCCTTTTAAAAAGTTATCAATGCCCTCAAACATCTGCTATTACTACTTTAGATCAGTTTCGAATTCTTGGTCTCCATTCAACACCAAAATTGAAGTATTTTTATGGGTTTCCCTCAATAACCACTCCTCGTGTCTATTATGGATTTATGTCAGATATTCCTTGGAAATGGTATTCTTTAAATAATAAAAATGGCGGTAATACTTTTTCTTCATCCCTGGCTCGCTTTTGCATTCGTTAGTGACACACTTCTGGATCCACTTGTAAATAAATGATCATTTGCTTTTAAATTTTCTTTCCAAAAACCTCCTCGCATAACCAATCATAGAATTTCTCATACAATGCAAACTCCAACTTGTTTATTAAACCATTTTTATGTCCATTCACAGCAAATATTTCTTTATCTGCCTCAATGCTCCTCTCGCTTAAGATCAAATGTCTCTCTTCAGGATTGATTGGATCTGAGAGAACTTCCTTCCAATGTTTCAATCTGCTATAAAAGGCATACACCTGCATTGTGTAAGCCCATCTGGTAGAGTCCTCATAAAAAGAACCTAACAAATTCAAGGAGGGATCTCCATTAATACACTGCCATTCATTTACAGGCTCAGGTATAAATCGTAACTAAAAATATAAGTTGAACTTACATCTGGATATTTTTGTTACATCAATTTTAGTAAAGTGCTTTTTCCAGACCCAATGTTTCCTTCAATCGAAATTAGTGTGTATTAGTTTGATTTCATTAAAAATAATATTTGGAGGGCTTTTTATTTATATTGCTATATGAAATCACAATTCCAATATAATATATCAACTTAATTATAATTTATTTCTATTATAACTTATACGAGTATGTTATACAATTAATTAACAAAAATTTCTTAATCATGAATCTTACTCAAACCCCTCATTTTGATAAGCCTCTTGCTAATTTTTTTGCTCTGTAGGTTCCAAAGTTACAAATAAAGAATTAGGCTATTCATTCTTCTTCTAATCCTCACTATCATCTAATGGATTGACTATATTATCCTCATCCTTTGCTTCAATCGACTCCACAACTTTAAGCATGTTATTTTGATTCATACTTTCTAATAGATTGTTAGATTAATCAGTTTATTATTACTTCAGCAGTCTTTCATCGTTTTATTTCACTTATTCCTAGATCATCTTTATAAAATTGTTATCATCTTACTTTTCATTTAATATTTTGTTACTTTCCTTCTTGAAATCATTGCTTTCATCTAACTTATCTATAGATTCCTTATGTTCCTCTTCCTCTTAAATTTAAAAGAAAGTATTTCCTTAGAGTTGAATCTTCTCCTATTCTACTTTATTTTGTTCAGTTTCTGTTTGAGTTTAAAATAACCCAGATTCATTGGTAAAATTTTAGACGACTTCCTCCACAATTTCTACTGGCACTTAAGTATTTGTCTTGGCAGTTTTTGAATTCAATTCTGTTTTTTCAATTTGAGCATCAACATCAATAATTTTAATCTAGATAGGAATATTCTCCTTCCTTCCATTACCATTAATTTTGGCTTTGGAATTAGATTAAATCTTTGATTTCTGTCTCTCCATATTTTCCATTTTAACCGATGATATTTTCTTAAACTCAGGCTTAAGACTCTATTATTAATTTTTAATTGGAGGTGCTTCTCTAATGCCAACACTCCTGCACTTTAATTAAATTGGGGATTACGATGTACGATTAGAGGAATTTTCTAATTTATGCTATTTTGGTTTGCTAAGTACTAATTAAATCTCTTTTTAGTATTTTTTCTATGGTTGTTGCTGTTACTGAGCTCTGAGTGATGGCAATAGCCCTATTTAAACTTATTTATTCTACTATGAGGATTTAAGAGATTAATTGTTGTTTTCAGAACACTCATTTGGAGATGGTAATTATTGTTTGATCTATGCATCTTGGTTTGATTCGTAAGGCTCAAAACCATTGTTTTCATATTCCTCTTGAGTTTTTTAATTATGTCTTTCCAAAGTTTTTTGGGTTAAAATAGCAACGGTTGCTCCTGGGGTTTTACGATATCTGGTGGATTATTCCCTTCCTCTTTCGGTTTATGAGTTCATGGAGATATCAACTTTTTTAATTTATGGTAATTTAGAAAAGTTCTTCTATGTTTTTACATTTTCTACTTCCTTTCTTTGAGTCAAGGAGTTTGCTCTTAATTGCTTTGTTAGTAGTTGTGTGGCTTGGTTAATTTTTTTTAATTCTTTTTGTTGTTTGATAATAGCTCCCTCAATTTGTTCTTTGGGGAGGTAGGTAATTACTAACTGTTAAACATTCTAAACTGTTGTTATAAGAGAATCAAGAAATGTGACAAAATGTTCTTTGGAAAGGGATCTGGATATTTCGGATATTTGCGTATTATTGGGGGCTTTAACAAAAGATTTATGCGAAGGTGATGAAGCCTTGTGTAATCCAGATTTAATATTACCCTTCGATTGGTTCTACTCAATATACAAATCAAATAAATACAATAGTCTAATCAAAGGATTTGGATAAGGAATGAGGCAAATTACGCTAGCTCAATCTATCCTATTTGAATCTGCTCATCATTTGATGCATGTGAAAATTGTAAAAGAATTATCCAAGATGAACATCCTTCTCAGGCCTATAAGAAAGCACTTTCCCTTTGTTGGCGGCTGCAATACCGTCAAGCAAAAAAGGGGGCTTGATTTTTGATTTTTATAGTTGCATAAATATATATTATAAATGAATTATGCAAACCCATTTTCATTAACTTCTTAAACTAGTTTTTTAAGTCCCAAAGAACAACGCAGCAGACTAACTAGTTTCCTATCGTAAAACCACTCCATAAGATCGAATAAATCCGTGTCTCCCAAGATGCATTTTATTCCATAATAAAAAATGCTGAGGACTGAACAAATATCCCCTAAATCCCAATTCGTCCCCAAGAATGACAATAAGCAATATCAGAAACGGACTACTGGAAGAACCAAATATGTTTCTGAGCACACATCCACTCCCTATCTGTACATTCAAAAAAAAAAACATGAATTTCGCATTCCCTTATTACCAAAACTATCTCCTGAACCAAAAATTGAAAGCCCTAGGATTCCATTCATTAATATTATGACTGAACCAACTATTACAATTGAAGAATAAGGAGAATAAGAAAGAAGTAACTTCGAATAAAGATTCGAATAAAATTAAGATTAGCAATTACTTTTAAATAAATCTAATAATTTACTATAAGTCTCTTAATTATCAAATAATCAAGATGATCAATTATCAAACAGTAAACTCTCAATACGAAGCAGATTCAAAAAAGCGGTGTAAAATTCCTTTCATTCTCCAGCAAGGAAAGTATAATTTTATATATTTAGTCCTTATTTAATGTAATCATATCGCATGAATTTAATGTCCTGCAAGAAATAGAGAGACCATAAATTTAAAAAAGATTTGAACCTGGAAATCAGATTTTAGCATTAAAGCTACAAATGAAGACTATAAAAAACATGAAAAAAAAAGAGAACTACATTAAAGATGTTCATCTTAAAAAAGGATTCGGGTTGATTAACGTAGAACAATTTAATGTCTCAACTAAAGCATTCTAAAGGAAGATTAATCTAATTCATTAAACATCCTCAAGAAGTCTTATGCATTAAGAATAATTCTCCTTGTTGCCGAAATCGTAGAGAAAATCAATTACCAGTGTCTGTTCTTAAACATAAAACAATGTATTGATAGTTAGCTAAGATAAACATGCATAATTTATTAAATAAAGGAGCAAAGAGGTAGATAAAGTAAAAGAGTATGAAAAAACCAAATTTAATGTTACGATTAGTTATGAAAATGTAGAAAAGATGACTTTCCAATTCAATAGACCTCAACGTTTGAATTAATTCAAGGATACTACTGAAGATATTACTCCTCTTAAACCTCCTTAATCACCTAGATAAATAGTCCCTTTATCTTTGATTTCTTCAAAGAATATGCAATCGAGTCGAAAACTTGATTAGGTTTCATCTTCAAGAAACTTAGGAGCTAACCGATTTTCTAGGCTATCCATTCAATCAAGCGTGTTTTCAGAGGAGGCAACCAATAGTGCTGATCTCAAATTTGATTTTAGTAAAGTAAATACATTTGTAATTAATTAAGCCGAATCTTTATGTTAGAGTTTACTATTAAAATAAATTGTATAAAATGATGCAAAAAACAAATTATACAAAATAGAATTTATAGGAAGTAGAAGATAATTTTCTTCCGAAAGTAGCCCTCACCAGTAGTACAATTTTAACAAATATTTATACTGTTATGTCTACCTCTGAACAAGGTATTAGATAAAGAAAAGTCACAAATGAAAACCTAAATGACAAGATATAGTTTTCAGGAATCCAATTCCCAAAATACAGTCTAGAAAAAGAAACTACAATTTTCAAATATGATGAATATTTTAATGAGTCTGCAACTTTATCAAGTTAGGAATCTGATGATTCTGTCTCTTTGGATAATTTTTTAGAGAGTCCAGCTAACAACAGTACTATATTATATAAAAAAAAGCTTAGAACCAGTTATTAAAAAGAATAGAACTTTGAAGAGTGAAAAAGCTCTCAAAGATAAAAATTAAACTCAAGAGTAGGCATAAACATATTTTATAAAAGATGATCCCATTGATGAAAAATGTATTTAATTTTAAGTTATTTTATAGAATTATCAACAGGAGCTTTGATTTTGATTAAAAAAATAAGGATGGCCTTTTAGATGCCTATTAATCTTTAACCAATACTCAGTGTCCTAGAGCAATAAACAAAAAATCATCTTTTAACTTAACATGTAAAAGTGTGTGACCATTTTGAAATGGGAGTGTTGACAGATAAGCATTAGGCAGTATTTGAAAAAATGATAATTTATCAAAGAAGTTCAATACTCAATAAAGTAATCTGTTGCGCTATTGAATTTAAATTTCCCAATATTTTAGTTGGAAGATATAATTGCTAAACAAAAATGATTGATGTTGAACACTAAGAACCAATTTCAAACACAGCAATATTAGAAAAATAAGAAAGCAAATATGAGAAGATTGAAAACTAATAATTACTACAAACATAGATAAAGAATTCCATTAGAAGACATTCTAAAGAATTGAAAGAATCAATCAATAAAAGATAAACGATAAATTCAAAAAAGTAGATTTAGTAAGGATTAACTAAATAGGATTCACTCTAAGTTACTCAACCATAATAATGGAACAGAAGAGCTATGTAAACAGGGGAACTAACTAACCCTCTTACAATTACCATTTAGTAAACTAATTAGTAAAACTCAAACCTTTTTACATAAACTTCAACTGTTCTAATTACTAAACCTACTTTAGTATCTCAATAATCTGTATTTAGAGTAAGTAGTTCTAAGCATATCGACCTTAACAGTCCTTAATAAGATCTTAGTTCATCTTTTCATTCTTCTTAAAATGAGGAATCAAGACGTTCGAGCAAAATTGACTAGATTCAACATCAACAATCATCCCAAACTTAATACACATAACCTCCACAATAGTAAATTTCACAGTTAAAAATGTAAAGTTAATAGGAAGATAGTTTTGAAAGTATGTAAGAATAAGAAGATAAATATCATCTTTTACAGGAAGGAAAGGTATTGTTTTTATAAGGATTTAGAATGCTTTAAGTATGTACATGAATTCTTTAAGGATGAGAACACAGATTAAGGAATCTTAACGTAGACAAAAACTAGATACAAACTAACTAATTAAATTAGCTATTTTTAATAACAATTTTATTGAGGTATCCTATCTACGAGTATTTAGTTTATGGATAATATTCAATTGATTCCTGAAATGTAAATTGACGCTCCTTTACAGGATGGAAACACTTTTCTGATTTTAGCTGCTTAATGTGGTTGTAGAGAGATTGTCCATGAATTAGTCAGAAGAGGAGCAGACATCAACATTTAAAATGTATTGTATTACTAAGCAAGGATGATGGCAATACAGCAGTTCATCTAGCTCTGGCCCACGGACACTATAGAATTGCGGATATGTTAATGGAAGCCGGAGGAAGCACTCATATTTTTAACAAACATGGATAAAATGCCTGGAGTGTCCTGTGATACTATATATTATATTTATATATATAATAATAATTAATAAATGGATTAGGAGTAGAAGAAAAATAATCTAATGAATATCTATCAGTAAGCATTACTATAACTAAATAATAATTAGAGAGGCCAAGAAGATTGAGAATAAGTTGAAGGTCCAAAATTTGTATTCTCTCAAAAGCATTTTGAATGAACTATCAAAATAATAAAAGAAAACACCAAGTACATCTTTGCATACAACAGCAAGCAAGAGAAACTAAGAGTCAAAATTAAAAATATCTAATTTAGCGTCTTCTCCTAAAACAAGCTATCGTTCAACTTTGTAATTAACCAAAAGAAATTAATGGATCGATTTAATAAACAAACAATATTAATAATATATTCAGTCTGATTAAATTGCAATCACTGAATATCGGTATAATTACTATTCATCTTAGAACAATCTCATAAATGAATACAATTTTAATTTCTGACTGGAAATAACCCTACTATAATAATGAAACTCGGCTCAAATCAAACGAAGTTATAATTCAACATTAGAAAATCGACGACATGAGAAATTGGAAAGAAATATTAGCCAAACGATTATAAAAACGAGTATCTAGATGATGTTTAGTTAAAAACAATTTTGAATAAATCACTAGTCTAAAATTTCTGAAAAATATTAATGTTTTAATGCTTAGCTTGCTGTAATTCTCTCCTCCGGAATGTATTTTAACAATTTGCTATTAAATAACTCAAATCAATAATATTACCTAAGCAAATCAATAAATAAATCTTTATCATCCACATGTTCGAATTTTTCCTCCAAATCAATCGGTTCATATTTTGGGAACTCTTTGAATAATTTTACATCAAAAGGAACAACCTTTTAATAATATTTTAGATCTGATTTGGAAAAAGATCCTAAAATTCTAAGGATTTGAAATAATTAATCCCCTTCTGATTTCCCAATAAATAAAGGTTCAAGCAAGGCCAATTCAGCCATTATGCAGCCAATGGCCCATATATCAATCGATACATCATATTCAGTTACTCCCAAGAGTAATTCTGGAGCTCTATAAAATCTCGATACAATATAGGGTGTGTTGATAGTGGATGGATTAAGTTGCTTTGCACTGCCAAAATCACATAATTTGATTTTCCCATCCTTAACTAAAATATTTTCTCTTTTTAATTATTTTATACAAGTACGGTTTTAAATCTCGATGTGCTATATGCTTTCTGTGAATCTAATCAAGACCTTTAAGCATTTGATAGAGGTAGTTCTTGAGCTCTTTGGATTCCAAATAGGTTTTTCTCTTTCTGTGATCTCCTATGATATCTTCCAAATTTTGATCCATAAATTCTAGTATGATATTTTAAATCATTTTATTATCCTCGCTTCTACTGTAGAATACATCCTATATAACATCATATTATACTAGCATCTTCACTACATAACTACACTGCTTTAACTACATCAAGATCTCGCATTCCCTACTCTACAATTTACCAACTTTTTGCATTCTCTTTAAGGCTACTTTTTAGCGTCTTTGTTAATCAAAGGCTTCAAACACATAACCTTTATAAATGTTTTTGCAAATTACCAAATGCCCCTGAACCTATTATTCTTACTATCTCATAATTGGGTATGCTCTATAGTTTCTCCATTTTAGAAAATATTGATTTTAACTTAAAAGTTAAGTTATAATATTAAATCAATAATACGCATTATTATTTACTACTATGCTTATAATATTTAGATCGAATTTATAATAATTAATAACAATGAATACAAATCTCACATAGGATGATGATTCAATTGAATTTTAAAAAGCTGTCACTTCGCCTTACAAATGTCCTTAGCATCTATTAATTATTAATGATAGTTTGTTCCTATCATCCTTGAGAGAGTATGAAGAACCTGAAGAGACTTTTCTAATTGTTTCCGAAATTCAATAAGACATCCAGATTGTGATCAGTTCAAAATTTGTTAAAGTAAATATGTAAATAATGACTAGAGGATCAGATATACAATATCGAATCCGTACAACACAGATTTGATTCTAAGTTCCTTAAGAAGAGCTCAATAATTCAACGATGATAATTTATCATAAGTACTTACATATTGAATATTTAGGTTCACTAATACGTCATTCAAAACAAAACTACTATACAGATATACACTTCCTACGCTAATTAGTACAACTATCTGTAGGAACGTGTTTAAACAGAATCCAGAATATTATCAAATGAAATTAAGTTAAGATCATATCTTTACAGTATTTTAGAAGGACTCAAATACATTCATCAAAACAGTTGTGTTCACATGTGCATCATCCTCCAAAATATAGAGTGTCACAAAGAAGAGTACAGATAAGTAATTTTTCCTTAATTCTAGTTAAAAATAAGTAGATTTGAGACATTATAAGAAATCAAAACCAAAATAAATCCTGATCTTAGGAAATATCTGATGAAAACACTTCCTCACATACCTCCAGAATTAGGAGATCTTAATTATTTAGTTTAACCCTCTTTTGATATATTTTGTTTAGGAGTAGTTATATTTCAAATGTGTACTTGTCAATTACCTGAAGATAATTCAAGAACCAATCGATTAATCCTCAAAAAATTTGTTTCAAAGGAGTTGGCTAATATGATCTTATTAATGTTGGATGCTTAGGCAGACAATAGACCAACAGCTACTACCTTAATTGATAATTAATGGTTCAACATTTGATATTAAATGTTATTCACTAGTATCTAAATATAAATATAAATAAATATTAATTAATGTCCAGATAGGCACCATAGTCTGCATAAAAGAATGATAAAAAGGCACCTCCTCCTCCCCCTCCTTAGAAGGGCCCCAAACCTTTTAATGCTGAAGATTACGCTAAACCACCACATCTTACAAAAGAAGAAGTCTTAGAAGTCAAGTAAGCCTTTGACATTTTTGATAATGATGGATCTGGATCTATCGACCCATAAGAATTGAGAGAGGCTTTTGAAGCATCAGGAATTAAAACTTACCACAATAAATTTATTTATTAAGTATTGGGTGAATTAGATACTGACAATAGTGGAGGAATTGACTTTGAAGAGTTTTTACATCTTGCAACAGCCAAAGTTAGTGATAAAGATACTAGAGAGTAAATCTAAAAAGTCTTTAATCTTTATGATTGGAATAAGGAGGGTAATTTATTTATTTATCAAAGGCCGCGTTACATGGGATGAATTAAAAAGAGTGGCATAAGATTTGGGAGAGGAAATGACTGATGAAGAAATTTAACACATGTTTAAGAAAGCTGATTTGGATGATGATGGCTTTGTCACCTTTGATGATTTCTACAATCTAATGACTCAGAAGGAATATGGAAAGTAATGATATCATATTAATACATCAATCAAAATCAAAGACTTCCTTAATATTCAAAATAACCAAGCTCATGATTCTTTTTGAAATAAAAAATTCTCAATACTATTGATTGTAAGGTGATCCTTTCGACTTCTATCATCTCTATTTTCTCATCTTCATCAAATTATGTTTTTAATTCCTTAATAATCAATTATCCCTATTATATACTTTACATTTCAATTAAATAAAATTTTTTATTGCTATCATAAATGATAACTGACTTAATCTCTTGATTTTCAATCTCAAATGTTCCATAATTTATATAACTTTCTTGATTTTCTTGTTATTCAAAATTTTATAGATAAAAGTAATCTTCCTCTTTCAATTGAATATATTTATTAAACACATTATCAATCTTTATTATGGCTAAATTTGTCAGTATTATAAGTTAATTACCAAATAATTTAATCTAAACTAATTATTTAAAATACATTTAATATTGTTTACTATTTTTTGAGCTCAAACTATTTGATTTTATCAAAGTTATTATAAATAACAACCGTAGATTCATGAGCCATGATAAAGCACGTTTTCGTTGGGTCCAGTTCTAAATGAACTTTCTTATCGAAATTGAATTCTAAAGGAAATTAGTTAATGTTAAGAGGGTTTTTTATCTCATGATAAACCCCATCTCTTAGATTTAAAAAGAAAATTTTAGTATCAGACACCATCACAAGTAAGAAGCCGTCTTGACTTACAATACACTAAATATGATTTAAATAATTACTGATAAGAAGATGTAACTTTCTAAACTTAAAGCTGTATTTATTTCATGTTTATAATTTCTAAAAGAAGGAATTTCCCCTTTCATATAATCAATTTCATATTGATATATAATGTTATTTCTGTCTATCAGATAACTCTTTATTCTTTTTGGAAGCATTGTATTTGAATATATTTTCACAAATGAGGCAAACGTACTTGGTTATAATGATCTTTTGATTTGATCTCCTTAAATTTTAAATATTGACACCTCTGAATCATAATTTACTAAATATGTGTTGCTATTTTCAAGAGGAATTTTCTAAATATTTGAACTTAATAAAGATCTTATTATTTGTCTCTCGTATTAACTCATATACACCCTAAGTCTCGAGGTTAGGTTCAATTTAGGAGATTGATATCCAGAAGGAAGCAAACTTTTTTAGTTTTAACCTTCTTCTTACTCTTTGAGATCATTAGTTTAAGGACCGAACATTTCTTCGCAGTTAAATAGTTGAAAAAATAGTTATTATAAAATGTAAAAATTTATTTGTTCATGTCCTGGTAAAGTATTACTTGCTGGAGGCTATGCTATTTTGAATCCCAATAATCATGGAGTATCAATAGCAATCAATGCTAGATTTAGGACTGAGAAACTTAAATTATAGGAAAACAACTAAATAATTTTTAGGAGTGAATAATTTTCTCAAGAAATAAAATATTCATTAAATTAGATTGCTAAAAGTGAAAACATATATTTTGATGCTATTTACTAAATTATATTTCAGAACCAACTGGCTACAGATTCTTGGTTGATTGAAACTAAGCCAGATTCAGCCTTTTATTCATAAAATTAAAAGAATAAAATAACAAAGTTAGGTTTAGGAAGTTCCGCTGGCTTAATTGTTTCTAGTTTAGGTCAATTTATCAATGATAATGAAAAGTTGTACCAATTAGCTTTGCAAGCTAACCTGATAGCATAAGAAAATAAAGGTTCTGGATTTGATATTTCAACTGCAATATATGGAAGTTAATTGTTTAGCAAAAATGAAGTTATACCTTTAGATGGACTGGATAAAAATTACCAAATCTTATTAATTGATTTAAAATAAGGATAGAGCACTATCAAAGGGATAAATACAATATAAAAATGCTTATCTGAAAACTAAAAATACTATAAATATTTTTTAGAAACAAGTGAGAAATGTGTTATGGAATTATGTTATCTTCTCAAAGAAAAGAAATTAGTTAGAGATTAGTTCTTAAAATTGAACTAAGAATACCGTTCTTTACTTAGAGAATTAAGTTAATTAGCTAATTATGATATTGAACCTAAAATCTCAACCGAAATTATCGACTTTTCAATTGCTTAACCTTCCGTTTTATGGGGAATATGTCCTGGAGCAGGAGGTTATGATGCTATAGCACTCTTATGTAAGGATGTCACAGAAAAAGAAATAAAATCAATTAACGAATTTCTATTAACTAAAGGTTATGAAAATGCTGTTCATATGTTTTATATCGATCATGGTATTTAGAGAGATATCATTAATATTTGATAAAATGTTTATAATATATATAATTAAAGTGAATATATATCTATTAATGATAAATTTCATTTTCAATCTTCGTTTTAATCTGATTCTTCTTCTTTTATTTTGGGATTGGAATTGTTTTTCTTACTAAAACAATGGAAAAAACATAATTTGCAAAAGAATAGTAAATCTGCATCCAATATTGCAGGTCCCAAATAAATGTCATTTGAATTCTCGAAAATAAATTCCATCTATTCAAATCTCTAAAGGGCTAATTATAAAAAGCAGATATAAATTAGACCAAAACACGCTAAAACGGCTACGATTATTAGGTGTGATCTAGTTAACAAACATAAGACACCAGATATAAAAGCCACCATAACAAAAGTATTACAGAATTACTTTTTCACTTTCATTCCTTAATATTGCTTCTCAGCTTAAATTTCATGATTAAATATACCTACAGAACTTTTGATTAAATAGATCAAATATAATACTGAAATCCCTAGAGCTAGAGTGATTAATTCGCATTTATACTCTGAATACCATAGTGAAATAAAAACAAGAAGTAAAATTTTGGAACAAGAATGACAAATAAAAATCAAAAAGTTGTAGGGTAACTAGAAATATCAATTAATTTACTTTTGAGACTGCACTCGGACAAAATTCAGCAAGTAATAGTGTTATTATGTAAATAGTTCCAACAAATTATTCCAAAAAAGGAAGCCAAGTTAAAATCCATCCAAAACGATTTAATTACAAAATAAACATTGTTAAAAGACTTGTAATAAAATATTAGATGGCAAGGATTCTTAATGAGGATTCTGAAGCAGTTTCTAACACTGCTCCTTAAATAGCAAGGATTTATTACACTTAATACAATTACTCCTCAGCAGCCTTGTCGGCTTCAAATAATCTTTATTAGTTTATCAATTGTACGAATTCAATTTTTTCTCAATCTCATCCTTTTTCTTGTCATACTCCATAGCAACTGGAATAGTGGTTTCGTCTCTTCTCTCATTCATTACTTATTCGATAAGGATTATATAATTATTAATAAATATTTTTGCATTAAAATTTAAGGATATTCAATAAGCTATACTCTTGTAAATGTATGCAATTACCAGTCCTATAAAAAATAAAAGCCATCTCTACGAATTCCCCTCAGCTTTCTATTATATGAATTTTATTACTTTATGTTCAAGTTCCCCAATTTTATATAAATCCATCTTTTCTCTTGCTTCTTAACTGTGGCCAAGTCTTTTAAATGCCTCTGTTGCATTTTAATTCTTATATAATTGCAAAATCTCTTTTCCTCCTGGATGATTATCTGCGAACTAAGAAGTAAATTTGTTTCATACCTCAGTGCAATCATATAAATTATTTGAGATCACTATGTATAGTTTTTCCTGGTTCGATCTAATATGATCCCATGAAACCTTTTATCTTCGGTCTTAAAAGGAGCCAATAAAAAATTCCTTCATCATCTCCTTAGCCTTTTCACTATGCCGAATAACAACTTCAAACTGTCTAGTAACATCATAACCATTATATTTTTCTAAAATTTTAAACCCTCCTGGATGTCTAGTTTTGAAATCTGTCAAATCATATACTAATTTGTTTATTACAACAAGGACTTTTCCTTATTTTACTTATTTATCAATATAATTTTAATCCATTATTGTTATAAATAATTAGTATTGATCTATTTACCTCAATTAATTTGTAATATAGAGGCAATATAAAAAGAATCTCTTTCAATTTTTATTAATAACTCTACGCTAACGATTTTAATTTGAGCATTATATAACAATATAAGCTAGCATTTTGCAAAAAAACTACACCAAAAACAGAATTAAAAATCACACTTAATTTAACTTTATAACATAAATTAATTTTTATATTAATGGACAATTACATAAAATTAAAAGAAAAATTGTAAATCAAAGTCATATATAGTTTAGATTATTTAAAAAGCCAGTTAGTGATAATGCAGAAAACAGATATTGGAATAGCTTTAATTAAGTCTTAGAAAAATAACATAATTAATCAATAAAAGCAATTAGTGCCTCTAATAACATCAAATAAAGAATTGCAGTTGCCAGTGGAAATACGGTGGAAATTTTCAGCACAAATAAAAATTAAATCACATAAACCTTGAGTAGATTTAAAACTTAAGTGCTTTCACTTTAATTAAGATGCGATTCCCAATTATTGGCCACTTCTCATGAAGATGGATTAGTAAATATTATGAACCTTAAGACAAAAACATCTCTAAGATAGTTCAAAAATTTCAAGAAACCTGTGCATTCAGTCAGCTTTAACAACACAGATTAAATCTATGCAGCTGGAGATGATGGAGTAAATATTATCATAATTTAAGACTATAAAACTCTTTGATATACCAAATGATATAGTAATTAGAAGCATACCTAATGCTCATAATGATTTTATTAGAAGCATAGCTGGATATGAAGATCGATAATTATTATCTTCATCTTATGATAAATTTATTAAATTATATGATTTGAGAAGTAGTAGTAACGACCCAATTAGATCCTACTTAACAAATCATCCAATCGAATCAATTCTCATATTACCAAATAAGTTAAATTTTATCTCTGCTTAAGATTAATTTACTACTTTATGGGATTTCAGAAAAGAAAATTTAATTTAAGAATTGCATACAAATTAGAAAACTATAACTTCTTTAACCTTAACTTAGTATCATGATTAAACTAGAATTATTACAGGATCTTTAGATCATTAGATAAAATTTATAAGAACTGATATTTTTAATGTTACCCATTAATTGAAATGGAAAAGTCCTGTGATGGCTTTGGATGCTTCATTGGATGGATTTAATATTGCTATAGGAGGAAATGATGGATAATTACAAATAAATTAGTTAAAACCATCAAAAAATGATGAAGATATTGAAGAAGAAGAGGATTATATACCTGAATATCTTAAGTCTAATCCACATTTATAAAGGAGAATCAAAAATTATAAATTTTATAATCGAGGCATCTATTCTAAATTATCTGATTATGATTACAAAGTTCCAACAATTCAAAATCAAAAGTTTTCAGGCTATGATAAATTGTTAGTTTCTTTTAAATATAAGGAAGCAATTGTAAAGGTAAATTATGAAATTATTATAGGCTTTTAAAGAAAAAAAAACATCAATAATACTCAGTCTAGTGGAGGAATTGTCTGAAAGAGGAGCTTTAGAAGTTGCACTAAAAGATATTGATGATGAGGAGCTTTAGATGATTTTGCAGTTTATTTTATAAAAGATGTCAAATCCTAAATACTCTGGTTCAATGTTACATGTTTTAGATATATTAGTTGGTATTTTATTGAGTTCTATTTTAGACATATACAACATTGGCGATATTTATGATTAAGTAAGAGAGGAATTATAAATTTAAAGAGAAATGACAATTTTAAAAGGGATGATTTTGATTTGAATTAATATTGTAATTTAGATTGTTTTTATTTGATTTTATAGAGATTGTTTTATAGAGAAACACGAGTATATTTCTTAAATTTTCATATTATTAAAAAATCACGCTAAATTAGAATTACTTAACTAAGGACTTTGTTTACTAAGGAATGTGTTGAGATAGGTAAATCAAGAATTTAAGTTTAAATTATCATAATTCTAGATCTCCATAGTCGATAGAGAATATTTTGGGAGATACAGTTTTCGAACCATTATAACAGAATACGTCGAAATCAAATTATCTTTTAAATATTTCAATTTCCAATAAATTCTATCCTTCTATCAAACTATTATCAAATTTAAGTCACTAATAATAACCAAAATAAATATAGCTACTTTTATTTAAATTTTATTAGATTATAAACTAATAATTAAAGGGTTTGCAAAAGTTAATTTTGAAAGTTACACTATTAAATTTTAAACAAATAAGAAATTAATTAAATCAGGTCAAAAAGAATATATAAGGAGATCAAACATTCTGTTTTATGACTTATGATGTATACTTTTCTTATACTATAATTCACCTTCTAAAAATCAAAATATTTAATGTTAGAATCTTTTTCTCTTCACTAATTTATTCTAGTAAACTTAATTAAAATTCATTATATTAAGGTAATCAAAAGCTTATATTCTATCCTATTAAGGTAAAAAAGATGTTGGTATAATTAAAATGGATTGAGATATCACCTTAGAATTGAATCATAAGAAAGAAAGATAATGAATGTATAGCAATTTGGGGGGACTCATTAGTAACACCTGTTGAATTATGCGATGATGGAAATCTCATTTTTGGAAATGGATGCCATTTATGCTGCCATAGTTGTGAAAGTCAATGCTTAACTTGTACAATTTGAATTTGTCTTGTATGTGCTCTTGGTTATCAAAGCATTGATGGAAGATATTAAGAACAATACATTTAACCACTTTCTGCTGTTTAAAAAAAATGATATTAATTCAAATGCCCGTTATAATCATTTTATTAAGACTATTCGTACAATTATTATTTAAACCGAATAAATTTAGAAATGGCTTTGCAAAATGAATGGCTGATTTCTTCATTCTAATTATTTGTAGTTTAACATTATAATTCATAATTTATTAATTATAATGACTTCTTCTGTTATTCATCTTCATATAGGTGGAGCTGGAGTAATGATAGGGGATGCCCTATGGAAACTTTATGAAAAAGAAGAATCAGATACAAATGTCAAGAGCTACATTTATAATGAAAATGAGAATAATAACTACCCTTTAGCTCTATTTGTCGATTCAGATGAACAAATGATAAACAAAGTCAAAAAAAATTAATCAATAAAGTATAAATCTACCTCTTTTGTTTCAGGGAAGGAGGACGCATCAAACAATTTTTGCAGAGCTTTTAATGCTGTTGGGAAATAATTAATTGAACAAAGTTTAGATTAATTAAGAAAACAAATAGAAAGTATTGACAGACTTGATTAATTCATTATTACTTCTGCTTTAAGTGGTGGAACAGGATCAGGTTTCGCTGCTTTGCTTTTGGAGAGAATATCAAAAGAATATGGAAGAAAGACTTAAAAAAATGCATTCTTAGTTTATCCTTCTCAAGAAATGTCTAATAATATAGTAGATCTCTATAATGTTATATACTCCATTGATTTAACTTTAGAAGATTGTCACTCTGTTGTAATGTTGGATAATCAATCAATGTATGAATCCATAGATTCACAGTTTGGTTTGGATTTTGTTGATTATACTCTCTTAAATAATTTAATATCATAATTAATTAGCTCATATACAGGTTTAAGAAGATTCAGCTAAATTGATAATAAGAAATTGCTTTCTGGATTGTGTTCATATGATAGAATTCATTATATTACTCCTTCTTATGGACCTTTGGCAACTATCAATGACTAAATCAAATATGAATTAAATGAAAAATAACTTATATCATATATAACAAAACCAGAATAAAGGTTATTTCAAAACAAAATTAAACCTTACCACCTTAGCGCTGCTTTAGTGCATCGTTCTAAAGGAGAAAATTAATTTTTTGGTTAATCCGACTAAGCCTTTTAAAAGATGAAGATTAGATATTAGGAGAGTCCTTATGTGCTTCAATGTATATCATAAAATTACACAGTTATTCCAGAACTTGCTTAATTAAAGTAAACAGGTGTATTTCTTTCAAATGATCTTTCTATGCTTAATTATTTGGAAATAATTTTAAAGAAATTTTATAAAGTCTTTGATAAAAGAGCTTTTCTTCATTGGTTTACTGGAGAAGGTGGTGGTTTTGGGTGGGTTCAAGAATGTATGAGTAAATTCGAATATTTGATTGCTGACTATAAAGAGGTATAGATAAAGGACAACGATATTGATTGAAGGTTACACTTAATTAATGTATGTAATTATCATAAAATTCTATTACTAAATCTAATCAATTTTATGTCTAAAATTTTTGCATTTCAACAGAATAAGGGCTAAAAGCACTAAATAAAGTAGTAAGATATGAACAAAAATAATCAACATTTGAAAACTCTTAAATATTTGTTTGTGACACCTCTTAGGATATTTTTCTTGTACTTCAGGTTAGAATTCATCCAATGTCTGCAAATTTTGACTTCTTGTATCTTATGTTCGAACTAAAGTTTACCATACTATGGCATCAGCACTTATTTCTCTTTACTCAAGACTATTATATATGATCTTCTACTGCTAATTTATAAATTATGTGTCAAATAATAATCTTTGAGTTTTCTAATAATGCATTCATTCTGTGCAACTAGGTGCTCATCCTATATTCAAATACAATGATTGAATTTTGTTTAGCACCTATATTCTGAATTAATGTTGTTCATGAATATGATGCAATTGAAATTGCATCTTTTTATATTTCAAATCAAGTGTAATTTGTGCGGTTTGATATGACATTTACCACAGTTAATGCTCAAATTTTGTAAGCCATAGATATTGTAGCTCGTAGTTATGTCTTAACTGTAGTTAATATTATCCTAACAATCTGATTTATGTTCAGAATAACTTGGCGGTCACTGATTCAATTGGGGAATGTCAGCAAATTTAGTAATTTTTAAAATTTCATAATTATGATTTTAATTTATACTACTTCCATTTATAATAAATTATTCATCAAATCACAAAATAAGTTCTATAATGTTAACAACAACTTAATAAACATTTTAAAGGGTGCCTTATTTAATTTACTCTAAAATTTATTTTTTTTAAGTTTCATCATTCAAATATCCACACTTATTAAATTAAATTAACCTCAGACGCGTGACTAAATGTCTTTTCATCAACTATTCGATTGAAGCACTTATTAAGCTTTTAAAAGTGGAAGCACACAATTCATTTCTATGTGAATACTTTTGATAGCACTGCGAATGTTCCATTGCATATTAATTTATGTAACTTCTATGGCCAAAAAGTCTTAATACAGTAAAGGATCATGCTTCTTAAAATGCTCAAAAGAACATTACCACTTTAGTCGTAACTTTCCAGATAACCAAACATCGGCAAATATTTCATATTGTGAGAAATATTAGGAGCAAAACCATATTATTGAATGGTTAGGTTGTCTTAATCTTAAATCCTATTGACCTCAGCAGATAGTTCAGATCTCTTCCATAGCATTGTTTGAACCTTCATGTCAATTTAACTTTAAAAAATCTCACACCTCCTCCTTATTTCTTATATGTGAGTAGTCTAGCTATTTGTTCATCTGTCTACTTCATCGAAGCTGTCGGCTACAAACTAAACTTTTTCCATAATTCATCAATTATATGATTAGCTGTAGATTTGGCTAGGCATAATATTCTTTTTATGGATCCTCTATAGATTAATATCCATTTTTCTATCTCTTTGATTTCATAATTTTTCATAAGAGTTGCAACATAATCAAAAATGAGGCTTAATGTAAGAAAGCCTCAGCTAAGTCATATGTCTCAAAGGTAAAATATGACTTAAATTTTTAATTGATCACTCAAGAATTTAACTTTAGTTTGACATGTTTTCTATGCTCAGTTATATTTCCCCTCGAGATATAAAAACCTCTGAATACTTAAAATGTTTCACTTTAAGAATTCCCAGTTTAATGAGATCTTCATCATGTGGCTAGTTAATATTGATGTTAACAGTATTAAACTAATTGACTTTTAGTACTTGACCTATAGATTACATTGCAGACTATTCGCAAAAATGTATTAAATTAAACAAACAATATTGTTATGGAAGTATAAAAAAGACATAATAGCTATAAGATATGCTCAAGAAATATACTAATTTGCAAACTTCCAGAAGTTAGTAAAGTAGTTCAAGTCTTATTGCAAGAGTTAAACAATAACAGCAAGAATTACTGCTTTAGATTTTGCAATTTAGTGGGAAAAAATATCATGATACAGCAGAAGCTTTTTAGGTACAAGTTGAGTAACGTAGGCAATTCACTAGAACATTATCTAAATCAAATTCAGAATTACTTATTTTCAACAGAAAGTACAAGCATGACATTGGCAACCTAAGTTTTACAGTTTTGTTTATAATAAACATTAAGTAACTTTTATAAATCATAGTCAAATGCAAAAAAAATAATCCTAATTGAATAATCACAAGCAGCTCCTCTTTGACTTTGATGGAGATAATTTCTGCAAATAAGTTGTATTCCGAGCACATTTAGCTGAAATCAAAGCATATATTTAGGCAGGTGACATATGAGATGAAGAATTTATTTGGTTCAGTCTTGCAATAAAACATAGATATGTTGTACCCTTATTTATCTTGAGTTGGGCTCACTACAAATTTTCTATAATATTGCAACAACGACACAACAGTAGGTGAAACTTTAATGATTTCGAACTGCTACCTTAAAAGTTTCTCAAAATGCTTTCACTTGAACACTGTGTGAGTATGCAAGAACAAATTGTTCATTTTTTAATCTATCTTGTAGCATATCTACTACCACTCTGCTTTAGAGAATTGATATATTATCTGCTGTTTGACATATATTTAGTTTGGATATCATTCTTAAATACTGCTTTTATTTTCATGCACAATTGATAATTTCATTCTCTCATTTTTAGTTTTATTTTTAGAACTCAAACCCAACAATTTGTACACCCTAAATCTATTTTTGTTCGGATGGCGCTTGCTCTGCAAGAAGAATAATGGTTTGCTAGTGTATTTATTCCTGTTTCAAGTGTTACTATGATTATCATAATATTGTTAATTCACCTTGATTGTGCACTTTAAATTGCAATAGTTGCACCCGCACTATTTCTTCTTTCTTTCAAAATTTTGTTGATGGATAATCCAAACGAAAATCGTGCTTAAACTCCCAGGTGTAAGTGCGAGGTTTGTTTACTTTGAATATTTATACATGATTATGAACTAAAGAGTTCTCAACTTTAATATAGAAAATGATTGCTCTCTGATTTAAAATGCATGCTAGCATTATGTTTACATAATTCAAATTCATGTTGGAGTAATATAAGTTATTTCTTGAGCGCAACTATTTAGATTAACATTATAATTGCTTAAGTGCTTTAACAATTAAATGTAAAGCATATTTTTTCTTACTGCTATAATGCTGCTGCTTTTTAAAATACCCTATAACAATTACCTAACCTGTTATGAATGCGGTCAAGCATATCGCATATTCTACACAGACTTTAGTTCTACACCATGGCAACTTTATTCTATTAGATGCTTCCTTAATAATAATTTTCGTAGATTGCTAACAACCTTTTCATAAATATGGAAATGATTAAGTAGAATAAAAGTATATTTCTTATCCTACTGCTTGAAGTATTTTTATCAACTTTCCAATAAATCTGGTTATAATTAGCATAATGTACTTCGTATTCGTCTTAGCGCAACTCAAAATATCAGATAATGTTTAATACTGACAGTTCGCTTCCAAT
Organism: Paramecium tetraurelia; assembly: GCF_000165425.1. Lineage (NCBI taxonomy): Eukaryota > Ciliophora > Oligohymenophorea > Peniculida > Parameciidae > Paramecium > Paramecium tetraurelia. The sequence continues at coordinate 11,321 of NW_001799422.1, read as the reverse complement.
TATAATAAAAGTAAAACATATTGTGCAAGTTGTATAAATGTTGAATTAGCATTTGTCCAGAATACTACTTATACTGATACTAGTCAAGCAGTATTATACATCTGTAACTTACCTGAGTAATTTGTAACCAACATATAGGCTAGTGTTATTTTATTTTATCTTGGTAATACAGATTACAAACCCAGATATCAAGATTGAGGCTCTTGTTTATCAATTGCTTGTAAATAATGTGGAATAAGTTCTGATAATGCTTATAGTAATGATTGCATTAAATTATAGGCTAATGTTTAGTGAAAAGTGCTTTTGACGTGCTGAATTTTTCAGCTACCGCTTTATCAAACATCAGTTTGAATCCTTCCATTGCTAGTTGATATGCTCTACAAATCAAATAAATGCCATTTCTACGATTAAATTCCTTGACAACATCTGCTCCAAAAACTAAACCTGCCCCTCTAGCACTCTGACTCCATCCTTCAATTTCTACAACATTTAATATAACAAAAAACCATCAGGATCAGACCACATCAAGTCACACATAACACCTTCATGAGGCACTTCCTATTTTCTATTAATGATTCGAATTTCATCAATTGTTTTGATGTAGGGACTCAATCCACCATATATGCAGAAAATGTTGTCATTGACTACTGCTGCCAATGCCAAATAATCAAAAACTTCTGTGCAATACTTCCAAACATTCAAAGTACTGTATTTTCTCAAACATTCATCATAAAATCCATATACTTAAGTAATTTGTCTAGATTCATGATTTCCTCGAATTCTCTTTTAATAATTATATTTACAATGTAATCTAATCTGGATATCTCACTTTCAAAGCCAATAGTAATAAAAAAGTCTCCACGCTATTATATCCTCTATCCACAAAATCTCCCAAGAATAAGTAGTTAGTTTCTGGAACATCTCCTCCTACCTTAAATAATTCCATTAAATCTTAAAATTATCCATGAATGTCTCCACAAATCTATATAGTAATTTATTTTACAGTCTTCAACTCTTATTACATTATCCTCATTGTTTAGTATATCCTTTGCCTTGTTACATAATATTTTGACGTCCGTTTCCTTCAGGATCTCTCCATTTTTTAGTGTTTCTATCCATTAATCAATATCTGACATTTAATTAGAAGAAATATTTTATTTTTTTTGATTAATTATATTTTAAAGAATTTAAATAATAATTATTTTATATATAATTTTTTTGATAATCAAATTGGGCAATTGAGAGCCCTGGAGTTGATATTGGCGATTTTTGGTTGCTATTGTAACTCTTATTTTAAGTACTTGATCTATTTTTGCTTTATTAACCTTTCTAGTATTTCAACTTTTAATTGTAGAGAGATAAGAATATACTGAGAAAATGAGTTAAAATTTTCAAAAGTGACTTATTTCGTCTATATTTATCATTGAGAGAGAATTTTAGAGTGAGTTGAGAATAATACTAATAAAGAGATTAATGTAATTATTTCTTAAAGTATTACAATAGTAAAAAATAAATATTGATCTTTAGAAAATAGTGTTATTATTAATTATCTTTTTATTGTTCTTCCATTTTCTACAGAGAATATTATTCTGATATGAAATGAATAATTTAATAAAGAATTTGGAATACACTTAAATTTGTTGTTTTTAAATCAATTTAAGATTGTAATTATTTTACTTTAATTCAAAACATGTTATAATTTCTTGATGTTATTATTTTGATTAAGAGAATTTGTAATAAATTCCCTTATTATTTTATTATCATCTCAATTCTTAGTTTCACTCTAATTATAGTTCAAGATCATACTTAGAATTGATATTAAAAGAATTCCATTTATCATGGGTTATTATGACAGAACTTCTAAATCAACTTCTTGAAGTTCCAAATTAATCGATGATATATTAATCGTCTCAAAATACTATTGATCTTATAATTTCAACTATTCTACTTAAATACTCAATTATACATAAATAAGGATTCTAATCATTGATGTCAATTAATTAAATCAAAATTATTTAAAATTGTTTAAATAAAAATATTATTTTTGAAATTTTATTTATCATCCCTTTAGGTTATGGTATTCTCTACTCACTACTTCAGCCCAAGTCTTTTAAAGTTCAGCTACTTAAAACTTTTGCTTTAACTCGGATTTTATTAGGCTTCTATTCATTTCATTTACAATCATTTATAATGATGTGGCATTTGCTTCTTCAGTACAGCAATGGATGAATATTCTAGCTTTTTAATGGTCTGGAATTTCTGTAAATAATTTGACTTATTCCTTTGGATAGGCTGCTCCACCATCAGTGTAAAATAAAACTTCAGTTCTAAATATATTTAAAACATTAACTTTTAAAATGCATCATTTTAGTGCTGAACAATTAATTTGTATGCTTATTAAAATGCTGAACCAAAATCAGTGCTCCCACTATTAAATTGTATTTTTTTCTCCATTTCAACCAAATTGACAATTTCACAATTAATAGCAATTCTAGCAGTTGAATTAAAAATAATAACACTCACTCTAGCATTTAAATTTTTCTCTATTGTTGAGAGGCAATTTAAACAACAATTTTTCGCAGTGTTCCAAGGACTTCCACTCATTGACCCTGAATCATCAATCATAAAAATATAATGAATTTTTGGTGAATTAATTACTTCTTTGAATTACCTTTTTTACAAAAATTTGATGTCCTGCCTTTTTAACTTTATTTTTAACTACTCACATACCATTTTTCCAGTTCCTTAATTCCATACTTTCATCATTTTTTCTTTGATAGTTTATTACTCGATTTCATCCAATCCTTTAAATATCCAGTCATCATATATTTTTCTTATATCTTTCCATTTTTTTGTTTCTTCTGTTCCTAATGTAATAATTAGACATTCATCATCAATCTCATCACAAGTGAATAAAGAAGGGGTATCATCAATTAAAACTCCATTCATTCCTTTAAATTACAAAATAAAAAATACCTCTTAATTAATGACCATTCGAACATTTATGTTTATGGTCATTTGAATAAGATTAATCACATTTCCGTTTGCACATTGGACAAGTGTGACGGCAACCAATCATATTTAATTTGATAGTTTATAGCTCTTTATCACCATTAAATTTTCCTAAAGATAGAGTTTCTTTCTTCGCTTTTAAAATATGAATATCTAACTAATTTGACAATTCTAAAACGAAAGGCTGTAAAAGTTAAATTTATTATTCTGATTCTTAAAACTATGATTAATCAAAAATATTGAATTCTAACTTTTGATATGTCTTAATGTCAAAGATTTCTTCATACTCTTTCGAAACCTGAAATTTACTCTTATTTTATGATACACCTAGAAGGCATTAGATTATCAATTCAAAAAGTTTACTTTCATAAAATTCATCATTGTTGCTATCATTCTCATTTTGAACAAAATACTCTTTTGCTTTTACAGGAGCGTTTTAAAATTCAGTATGTTGTCTTAAAATTTGTACATTAGAATTAACATTCCCTAAAATTTTTAATAAAAATGTTCTTAAATTATTTTCATATTAATCTTTAATTTCAGCTTCTATTTGGTCAACCTTATTTTTAACATAATTTTCAATAAATTTAGTTTAATCTGTTATATATTCGACTATTTATTGATCAGTATATTTTTTTAAATTAATGTCTTCTTGATAATCCTCTAAAATAGTTTTATCTAACAGTTTTATTAATTATGTACTTGTCATTTAATTTTTATTCTTGATATCCGTACAAAAATTGGCTTAATTCTCCATATAAAACCGTTAAATATGACTTTGATATAAATTGCAAATAAAAGATTTTGCTTTTAATTTACTTTATTCAGTCTTATTTTATTTTATGTCAGCAATAAATTTTTACAGTTAATTTTATTTAAGATTCTTAAATTTTTGTGTACTTTCTTAAAGACCTTTTCCTTTTTTAAAGCATGTAAATCGCCAAATTATTAACATGGAATAATAATATATACATCTCTCTCCCATTCCAATTAATATTATGCCAAAATTAGCAAAAGATTTATTATAATTGATGATTTCCTACTCAATTTTAGACATAATTATTTTTATCAAACTTGTGTTTTGTTGTGAAATCTCTTCACTATCAGAATTGTCTTGTTTATTAGTTTTTTGATGAGACTTTGTCATTTCTGATTTAATTACATCATAAATTGAAAAATACATCATTTACCAACTATTTATTTTCTCAAATTTTGAAAATCCATTTTTGTAACAATTATCTTTCTACAATTATATTTAATTTTCTTCAAACATTTCTGTTGAAAACGATTTTATAAAATTAACTCTAAAGTTATCTTGACAGCTAGTTGCCTTCGTCTATATATATTTTAAGCTGGATTCTAATTATTAATATCTTTTTGAAAAAGGAGTTATTTTTAATTCTCTGAATATTATTATATGTTCAAAATTTTGGATATATTCTTAAACTTCCTTTTCTGTAGAAAAAGATACTTATTTGCTATCTAATGTCAAGCCTTTATTGAAATCTTTTATATTTTTTAAATATGTATCTTTTGTATAATCCAATGAGGGTTATTGTTAATTTTTGACCTATTTACATGACTTTAAAAATTTTTTAAACGCTTTTATTACATTGTCATTATAATTGGTACAACGAAAAAAATTTTTTATCTTTGATGGATCTTGAATTGTTTCAACTAACTTTTTCTTCAGTTCTTAATCATATTCAATATTAAAAAAATCCAATAACAGTATTAATTTTGAAATCTGAGAATTGAGCTTTTAATATTCACCTTAATGCGAAGTATTTTAATATGAACCTTAATTTACGGCATTCTAATCTTAATCTTAATCAAATTGATTAAAAATTGGTGCAGTTTTCCTGAGATTGTAACTGATATTTTGATTATTTTATTGTGCTGCATTCTAATATGAATCTTAACATTACCTGACCCTTATTAATTATTAAGAACTTTGGGTTTATTCCAATATTTTAATTAAATCTCCAATTAATCCTTCTTTTTCTTTGCCTGTGCATTTCTCTTTATTGCGTTTTTCATCTTTTTTTTTTTCCTTATATATGTAATCATTTAAATTTGCTTATTATACATAATATATTGTCATTTGAAATAGATAGAAGTTTTTTATATCCATTACATCATATTTAGTCTTAGGTTTATTCATTCGAACTTTTAAATTTTAATTAAAAATCTCTGAATATCTCATTGTTTCTTATGAATTAACAATTGGTCGAAATTAAACTTAATTGTGTAACTCGTTTTCAAATATTTCATAAATTTAAATTCTTTCATCTAAATCTTTTTGAAATGGAGAATGATTATTAATTTTCTCAAGAAACAAGGAAATATAATTTTTCTCATTATCTGTAGTTAATCTGTACTCATTAAATGAAGAGGAAATACATTGATATTATTTGGTAGAATACTCTTTTAATATTTCATTTTGTTGTTATTCCGATTCACTTGTTATTTCTCCCCATAATTTATTAAATTCAATAACAATTTAATCATCATTTTCTTTTAGTTTAGTAAGTTATGCTGGATCTTTGCTAATTTCAAGAATAAAATCATCAAGCAACTTGAATCCTTTTATATTTTAATACTCCCTTTCGATATTTTTTATCTCTTCAAATACCATAACTTCTGAATCTTTTAATGAGCTATTAATACGCTGGTTTAATTGCTTTATGTATTTAAGGTAAATTTTTTTCTAAATTTATTTATCATATTTAAATAATGTTAGTTACTATTATATATCTTATTCAATCTGGTGAAACCTTATTCTAAGGTCTTCATTTTTCTCATCATAAATTTAATAAAACAAAGCCAAATTTTTCACATTACTACTTCTCACTCTATCATGAATTTCAATTCTAATTTCATTTTTAAAACTAAAACTTTCTTAATTGTAAATTTGTTCAAATTTACTTTTCATTAATTAATCCTGCTTGTATTAAATTAATTCTGCAAATTCCAATAAATCAGGTAAATTACATATAGTTTACCAATTAGTATTTATATTTTATATGAATAAGCTTAGACTTTACATTTGAGGTGTGTCTGTTTGGTATTCAAACTTTTTAATAAAATCTCTAATCATTCTTATCCCATAAAGATAAGCTTCCTCTGAATAGGTTTCATTAATTATTAATTATCTCCAATCTTTAGTTAGACCTAAACTTAAATTTTTTCTCCATAGTTTCTCAATACACGCAAATCCTAATATTTAAATATTGTCCTTTGAAATGTTCAAAAACTCATTATAATCAATTGCTTAATTTTTTACATCTTATTCATTATGGCACTCTAAATTTAAATTATTGGCGATTCCCTGTATTTAGTTTAAAAATGGAGCATAGTTGTTGGCATCGTTATTTTAATTAAAACACCAACTTAATAGTTTTATAGAGGATAGATTGGATTTCATAGACACCAAAGTAAAAATACACATTTCAACTAAATTTTTAAATTGTTGATGTATATCACCTTTGACATTTATCAAAATTATATCGCTCATAGCTAAAACAAAAAGAGCAATTTTTTTATCAAATTCTGGATCTACCTAATTTGGATTTTGTAATCCTTCCGAATCAAGTATCAGTATATAATCAAATAAATAATTAAATTATTCCTTAAATTGAATTTTTAGCAAATTCAAATTAATGCCCTTTGTACATCTGCCAACACTTGTCCAAAAATGGCACCCAAATATCTTATTTAAAATAGTAGATTTTCCTGAACTTTAAGGTCCTAAAACACTTAATACTAAAACCTTTTCTTTTCCTACATTTGTGAATCTATTTTTAAGTTATTCCAAAAATTTTTCATTTATTTTAAGCGAATCCCCATCTAAAAGTTCAAAAGGTTCCCCTTTTTTAATCATTTCATAAGCTTTTTCTGCTGGATCAATCCATGTGTTATTCAAACTTCTTTGATTTATTGCAATCAGTTCCCTCCAAAACATTTCTATCCCAATATTCCTGTATGCAATATCTTCTAAATTTTTTTTAAGCTCCTGCTTAAGGTATTCCTGTTATTATTTATATGCTTTATTTTTACCATCGTAATTTATAACAGATTCAGCTTCTTAATTACTTTCATTTTTTTTTTAGCTTAATTTGATCTCTGTCTTTTTTTAGTTTCATCAATTAGTCATTAATTAACTAATTTTTTTCCTACAATTCGTATGTATTTCTTTCATTAAATTTTCTTATTTAATCTGTAAATTATAAATAAAGTATATAGTTTGAATTTTAGTCAAAAATTTTGCAAAAAATCATTAAAAGTTTTGATAATTAAGAGTTTTTTATAGAATCCTCTAAATTGATTAGTTATTATTTTATTTTTTCAATTTCTATGCTATTTTAATTATTATCAACCCCCTTTTAATTTATTTTGATATAGGATTCAGTTTTATTTAATGCATTTTCTTATTGCATAATTTTGCTTTATCTTTCTCTTAAATGTTTTAGTTGGTATTCTATTTATCTTATAGGGAACGCTTCCTAATCATAAAATCCAAAAGGCTTCAAAATCAATCGGCTTAGCTCATTTTCCAAGTCCATTATTATATCTCTATCGATGAAATATTAGTGAGATATTTGTTTTTCTTTTGTATCAAAATCTTTTATAATGCTTAAAAAATTGTCCTCCGTAACAAATAATGATTATTCATCATCATCAATCTCTAGAAAAAGAAAAGTTTAGGCGAGCTATAATTCTAACTCTTCTTAATATTTATCCAAACCTCTCTAAGCTAGATCAATTATTTTATGAAGTTTTATTCCTTCTTTTTAATTTGCTCTAAAATTGCTGTATATTCATTATTAATTGTATTCTCTTCTAATTCTCCTTTGTAATTTCTTATTATAAAACATACCTTATGATTTTATAAATCTAAATTATTCTTGATTAAATTTAACTAGTTATAATTTTCAATGAGTTCAGATTCAGAATCAAATTATATAATCCACATTCGAAACAATGGCAAAATTTTAACTAAAATCTCAATAGGTATTAAGCCATGAGCATCAGCTACGCTAAAGTTTCTTGACCCGTTAAATTATGTATCAAACATAATATCGATAGTATTATTATTTAATTAGCAGATATCCTAAGTCTCAAATTTTTCTTATTGATAAAATAATTAATTAATCAATTCTGTCTTTCCTATTTAAGCTTATTTCTCACTTAATGAAAAATTGATGATAGTGAAGGATTTTTTAAATACATAATAGAGCTTATCATTAAATTTGAATAAATCGATTTCCTCTTAAGCAGTTTACAAGTATGGATTTTGAAAAATTAAAGGAATAGGATACATATTTGAGTAGAGTTTCAGCAACATCACTTTTAATTCTTCATTAGAATTGTTATAAAACAATTAAAACAAGGCCTTCATATTTCTAATAATCTTTAAAGTTTCTTTATTTTGACTTCTGTGTGTAGTTATTATTGACAACAACTTTTTTGGGGATTCCCCCCTCTTAATAATGTTAAAAAAGAAAGGGATTAATGCTTTAAATTTTACTGTATCCTTTAGATTATCCATCCAATCCTGAACTATTCTCCCTTCTTATTGTGATGTTATAACAGTTAATGAGATATTAAAATCCTCAAGAGTAAAGCCACCATCTAAAGGACATTAATCAAATATATTTTTCTGAAGCAAGTAAACAGAATTTAATTGGATACACTCAAAGTAATTTACTTTTCCCACCTCTTCCTTATAAAACTAAGGATCCTCCTAAAATAATGAACGGCATTCCTCCTACAAATTTTCGTAAAGATCATTAGAGATAAAAAAATTTATTAGGTTTAACTTGAAATTAAATTTATCGATAATTTATCTTTTTTTAGCCTTCCAAATCTAATCGAAATCATAGCAAGGCTGATCAAAAATATGATTTAAGTTGGATAGTATAAATTTTGATATCTATTCATCCTTTTTAACCATAATTGTAAAAATAATTATTAATGTTCTTTTAAAAACACTAGGTGTAATATATTATTTTATATTTAATGAGAGTAAGTAATTCAATAGCCAAGGTCTTAGACAAAAAAATAGAGCTCTGAATGTTTGAATCTTAACATTATATTTTCCAGGGCACATTGGGACTAATTTTTACAGAATATTCATATAATTGTTTTAGGTTTTAGTCTGTGAAATTAAATATTAATTTACTGTTGCCACGAAAAGCATTTGAAATTTATTCCTTCCAAAAAGAATTTTCAAAGATAATAATTCTTCTTCATTTAAAAGCAACAACTCATTGATTAATTCTTTTGAAAATGAGTATGATTGCTCAAATGAGAATTCTTATTGCTTTCCTTCTAAGTTATAATTTTCTATAAAATAATCGTTTAAGCACATCAATGCCCTAAAAAGCTTGAAAGATTAATTTATCTTATAGAGTTTGATGATATTTCTTATCAATTATTTGAACTTTGGATTCAACAATTCTAAAAATAACACAATTTCTCCATATGATAGATTTTATTCTTAACTTATTAATTCATTTATGTATATTTCAATATCATCGCTCTTTTGAAGTATAAATTGCAACGCTAAATCTTTTTTTTTTTCATTATAAAATTCTCTTTAAGGATTCTAAAACAAAAGTTATATAACAAATTGCTATTCGGTTGTTAAGTTCGTATCAAAATCTTAATTAAGAATCTCTTATGAACAATTCTGTATCAAATCATCTTTCTTTTTCTAAGTAGTATCCTTATCTTAACTGATATCATTTTATTCTCCTCCTTAACTTGGTTTAATATTTTCATTTTATTAAGTGAACTGGATTCTTTAATTTTTCAATTTAAATATAGGCATAAATCTTAAAATTTTTAATTAGCAATTTTAATCATTTTATAAAACGATTTGAATATCTTTTTTAAATAATTAACAACTTAAATTATAATTATGTTGTTGGAACTTTTAATAAATGGATATTTTTTCTTTATCTAGATATTCTTCTTTTTAACATGAAAATTATATTGAATGATGGATTATAAAAAGATAAATTTAATCTTAGCTATTTTCTTTTACTTTAGAAATAAACTTTTATTCAATCTTACTTTTATTAAATTTTTGAGAGTTTT